>JAPZDY010000007.1:4184108-4209583 GCA_029783645.1 Ctenochaetus hawaiiensis | reverse complement strand
TTTCTTGCCTCCAAAAAAGCAAGACAGAAAAAGACAAAAGACACACAGAGGTCTCAGCATGCAGAAAGATGAGAAGAAAAACACATAGAGGGTCTTAGTGTAAATGTCAACACACACACACACACACACAGCTCAGTCCTGTGAGCCTCCATGGAATTCCACCATGATAATAGTGGAAACTCAGCCAAATCGCCTCTCGGCTCTAACCAGTGATCACTGAGCTCTGCGACGTGCAAGTTCATTCTTGTGGGTGTGTTGCGTGTGTGTGTTATGCAAACATCGGGTGAGCCGGAGAGCAGACACACACCGAGCAGGCAGGAATTCATCTGAGCTCCTGTCCTGATGAGCGCAGGTTTCACATGCCGACCAGACTGTTAACAATGAGCAGCTTTGAAGAGGCAACTCTACATGGCTTGAGTGTTTTCACATCAAACCACTTTCCAGATTCAAAGTCACACTCCATCTTCTGAGCATGAAACACACTCCCCGTGGACTCGAGACGGCTGTAAAACTTTGTAGTTCACTCGCTGACAGATTGGAGACGTATAGTGGATTCAACGAGGACAAGTTTTTACTGCAGGAAAAAAAAAACATCTAAAGAAACTTCTTATACGACTCTCGCAGATAAACCAACTTTTCTGTCGTCCATCTGTGTGCTAAATTTGTTGCTAACACACGTAGCAAAGCTGTGGTTTATGATCCACAAAAATATACAGGCCATGCAAATATGATGATGCATGTGTTTTATGCATATCACTTAATGCTGACCATTATAATTGCATGCAAGGTGTTTTTTGTATCTTTTTACTGCAATAATTAATGCTAACAATGCAATATTTACTGTTCGGGACACTGCAGGGCCTGCTTCGTGCTGTCTCGATAATTAGTTATTTTTTTCATCTTGCTAGGTCAAAACACAACCAGAGGATTTTGGTGTCAAGTCTCATTTGTAGTTGAGCGTTAAAGAAATAGTTTAATATTTTGGGCAAAACACTAACTGCTTTCTCACCTCCAGCTCCTTTGTTTCTGTGCAAAAATCAAAGCAGACAGTTTTAGAGTGGACTTTTTCTTCCAATTTGCAGTCTTAAGCTAACATAATCAGTTCCAGTTTTAGTTTTGAGGGACGGTGGCATCGACCTTCTCTAACGCGTGAGAGAGCAAAAAAGTACATTCGACAATAGTGCAACTATTCCACTTAAACGATTGCTCATAATTTAATTAAAAGATGGCTAATTTAGCTGCTTTTGTTGCAGCTTCTTAGTCTTGGTAGCAGCACAACATTAAAACCTATGGAATAAGCTGTGTTTTATTGTTGAAACGACTGACTTTGTCCATGATTATTTCCACATTGAGATGTTTTCTAGATTTTCTTCTCTATGCTTTATTGTAATTTACACTCTTACATTTCTCTCACGGCTGTTTTTCTGCAGACTGTTTGATGACTTAACATTGGTGTAAATTCTTGGTTAATGATTCCGAGAAATTAAACACCAAAATCTGACATTTGGCTGCTACACTGTTGATCTTAGATACTAAACTCCAGTGAAGCTGTGCAAGCTATGAGTCAATACGACCTTATGACTTTATGTTTTAAATTTTTGTCCATCTACCAGCATGAAACAAGGACACAATTTACACAAAATGGGCTTTAAATTCCATCTGTTTTACTTGCTGGGTTTTCTCTAAAGTTACCACCAACCCTCTATACATAAGTTCAAGTGTTTTCTGAATCAGTCATGTTGGAAGAGCAGCGTAAGGTTTTTTTTCCCCGAGTAACGTCTGGTGGAACAAAGCACAGTTTGTGGTTTGTTCTTTGCAAGTCAGACCAGATGGGTGGAGTGACAGGATGCGGAAACTTGTGAGCAGGAAAGTACACTGACACACAGATACTGTCATGTCGGTGTCCTTTTTGAGACCAAACTCATCACTCACCTGAGCATTGAACAAACATATGCTAATAAAATTAAACACTGCTCATCTGGGGAGATGATAACACTCTTTGGGTTTGTATTTATCTCTCCATCTTCTATCTGAACATCAAGATGGAGAAAAAGCTGAATGCTAACAGTATCAGGTACATCATTGTCACCAAAAGACACCACACATCCGCTGCCAGGCCACCAGAGGCGACAACAAGGAGCCACCGAAAGACATGTTGTCACAAAGCACATAGAGGATTTAAAGGAAATAAAAAAGACAGCTGCATTGTTTACACAGGCACACACACCTACTAAATACACACAACTGATATAACACAGTTAAGCATATCCCGTTAAGATAAGATAAAGGCCAAATGCTTGTAAAGATATTTCAATAATCGGATGACACATGGAGAAATAAAGTCCTGGTGAAACACATTTAGCCATGATTCAAAGGTTTAAAGTTTTATGAAATGGGTATTAATACCCCACTTCTTGCTCTGAAGTGGCTTAGCAGGCGACCAGCTGTCGGTGTGTGTGTGTATGTGTTGTGTGTGTGTGTACATGCACTATAGTAATTCTGTGATTAAGCCACGGTCAGCGAAGAATAACTTCAGCAAAAAAGCTTTTATACAATCCTCAGATTGTAAAAATCAGTGTTTAGGCGGCAGGGCAAAGATTTCAGGAATCACAGGTGACCAAAAAGACTCATCAGCTGTGCTAGCAGCTCTGTGAGGCTGCAAGTATACCTGCAAGCACAGTGGTGCTTCAAGCTAAATGCTAACATAAGCATGCTATCATGCTAACAGGCAGGTGTTCAGGAAGTATGCTGCTTTAGCTGTTTTTATTCAGGATATTAGCATGCTGACATTTACCAATATTAATCCACACACAAAAACAACTGAAAAAGCAGCTACAAAATTTAGCTAGATATCTAGATTGCTAGCATCTAGGTGACAAGAGCTCAAGTACCCATAAATCTCATCCCTGCAGTTCCCTGGTGTGAATACCGCCGATAAAAGTTAGCGTTAGCTGATGTTTTTTGCTAATTATCATATCAGCATTGGGTTGCTGAGGGCTGTGCAGTCAGACACTTTAATTTAACTTAATTTTAAATGTGCTTTAAACATTCTACAGCTCTAACAGAATAAAGAGCAATGTGGCTTCTTAAATAGAATAAAGTTAGCAATTAGCTCGTTACCTATCAAGTGTGCAACAAAAGCAGACTAGCTAAGAGAACCTAAGTTAGCCTTATAATCTTTGATAGTTAGCAAACAATGTCAGCTAAAGTTAACTTTTATTGATGGTATTCATGCTAGGAAACTATGACCAGAGATGAAATTTGGTCAGTTTGACTGTCAGTGTTATCCTGAAGTCTTTTCCCTTTTAAAAAACGTTTAATAAAACATTTTAAAAATGTTTATTTTGTGAGTTAGCTACCTGGATGCTAGCAAACAGGCTAGCTGGCTAAATTTCAGTTTTTCCTGAAATTTTTGAATCACACTTTAATAATTATGACTACAAAGGATAAGTAAGTAAGTAACTAAATAAAAAAATAAATGAATGAATGAAAAAAGAAACCAGGATAATAAAGATATAAAGTCCAGACTATTAAGGGCTTAAAAGCTCTTACCTGCTGCTAGTGCCAAGGAATAATCAAAGGGTTACTAAAGTAATTAGGATTTATTCCTGGGGATTGTCAGAATGCCCATAAAAATCAAATGGCATTGTTATTTAGATGTTTATTGAGATGTTTGTTATTAAGATGTGGTTGGTGGACCAACAGACTGAGGTTGCCAACTGTGGAGCCAGGCCTCATGGCTTTAACAAAACAAAACTGAAAAGAAACTGATGGAAAAAATTCCCTCATCACATAAGCATTGTAATCAAAATTTGCTGAATATTAAATTAAAACAGAGGACCTATTTTCTCCCTGCCAGCTGTGCAGAACGTAAATTGGAGGTGGACTGGGTTAAACTGAGCAAACTCCTGCTGTTCTCACAGCATCCAACTGGAACATCTTTTCCATTTGCACACTGGCGCATCATTCCAAGACATTACAGCATCCCAGTAAAAAAACACACATACACGCTCATTCACACACATCCAAAAAGAAAGCTACGACAATTTGTCGCATGATTAGCTGTTATGTGTTCCTCTCGGCCCCATGGACACTGCTTTTTCAGAGTCACGGGGGACCTTCCTGCGATCATGTTGGAGCTCTCCATATGCTCCAGTGATGCATGTATCAGCCCAGCATATTCTGCTGGTTGAGGCCCAGTTCTCAGGCTCGTTTTCTGTCTCCCTGCCCAGACGAGCGAGTCATTGGGATCCATCTGAGGCTTCGGATGTAGAGAGCAGTTGGCAGGCTTCGCTGTGAAGGGTGTGTGACTAACTGCGTTGCTGAGCAGTCGGGCTGTTGTGATTCTGTTACTCCAGCTGGCTCGGCTCCGCATAGGAAGTCCATTAGCAGGACAAGTTACTGTTTGGGTCTCTAGTGCCTCGGCCCAAAGGATTATGGGTCTATCTGGGAAAAAAGGATTTCCACATGAGAGATGGGATGATGCTGACTGTCCATGATGAGATAAGTTTAGGAACAGTGATTCTTCTTTATTTATGGGAACAAAAAGAGGAAGAAGTGCTTTCATCTAAAGTGTCACAAACATTTTAAAAAGAGAATGCATCTTTTATTCGAAAAAGTTGTCATACAAATATCTCTAACAAACCCACAATCCAGTCTGCAGCTGTGCAGAGGCTCTAAATATACTTGTTTGTTCTTTATCTGACGGTGAGAATGGAATTTTATATTTGCTTGTGAATCATTTTAAGGAGGTCCTCTACTGCCAGAAAAAATGATCGATGAAGAAATTAGATTGACCAAAAAAACTGTCACAGTACATTAAAAAAAAAACAGTCAATGATTATAAAATACTAAGGAAGAATTTTTACAAAGAAAATAAACATCAAATCAAGAGACAATGCAAATTTTTAAATAATCATTTTCACCCCATTTTATATTATAACAAGACCTTGTCAATAGTCAAAATTATAGTTCTTTTTACTTTTGTCAGAATTTTAACAATAAGTGATGTCACTCTAGATTTATCTCTTTTATTCAAAAGGAATGCTAAAAAAATAAAACAGCTAATTTAAGTCTTAGGAGATTTTTTTTCTCTTACAGTTGATTTAAACTAATTAACTTGTATTTTTATAAATATGAATGCGTCATTTTATTTGATCACAATGTTCACTCAAAATCTTATATTTGAATCATTTTACTTGTTGTTTTTCCACATTTTGAATTAGTATCGTAATTTGTCCTTTTATATGCCGGATTAGCACAATTTGGATGTTGTGTCTCTCAACTTTGACTTTATTTTTTACCAAATTTCCTCCTGGCATTAATAGGCTTCTGTACATTTACAAAAAAAACAAAACAAAACAAACTGTCTCTATAAAAGCAGGACTCACTTTATGGATCAACTTAACAACTAAACATGTAAGCAAAAAAAGATGTTTACACCTTCACGGTGAATACCAGCTGCACCAGTGTGAACATCTAACAGTGTGGCATCATAAAAAAACACAAACATGAGTGGAAATGCTTGTTTATTACTGATTAAAGCCAGACACACAGATGCGTCACTGCTCAGAATTAAATGACATCAATGAGAAGTCTGTCGTTAACACTCTGTCTTTGTACAGTATACACACAGTGGAACTAACGTTGCCACTAAAAAGAAAAGATTCATCAACAGTCTTAGCAGAGAATGTGTGCAAACCTTTAACATGTAACCTCAAAGAGTGTGAGGGGGTTTTAAAGGGGCAGGAAAAGCAGATTATGCTACAACTTGTGAGACAGTTAACGTAAAAACACGTTGCAGGAATTTTCCAAACACTTCAGACAAAGATTCAGTGGCTAAAAGAGTCATTTGAATCAACCATCTAAACCCCAAATCAGTCTAAAAACATACATTCATTGCTTTTATTTCATTTTTTAAATATGCCTAGCAATCACACTTCTTGAATTATCTCTTGGATGAACGAAGAACAGACTCATTTTACAACAATATTGCTATTAAAATGCACGAATCAACGACACCTTTCAAGTCGCACATAATTTACAGTTCTTACCACACCACTGTGTGATGTGACAATAAATAAAGAGGACATCCTTCCACTTTAAAGTGCTGTACTTTGATCTTTCTTCAAGCGAGACTGTAACTTTTGAATGAAGAAATGATGCAATCTTCCTCTCAAGGAGAAAGCTGGATTCAAACTAGTAAAATGTTCTCTTGGCAAATTCGACACATGTAGGGGTTTGGCTGCCACAGTCTTACTTTTGCTTATAAAATAGCTGATATGTTTAACTGAGTTGCAAAGTAATTTTCTGTTGATTGACTAATTAAATGATACAACTTATAATTGCAGCTATACCGTTATGTTTTTCATGTGTTCACTGAAGTAAAAGGGAGAGTCTCTGTGATTATTTCGTACCACTTGTGGCCACTTCATCCATTCAAAAGTTACACAGTCTCACTTTAAATGAGCTCTACTTCATAAACTTTTAATGTTTGGAAAGAATAAAACAAAACGGGACACAAAGAGGACAGATGAGAACTTAAGAAAAATGCTCCACAGAGAGGATGCTGAGTGCTAGCAATCATTCACACGCTGTAAAGACAGTTAATGAGGAAAAGAACATAGAGATGAATAACATTAGTCTGAGAAGCCACTTCAAATGTTTAAATGAAATACACAAAAAGGTCAAACACACTGTAAGATGAGCGCTTGCTCAGTCTGTACCTGCTCATGCTAACAAAACATTATGAGACATCTGACTGTAAGTACAATCTTCAGAGTCACAAAAGGCATTTAACAGCACTCCTGCAGAGCGTATATGGCATATCAAGCAGTGTTTGAGGCCTACACAGTGTTACAGGAGTGGTTGGGAGACAGTGAGAGGAGGAGGGAGAAACACCAAAATAAAACTGCAGACTAACACTTGCAAGCATCTCCTTGATTAGAAGGAGCTCTGACTTCGGTTGATGCAGCTCCTCTTCCTCTGAGCGTCCGTCAATAGCACCCTTTTTTTCCTCTGAGGCGGCGTGCAGGGCGGTGAATCCCTTCTAACGTTACAGTGACACATGCTTTTCAAATGTCAGAGTCTACCTCCCTCTTTTCTCTCCATTTTCTCCCCTCCAGTTGAGAGACCCTGCACATTCCTCCTGTTACTTCATGCACAGAGAGAAAGAGAGAAAGTCGTAGTCTTTGCTTTCAGGAGGAGGAGGAGAAGGTCAGGTTCTGCTCAGCTGTTCGAGAGCATGGCCGCCGTGCCCGAGGTCACCTCAGGTTAGAAAATGTCTGCACTCGTAGTCCTGCAAAGTGCAAAGCATCCGATCTGCAGCCTTCTGATGCATTTTTCAGTTTATAGACGTCTGAGAATTTTAAATTCACAGAAGGACTGATTAGACAGGGGGATTATTTATTATAAACAATCGCTGTCGTGTGGAGCCGTTACTGCTCGGTTGGACACACGTTGCGATCTTTGCAGCAGAAGTAATGCACCACCACGCCGTTGGGATACCTGGCAAACGCACTGAAAGAGACGGATAGACAAACAAAGACTGGGTTACCGTTAGGAAGATTATTATTCCCTGCATCACAGAAGATAAACAAGCACTTTAATTATAAAAGACAGAAAACAGCAAAATAAAAATGAACAGGGTATGAAATTAACATCAGCTCAGGGCACAATACTGTGTTCAGGTTTATGAAACCGTGACTGCAGACACAAAGAAATCTGATCGAAATAATAAAAGCTTTAAAAAGGCGGACGCTGTCACAACACACTGACTGTCATAATAACACAATAAATGAGGATTTTGATGGATAACCCTGAAAAACTGAGAAAGTTACTTATAAATCAGTCAAATTTTTTCATAATTTAAGATTTAAATAAATTTGTTGTAATTGTTTTTTAAATTTAAGCAGGAAAAAGAAGAGGTGGATTATCCAAAGGACGTGCTAAAAGGTTTGTATATATTAATAACTGCTATCAAAATCAAGCAGGATCAGAAAAAAAGTAGTTAAGGAAGATTTCTGAAAGATGAAAAATAAAAACATACAAAATATCAAAAAGATGAAGAACCTATTTCATGAGGACAATATAATGTAAAAAAAAAAAAGCCCCTTGAGAAAAAACAAATCAAATCCTGCACTGAGTGAGTTATTACCTGTTTCCTATTTTCTTCTTGCAGACTCTGCAGGTCTTCTCCTCTGTGATGACACATTTAACCTGCTGGTGGAAGATTCGCTCCTCCTGCACCTGAAGACACAAAACAGACGGTGCAGTAAATCAGATTTAACATCTTGTTGCGGCGACCGGTTAGCTGTGAGGTAGATTACAAGGTAAAAGCCTTCACCTTTAACCCTGCAACCCCTTTCAACCTTGACTTTAACACAAACATTTAAGAAAACATCATGGCAGACTGAGGACAAACTATCCTGTGAAAGAGTTCATGCTGTTTTATCGGGGAGCATCATTAGCTGTAAGCAGTGTGTTTCTGTTGAAGATCCCCTTTGGATTAAAAGCTGTGGTCTCACTGTGAGTCTCCATGAGGCTGAGAGATGAGCACAGGAAAAAAATTCAGAAACAAACATGCTGCAAAACAAACTTTATGCTTATTTTGGGAATTTTCTCAAATATTTGCTATTTCTTGCAAAATACTGATCACTGTACTTTCACCCCTTCAGACCTCTGAACATTTAAGTCCAACTAAAATCCATCCCAAGTTTTTTTTTTAAATTAATTTCAGTAAATATAAAAAATACACATTAAAACAAAGTAAACAAACCTGCACTGTGGCTTAGACAATGTGTCATAGCACTGAAGAGTCAGAACCTGACCAGCAACAGGCTGAAGTGACATTTACATGATGTTTAATGTGTTGCAGCTAAGTAATAATTTACCCGCCAAACTGACATTAGCGGTGCACTTTCATACACTGTATGATTCTTAGCTGAAGTGCCGGAGAAGACGGATATTCATGTCAGTAAATTAGATAAGATGGAGACTTCGGCAGAAAAGATAATGTGGGTTTAAACTCTGCAGCTCTTGTGTTGTGTAGCAGGCTGTTGTTGGTCATTTTGCCTGCTGATGTTACTGCAAATTACTAATGCAAAGGTTTGAATGGCTGCACAGAGACAGTTGGCCCATCAGACAGAGGACATGACTGACACAGCAGAGGCGGATGCAGCAGCAGCAGACAATTTAATTTGACTTTAATCTAATGAAACAATCTGACAGGGAAAAATCAATTTTTAATTGAACTGTTCTCAACTAATGGACATGCAACCTGTGACCAGGGGCAATAAAAAGGCACTGCTTTGAAACACGAGGTCACAGGAGGACAACAACAGCAAAGTCCTCTCTGTTTTTCTGTTGAAGGCTTCACGTTAGAGCCTGAAGTTAAAGTTTGTGAGGCACTTGTTCTTTATTGTCACATAAAGGAGGAACCAAACATGAAGAAAGATTTTCTTAGACACACTGTAAATAAATTTTCAAGGACTCACCCTGAGGAACTCGGCCTGCAACAGACTCTTAAGCACCTGGTTGCAACGTTTCCGCTGGGCCTTTTCCTCCAGGACGCTCTCCAGGAAGACCCGGATCTCTCGGATCTGAGTGTTTGCTGGGAGCAGATTGATGGCCTGGAAGACACAAACACTGGCTAGTTAAACACTGTACAGCATCTGCAGTTATAAAGGATACTGAAACTGAACTCTTTCATTATTGGAGGGAACACTGTGGACTGAAGACAGAAAATATCTACTTTCAGAAGCAAATTACATTCATTTTGAAAGTATAATTTATCAAAATGAGCATGTTCTCCAACAATAGTGGTGATCTTCTTGTTGTAATGAGCTGAATTTAGAGGGAAGAACTTCTAATAGAGTAATTTCTACATTTATTGTGAAACTTTAACATTCAAAAATGCACATAACTCATTAATAAGATCAAATTTTAAATAATAAAACTTATTTTTCTTCTGTGCCACATGGAAACTGTCTATCACCTGACGTCCCCTTACATCAATAACTGCATCCTCTCTCACCTTGAGAAACTTTCCAGAATCGAAATAACTTGTTTGTGAGTGTCTGTGTGAATGCTCAGACAGAGTAAACACAATTAAGACCCAGGAGTCCTGTTGTCCTCTTGTAAGGCTTAATTATATCAATTAGTACAAATTACCTTATTACACTCAGATGGCTTAGAGTGAGAACTTTCTGCTGGGACACTACTGAGAAACAGAGCCAAGATGTAGTTTGTGTGAAGAGAAACTTCAGCTGATGCTCAAAACAGTAAGTTAAGTTGCCAACTTCTCTTACATACGGAAAGACAAAAGGATTATTCAGAAAAATATATTGCAGCTCCGGACAAGAAATTGTTCAAAAACAGCCGAATAAAAAGCTGATTCAAATTTTAAACAACAAATTTACAGAAAAGCTGCTTCATGTTTGGAGTTTTGTTCAGAGTTTTGTACAGTCCTGTTGTCTGTTTGCTGTCTGGGCACAGCAGGAACTGGGAGTTGGGCCAGAGGAATTGAATGCAGGGTGCCATTAAAGTCAATGAGGGAGTGCAGGGGGGGGCAGAATGGCACAGACGGACAGGATGGAGAGCTGCTGGCTGCAGGAACTAAACCTCAAGCATTCGTCTAAACCTGCAGTGTTTTCCCCTCGAGAGACTCTCGATTCGACACGTCTGTGGCCGAACACAGATCACCCCTTTCACACACAGTCACATCCCCTTCAAACCACAGATAAAACACAGCGTGTTATGGTGCCTTTAACAACAAAAATATAACTCAGATAAACTTGTTCATTTTTATATCAAAATATTTGCACAGACGCAGAGGAGGCGTTTGAAAGCGCCTCTGTTCTGTCGTGATAAGATATGAAAAAGAAAGAATACAATATGCTGAGTGACTGTTTTCACCTCCTCATGGACTGTGTGGAAAGATTTTCTGCAGCTGGATTCTGCTGAAAAAACAGCAAATCAAAGTTTTATAAACTGTTCTTTAAGGGAAATCTTCATTACTAGACAGCAGTCGGTGGTTTGCGTGATGAAGGTTTGAGGAGCAAAGTAGGTCACTTCTGAACAGAGCAGCTTTTATTCAATTAACTCTTTGCTATTTTGGTTTCTCGATTCAGGTAGTCAAAAACATCAAAGATGTTCACGTTGCAACTGCAGACGCCTCTCGAGGGAGATCAGCACCCTTGTGGAAATCTTTGTTTGGTTCGTTGGATCTTTTCTATCACAAAGGCAGCAGCTTGATTACCCCCGACTGCGCGAACCCCTCTCATCTCGCTCTAAAAACGAACTGAATCAGATCTTTTAAACGAATCGTGTTCGGTTCAGCCGATGCTTTTTAATTTCACACCAAATGCCAAAAGCACGTGCCACCCTTAATCATGTTATTCTATCTGTTTAATCCAGCCGAAACAAGCCGACTCTTATCGGTTTCATTTTCAACGGGACGTCATGTCTGAATTAGCAGTGATTACTAAATTAGAGCAATGCCACAGATTTGACTTATAAAAATAAAGTGTTGAGCTGAATTAGAAGCTAATTCTTGCTTCCTGATAATAAGCAGTTTGAAGCGCCAGATGGGAGTTTTTTTCTCTGTGGGAAAGTTTAACATCGATGCAAGAATTTAATGCATGTTTTCAGAAGTACTTTCAAGAAGTACTTGTAACTAAAACTTACTTGACATCAACACAGTCTATAGAAAAAGAATTATATGTAAGTCTCGCAGAACTGGATTTGTTCTCATGTCAGCCTTCTGATGGATGCAGTGCTGCTCTGTTGTTGTTACCTTGGTGGTGTTGAGTTTGCTGTAGTGCAGCTCCAGGACGTGCAGGGCGGCCTGCAGGTTGGCCTTTGGCTCCGACAGCTCCATCTTGATGGGCCCCAGACAGTGGACGTCAGGAGGAGACAGATACATTCGCAGCAAGGACAGATAGACCTGAGGGGAATATTATACAAAGCTGTTTATACTTTTTTTTTTTGGTCCACATTTTTATCAGGATCAAAATCTTATTTCTTTTATCACTTGACGAAAATGAGTTCTGTCATGTTCGGAGTTCTGCAGACAATTTTTAGCAGTAATGAACAACTTAAGTGTCCTTTACTGAATAAAAAACAAGTTTAGTAAATTCAGACGAAAAGGAAATGAAACAAGAGATAATATTTGACAAGTTACGAGAGAAAATAAAAAGAAAAGAGAAATTAAACAAGACATTTCAAAATTTCATTAAAACTGAACTTAAGCTTTGCTTGAAAGTGAACTGTTTTATCTACATCGAGAACCATGCTAGCTGTTTCCAGTCTTTATGCTAAGCTAAGCTAACTGGCTGCAGGCTGCTCATATTAAAGCTTAAATATGAGTGATATCAACCTTCTCATTGATCTCTCTTCAAAAAACCTGAAAAGGATTTCTTAAATTGCTAAAATATTTCTTAAAAACCAGCCAGTAATAAAGGTTTTAATGGTCAGTGTCCAAACAAGGATCTTTTTTCTGTCTGATCTTTACGGGAACAATTCTGGTTTACTCATCTAACGCTTATTCAACAACTTGAAGTACATTAATATTTGTCTTGTTTGGTTACACAGTTGAAAAACACTTTTATGCACACAACAGAATATCAGCTGTCATTTCTGAAATACTAGCTCTTTTTTGCAGAGCTGCAAAGGCCTGTTGTTTGGTGCTTGAGGCACGAATGATCCGTGTTATTTGTAAAGCAATGTTTGCAGACACGAAGGCACTTTGCAGAAAGCAGCGGAGCGAATAAAATAAAAAAAGTGGTCATAAAAAGAAAAAATGAACAACAGAGCTGTAACACAATCCAAATGGAGACAAAAGCAACAAACACTTTTTTTACTGAAAAAAAGTTATTAAATTGGGGGAAAATCATTTCAAAATTCCAAAACAAAATGACATTAAAAGCCACTTACATCTTTGTTCCCTTCGACTGAACTGTTGTAATGCCGGTGACAGTATCTGCAGAACACACAGAGAAAACCATGAGCAAAGATAAACACTAAACTTCTGCCTGATTCGGTGATGTTGACTGATTGCTTTGCTGCCTCGCAGAACAAATTTGCAATTATCAATCATTTCAGGGCAGAGACCAGCTTCTTTACTATTTCAGACTCTTTTGCAGCCGCAACTGAATTTCTCTCATACAAGTCAAATTATCTGCTGGAGACGGCAAACATTTGGCTGGTGGTGGGTTTTAATTTTGCACCCAGTTGTGCAGGATTCTGTGGTGTTTGCAGAAGTACTCACTCCTCCGCCATGCGGGTGTCTTTCAGGATGTGCACATAGATGAAGAGCGCCTGCTCGTGTTTACCCATCCGACCCAGAAGCAAAGCCCGTTCCTCCAGCAGGCCTTCGGGTTGGAAAACAAGGTCAAAGGAGCAAGTTTCACCCTTCAGCTTTAACACAGCAACACAACAGCTCTGATATACACTCTGTCTTCACAAAGATAACAGAGAATAGTTTCTGTTTAATTATCAGAGAGGTATTCATCAAAGTATGTTTGTTACTGAGGTTGTAGTTTTTAGTGGCATTGAACTGGACTGCATTCAACTGAGAGGCGTTCTTAATATTTTATTCACTTGATTTACAAACATGAGAGACACCTTTTAATATAATTCATTTTATATAACACCACCAAGTATGACCTTAATAATAAACACAGAATAAAATTATCACCTTTCTTACAATGTAAACAAAAAAAAGAAATGAATATGAGCTTTGTAAATATAGAATTCATGGCAGAGTTGTTGTGCTGAATCACATTAGATTGTAAAAGTGAACCTAAGAAAGTAGCCTGTAAGTTCATCTATCAGCCAAAACTTTCCTCTATAAGGGAGAGCATTTGTTCATGAGGAAACAGGAAATATATGAATGTTTTCCTCCTCAGGTTTGTGCTATCCTGATATTAAAATCTGTTGTTTACTTTGAATTTACACAGATTACTAAGGTGTGTAGAGAAAAACTAATTTCCTTGCACGACCAAGATGTAAATGCTTAAGAGATTATTTTCACATCATCAGAAGGGATTACAGATGGAAATGTCAGCCTGTCAGCCAACAGGCTTGTTTGTACGTATTCATTAAGCAAACAGAAACGATGTTTTGTTCGTCCACTGTGTAAAGCCACCTCTTACCATCAAAGGGAAAGTCACTGATGAGTCTCGCGGGCTCATAGCTGGTGGAAATATCCAGAAAAGACAGCAGCTTGTTCCTGAACTCTCCGAGTTCTCCTTCCTCCTTCCCTGCAGCAACAGCTGAAACTCCTACAACAGCACAGAGGTTTGGATTAGAGTCTAGAGCTGCTTATAAGTCGATTAAATGGTTAGTTGATCACCAGAACTTTGATTTAAAGATATTTTGATAATTGATAGACATTTTTAAGCAAATCAATATTTTGTGCTTTTCTTAATCCTTTATGATATTTAAACTTTTCTGGGTTTGGAATTTTGATCGGCCAAGGAAGGCAAGAATAAAATACAAAAGTTATTTTTTTTGTGGACCAACACATAAATTTTGTAAATTCCAGTAAGTTTGGCAGATAACTTGATAATCTTCATCTTACATGTACTGGCACCCTATTAGGTTATTAGGCACTAGCGACATTATAGACTGTTTTAAACCTGTTTTGTTTGTATTGCCCAAATCCACAAAGATGCACAGATGAATAGAGTTAACATACTGATAAAGGCAGTGAGGAATAGTCAGCAAACTGGGATGTAAACAATTTTACATCTCATTTTTTCTCAAGGATTCACACAATGTGTTTTGGTCAGAAACAGTGAATGTAATATAGCTTTTTAGTTTATCTATTAGACAGAAAGCATGAGAGAAAAAACTAAATGAGGCACATTCAAGATAAACCTGAAACATTTTTACTGATCCATTTAGTTTTATCTGCATATGAAACTGCAAACTCTACAGTTTCTGCTGAAACAGGCTCCAACTTTAATGAAGTCAGGCTGCTGTAATTTTGACTTTGGCTCTGTTTCATTGTTAAGAATCTAAATAATCACCAAGAAACAACATCTTCTTAAATAGCCTGTGCACTGTGCTTCGTAATGAAGCATACTGTAGAAGTTATAGGTTTATTTCTCCAACGGAAAGAAGAATAATGAGCTTTAAGTGTAGTCGTGTTGGCTGAGAGGTTCGCTTTAATACATCGTCCCTGGATGATCATTAAGTACACAAACAGAGAGATGGATGGACTTAATAATAAGTCCTGACACAGGTTTTACTTGCAAAACAATGGGAGACAACTGTGAGTGAATGAGCGAGCAAAGGCAAACCGAACCCATATGCAGTGATGTAACTACATGAAAATCCTCCGATAAATTAGAATTAAGGTCTTTTGGCATTAAGTGGATTTTCAAAAATGGTGAGTTCAGGAGGTATTAAAGCTCGAGGCTCATGTTATCCTCCAGGTCTGCCAACACAAGTACACACAACACACACCATCTAACGCATTCCCTTCACTTTCTAGGATTCGCTTCAGGTGGACACGACTGAATGTTAGTACCTCTAATTACATATCTGTATCAGGATGAAAATAAAAAAATAAGTCCTTAATTTCTCGTTGAAATGTCTAAAAACATTACTTTCATCATTTTCAGAGTTTTTAAAGCTGTAAAAAAGTCTCACTGTAAAACTTTTTATGACTCTTAAAAAGGGCCTGCAGATACTGTAAAGTTAACTTTGAAGTTTTGTTTTTTTTTTCTCGCTCATACCTTCTGGCAGTGAATTAAGGTACTGCTTCATGAGGCCTTGAACCCTCTCCAAGTAGAGCTGGATCAGCACGTTGTGAAACTCCGGACCCTGATCGTCCCACACGTAGATGATGTGCTCCAAGTACGGGATGGCGAGCTCCTTGAAGCCCTCCTTCAGGAAGTTCAGCACCTTGTCTCTGGGCAAAGTCTCCACCTCGGTCAGATCCTCTGTGAAGATCTTTACAGGAGAAGACATTTTTTTAACCTTTAAAAATAAGATTAGACTTTACAAAGAAAAGGGTTTTTTTTTTTTTTTTTTTGCTCTTATGTGGATAAAAAGATACAAGAAAGAGCTGCAACCAAACGGGAGAACATATAAAAATGTACAGCAATTCAAATTATTTATATTTATATGCACATGGAATTAAACATATAACTCAACCCTTTTTTTATGTTAAATGTAAGTTTGTGTGTCCCACCTTCAGACCGTCCTCAGGACAGATCTTCAGCACCCAGGGAGAAAACTCAAAGATGATTCCCAGATTCTCCACCCCTGTGTGTGCAGAATAACAACACGTAAGTAAGTTTAACGTCACTGATAAAGTAAAAGAAACAGAGACACAGCACCTGAACACTTTTGGTAAACTCCATTTCAAGGGGACACATGCAGCCATCAACACCTGATTACAACAGTAAATTAGAGTTACTGGAACTGATCTGAGAAACTTTTTTCAATCATTTTTCAGTTTCTAAACTGAACAGTAACTTGATTAATTGTAAAAAAAAATAAATAGCAGAACAATTATTAAATTAAAAGAAATATTTGTTAGTTGCAGCTCTACAATGCAGTTAAGTGTCAAGCAGCACAGTAATGTATTAATACAGTGATGGACCTAAACTGAAATTTAAGTAAAAGAATAAGCAATACTCCTAAGCATAACATCCCAAATTGTGTTTTTATAGTTTGACGAATGCAGTGCTTTTGAGGAAAAGCAGTTTAAACTATGACAAAAACCTGGACGCTAAACATAAAACTGCTATTAAATAAAAGGATTCTAATCATCCCCAAGACATATTTGATTCTCTTATCATTTATATCATTATATCAAAGTCTCACAATTTGATGCTGATACTTTTAACAAAAACGCAGACTGCAGCACCTTAAACTGCCAAGTAATATGTCCCAATAGAGGTTTTATCTTGGCATCACTGGTGCACAGACACAAACAATCAGAGCTTTCAAAACGTAGGAAAGCCCAGAGAAACTCAGTTTTGGATACAATAAATACAGCAGAACATGAAATGCAACAGAATCAGACCATACATTTCATCAAACATCCACAATCAATCAGGGTCAAAGTTTTTCCACGAGCTCTCCCAAAACCAAGCCAACAAATTAAACACAAAACAGAGATGACAACTTTGACACCCCAAGCTAAAACAGACACGAGTCGGCCATGGATCCTTACCCAGCCTTTGGAGGTACTGCACTGTTCGCTCGTGGCCCTTCAGAGGAGAGTTGGCCTTGGTGGATTGATCCAGCAGCACCTGCAGAGCTGAGAGAGGGCAAACCAGGCGAGCGAGAGGGGAGAGGGAGAAAACACGAGATTAGTCTGAATGATGGAAAGTAACAAATGTCATCTACTCTGTTGTGCACCGGCTGCATAATTCCTCGGTCCACAGAAATTGGACGGAGCTAATGCAGCGTTAATTGGTGGACGGGAACAGCTGGTTTGAATTGGCACAAGACACAGAGGCAGACTTGTGCAGCATGACATCACAGCACAAATTGCAGCAGGCAGATTAAAAACAGCCGTGCTAACAGAAAGAGAGAGAGAGAGAACAGCCCAAAAATCTGCTGCAGAAACGGAGCAGAAACCAAATGACATTAAGACAGCTCTGATCTATGAGGATGACATGTCGACCACATGCAGGAAACCTCCTCTGAGAAAAACTGTGTTAGTCCGACAGAGCTTATTCACACTGTGCCCAGGAGGCAGCTTTGCTATAAGCACATAATTGGTTTAATTTAAACATAATGGAACAATTTAGTACACAATGCCCATTGTATGGGAAGTGGGAGGTAATGAAGAGAGCCAGCAGAGAGATCTGGCATTGAGCGATCTGTCATTTAAACACTAAGCCCCTATATCCAACATCCAATTTAAAAAGTGAAATTGAAAGCAGACGTTTCATTGTATTTTATTGTTGTGTACTCTGTAGTCATGCTGAGGCCTGCAACAGATAAAAGCTCCACATGACAAATAAAACCGAACTCTGTCATCAACCAGCTGAAGATCAGTTGTTATCCAGTTGATTTATGAATCTGTTTTCTGCTGCCAATTAAACGATTCCCCACTTCAAAAAATCTGCAGAATGTTCTTAACACGTCGAAAGTAAAAGGACACATTGAGGGATATATGTGACATTAAATTAAATTCTGACAATATAATTACTAATGTATTAACATTTATGCATAATTTCAATGTAACAGTTGGTTGAGGTGGAGCTAATTGTAGCGATGGGTAGTTTTTCTCTATAAACTCTATAAACTGTACAACTAGGCTGTAACTGATGTAAATGAAGAAAAAAACACAATATTTCAAGAATTTTGTAGCATAAAATTAAAATACTTTAAATAAACTGCTACATAAGAAAAGAAGAGGCACCTCAAAACAGACTTATTAGGAGTAATTAATTAAAATTGTTTTTAAATATGTTTGCATGCATTGCTCCTACATGTGACGTGCAAATTATTAGCTTTGATTCACATAATTACACACAGCTCCTTTCTGCATATGAAGCTTAAACATTTAACAGTATTCAGGATAATGCAGCATATGATCATCAGGTTTACAGCACATGTGGGTGACCAGCGAGCAGACCCTTACCTTTCTGGTGCAGACCCTTCTTCTCATAAAGAATAATGAGCTCGCTGTACTTATGAGCCTTCTTCAGGACGTACTCGCTCTCCTCGATGTGGCAGTGGTTGTTTTCCAGGCGAAGGAGGGGGGACACGAGGGCCACGTTGGTCTAAATGGGAGTAAAATAGGAGCAGGTTTGAAAACAAAAACACACATTTTCAAACCTACATCCATTTAGACTGTGTGTGTGTGTCACCCACAAATGACAGGGCAAGTGACTGATTAGTTCATCTTCTCTGCTTCACTGTGTGCAGGATTTAGCGACATCTAGTGGTGAGGATGCAGAATTCAACCACTTTTCAGGCGTGCAGGCAAACCAGCAGGAGGCCTTAACGCCAATATAAAAAATCAAGCCTCCCTCTTTCAGTGTTTGATTTGTCCATTCTTATCTGCTGTAAAACACGGCAGTGCAACACGGAGGCTCTGCAGCAGAGGAGCTGCTTCCTCTGTTGGTACAAAAGTTTCATTCCAAGGTACCGTAAACACAAGGATTCTTATTTTCATTTGATTATACACTAATCAAAACATTCTTAGGAATACTGCATTCAATTTCTGACAATAAATCCCACTAAATCCTACACATTGGTCCTTAATCTGCTGCAGATGCCTGGCAGCTGAGAAGCTCACACAGTCCTGAAGGCTCTCCTGTAACTCTCAGGTTATCCCTCCACTGTGATCTGAATTCCTGGGAATTCCTCTGAAAGAGGAGCACCTGGTGGCTTTTTTTCCTAGATACTCAAACCACATGAGGTGGCTTGTCTAAACACGAAACAATGACAGATATGTCCAACTGTTATGTTTCCTTTTTTTTCCCCCACAGAGGAGATCTGACACACAGATTGGCTGTAAATTTTAACGTTTTGTTTTGTTGCCCAGGCTTCCACTTCCCTAAATCAATACCAGACACAAATAACTGAAGTTGCTACACATACTGTACTTTCGAGTATGTTTCATGTTTTGTTACTTCAAAGTAAATCTACCAATGAAATACTTAAAAATAATTGGCTATGGGTAAAGTAAACTGTCAGTGTCCAGTTTGAAATTCCCTTCTTTTGATATCATGTATTATATAAATATACATGGATATCATATATTCGACATGTTTCGCTGTGAGTCGATGATGAAGACAGCCAAGTTTAAAAAAGCCAACATGACATCTATCATGAAATTCATGAAACTTTGGGGTAAAGTTCGGTATCAACTGCAGATTTTGGTCTGAATCAATAAGCATGACGAATCATAAGTGGCATTAAAGAAAGCAGAATGTCCAAAGACAAAAAAAAGTCTGGTTAATCAAAAACTGTATTTGCTTTTTTTCAAAAATCAAATGTCAAGGGATGCAGGGCTTTGCCTCATCAGTTTTAGATTGTATCACTGTTTCTATTGGACTTCCTCCAGACATTTAGACTTGAGCCAAAAGACATCTCAGATACATATGATATTCATGTCAAATCCATGTCTTATGGTCCAAAGACAAAGTTCAAAAAATTTTAAGCCAGGATATTTAAAACATAAAATTTCAGAGACCCCAACTTGTGTTTGCACCAAGATTTGTTTGTTTAAGGTGATGGATCAGTCTTAATGGGAGATTAAATGACAAACACAATTGAAGTTGGAACCAAACTAGTATTATAATTCACAAAAAGAGGACTCCTCTCAGACGAAGGGGGATGTGAAGGGAAAAAAACTGTTTAGAAGATAGAAGATCACTTATTTAAAGAGCAACACACTGTGCTTTTTATTCTGCAAAACACAGAATTATTTCTATCAATCTCAAATAATAAAAGTTGTTTAAAAGTGGCAGTTTCTCCATTTGTTAGATCATAACGGGCATAGAGAAATAAAAAGATGACAGTTGTGGCCTTACATGCAGGTAACATTTCAGCAGGGTGGTATCGATGATCTGCAGGAGTTTTTTGCGGCTCTTGATAGTAGGCGTGCCCTCCATGAGCGGAGACGTTGTAGAAGGATCAGAGTCATTCAGCTGTTTCACAAGGTGGCTGCGTTTCTGTGCGGACAAATTAAAAAAGACTTAGACTTAGACTTACAAGTACAGATTTAGAGCAGTAATCTTGATTTTCATTCTTTTATTCTCGTTCAGCCCTTGAGGTTCTTTTAATTCTACTCAAGGCAGAGTCCCATTTAACTTTAATCTTACACTATACACACACACACACACACCTGGGTTAGGTAATCAATGAGAGCCAGGTGAGCCTTCTCCAGCTCTGCCCCAGACAGAGTGGGCAGAGGGTTGGGATAGTGCAGCTGTTTGCGGTAGTCTGAGGGGAGCAGGTCTGGGTACAGCCCGATCACATGGGTGGGATCTGCCGAGCACAGGAGGGGAAATATATCTTAATTTATGCCACATATGACACCTGAGTTTGTTTACTGGCCTTCGATTAAAGGCAAAGGGTTTAAGTTCAGAGGTATAAATACAAACACAAAGTGTTACCATGGCATTGTATACTGTAAAAATAAATATTTACCTGGTCAGACCTGAAATCTAGAGCTCATTACAGTGAAGAAAAGTCTACGATTGTGGAAAAATTCTCAGATATACAAATGATGTGACATGATTAAGTCACATACGATTAAAATATTTCCATCAGTTTACACAATGAGGAACAGATTTTTAGTCAGTTCCTGAAAAAGAGAAAAACGCTTGCAGAATGAATTATGACAAGATCTACCGTTTTTAGCCTGCAATTTTTAAACACAAATCATGTGAGGAAAATGAGTGATGTTTATCAGGTCTGATTACCTCAGATTGTTGACGACAGAGCAAAATATTTACTTTCAAGAGGTCTGAGCAATCCACACTTTCTGTGAGCAGTAGCCATGTTACAGTTTCGAATAAACATCGCACCAAAAGGTTTGGGGTCATTTATTCTGATTCTGTCTAACAAATCTGGCTTGAACAGGCAGAAATCAGGTGTCTGCTGGGAGGCAGGAAGGCTGTACCTGTGCCGAGTTTGGCAAACACCTGCATGGAGTCATCAAAGCGCTTCTGGCAAAACAGATTGAAGGCATAGAGATTCTGGATGTGATGTATCTGCTGCTTCTTATCACCGTCTGAATCATCCTTCATCTTCTGGCAGGAAAAAAAAAAAAAGGAACACAAAAAATTCATCACATTACAGCAAAATGTCTGCAGTTTATTAATCAGGATGTTCGCTTCCAAGAATGTGAAATGTTTTATTTTTGGAAATGCTCCTGGAAAGTTACAGTGAGAGACAGACTGAGCATAATATAAAGAGCCTCAAACATTTTCCTGCTTAAACGTACAGCTACTAAACAAAATAAGCTTTATTTATTGTAACATCCTCTGAGCTAAAGCACTACATAAATGCTGAGGAATTTAATAATGAGGTTTTATGGTGAAGTGAAGCTCACCGCCAGCTGAAGAGCCAGCTCGAACTGCTTGTCCTGAAGAAGCTGCCGGATCTGGCTGGCTATTGACACTGGCACCAGCCGCCATACAAAGTGATTGCTGGCAACATACACGATGTTTGGCCTGTGAAAGATTAGAGGAGAAAACAAGATCAGAAAGAACAGGTTGAAAGCAAAGTGTGCTGCTTCTTATCAATCTTTGCACCATTTGATAAATGAAAAGGTGAATAAATCTAAAACAGCACTGAAAAAATTACTTTAAATGTGCAAAAGTGCAGCCAGCAGGATGAAAAGGTTGGACTTGTAAAAATAGAAGTGAGCAGGAAATATCCACAAAATCCGTTTTTTGCTAGTTCTGTCAGAGTTACGCATTTCAACTGCAAATTGTAAGTGTGCATTAAGTCCCTTTGCATTGATAAGTTGCCAGTAAAATCCTACAGAGCTTTACAAAGAACTGCTGACCCTGCTGAAGTGATGAAGCGAGGCCTCTGCAGCTCCACACTCTGCACCAGCAGCCTTGGCTCAAAGGTCCGGATCTCCACATACCGAGGGAGAACAGCGATGATGTACGGAGGCTGGTGCTCTGAGAACATTTGAAAGGAGGCAAGAAAATAAAATATATGTGAAAGTTAACCAAAACCAAAGTGCTAATGTAAGTTTGTGTGACAAAAATATTAGATATCGTTTGTCAGTCATCAAATCTTAGTAGACTTGCATACAGTAGTTACTGTCTAAGTTATTACACAGATCTAACAAAAGAACAACAATAATAAAATAAAGCCAAAACAAATGGTTCAGCAGGTGAATCAAGATCTTGGGCATAAAATTACACTTATTCAATGGATAATTTTGTTCAAATGTGAATATTCAATGTGCAATAGTGTAAAACAGAAAGATTCTAAGAACCACCACTGAATGATATATTTAAAAAAAAAATGTTGAAAGGTTTGATATATCTTTCTGTCTTGAGAACAGGTACTTCAGCTTTGATCATGAAGTGAAGACCTTAAGGCTGATGGAGGAGGAAATCCAGCCAGGAACAGCCATGCAGACAGGCCTGAGGTTGGACTCGTATGGGTCAGACTGCACCCACAGGCCCTCTGCTGCAGCAATGAACAATTAGGATGGTCACTTAGAGGATTTTGAACTGACCAGCACTCTTCCTCTGCCGATGCACGCCAGAGCCACAATGTTGCCTATAGCAAACCGAGGAAATTGCAAACTGTATGAAACCACCGCTTGGAGGCTTCATTTCCCCTTCATATTGTTCCTCTCTGCATTCCAATGAGCACGGAAAAAAGGGGCCTTTAAAACAACGTGAGAGCTCATCTGCATCACTTCTGTCACAGAGCTTATTAGTAACCCAGACCTGTGGTGTCTGATCTAAAAATATGTTTTCTATTCTGACATGTGGAAAACAGCCGCAATGCTCAGACAGAATGGAAAGACAGTGTTTGAACAGAGAGAGGAAAAAACTGAGGAAAGGAAAAAAATACAGATAGCAGCTCGCTGACAACTGACAAAATAATCGATAGTATGTGAGTCAAATGCTTCATCAGGTGTTTGTATACAGCAGCTGATGTTAACAAACTGCTCAATCAGTGTGGAAAAAAAGAGAATGAACTGCACTGTTACTGGCACAAGCAGGGTCATTAAACACAACATTTGCTCACCTGTCAACAAAATCAAATAGCAACAAACTGAACAGTTAATATAGATGCAGTAAATGCTGCATTTAATCCAAAAGATCACCATTAACAGACAGGAACTGAACCTTGAAATGAAGATTAGAGAATAAGAATAATCCAAGATTTAAGAGTTTGACTTATAATAAATTTGTAAGTTTGATGCTGATTGTGTTTTCTAATATGTGTTTGAAACAAAAACCTGCATGTGACCTAAAAAAAAAATTTTAAAAAAAGGAAAATTTTACAGTGTTCACTGAAACCAGCTGTCATAATTATGATCTCTGCAGCAGCTCGTCCTCCACTCTGATGTGCCAAAATACCAACATTCTGTTTTTCGTTCTGCTGCTTCCTTGTTTCGTCTCCTGAAGTTTCTTTTCTTGAAGGTGCAGCAGGGTAATATTGTGTGCAAAACTCCTTAATGTTAAGTAATCGAATCATTTATAGCAGACAATGTCCTTGGGAAAAATCAATAGGTTCTTACTTTTGAGACACCATAAACTCTGACGAAAAACAATATCTGTTAAATCGTGACAAGGATGGCTACTTCACTTTGTGTAATGCTGGGAATTTTTGAGGGCTTTGCTGTTTTGACAGAATGATAAGAAAACCAGAAAAAAATAGGTTTATTTTGTTCTTCCTCGTGGGAAATCAACTGCCTGGGTTGAAACATTTTGGCAAAACACCTTCTGTGCTATCTCAAAGACTAACACACATGGGGGGGGGCTGTGTCTTGTTAATCAGCATGTGACCTTTTCACTCTATTTAGAATAAAAGTTAACTCTTGTGCAGACATCAGTGTCAAAAGGATAGAAAAGTTAACTGGGCTGGGTATGTAGCAGCTTGTTTCGCATAAAATAGCATGAGCAACTAAGAATTGAATGTCTACAAACTGGTTGCAGAAAATAGCCACAGCGAGTGTTCAATCGCATTTATATTTAGTTATGAGAATGTCTTCA
This sequence comes from Ctenochaetus hawaiiensis, assembly GCA_029783645.1. NCBI lineage: Eukaryota > Metazoa > Chordata > Actinopteri > Acanthuriformes > Acanthuridae > Ctenochaetus > Ctenochaetus hawaiiensis. Next base: position 4,184,903 of record JAPZDY010000007.1, on the reverse strand, counting down.
TAGTTTTACTTGTTGTGAATTTTTCTTACCCATTGCTATGGGGATGTCCGTCCAGTTTAGGGCACACTTCTGGGTGCAAACGCCCTCTTCATTCAGCACTACAGTTAGGTCATCCTGACCAACAGCCACCTTCCCATCAGCCAGTGGGGCAACAAGAGGCTCCAACTGTTTCCCAGTGGGGAAGAGCTCCTTGATGGAGCCACGGCCATCCATCTGGTTGACAGAGGAGACAGTATGAGTGAGTCAGAAGATACAGAACCTTTTAATAACATCTTACTAAGATAACCTGTAATTGCTTTAACTGCTTCAGACTAACAATGAAACAACATCTCAGAAAAGCCTGTTCGACTGGAATGAAGCTACCAAACGTAAGTCAATAATAGGAATAAAAGGTGTAAGAAATACACAGAAAAAAGCCAAAAATAAACACGAGTGTTATAAAAAGCTCATCATAAAGTGATACTCTTTTTAAAACCAGTCTTTGAACCATTGTTTTTAGACTGGAAAGGCATCCACAAAATGTTTACAGTTCACTCCTTCACAGAGAATAAAAGATTCAAGTCAGCTTATGCAAGAGAGTCATGACAAAAGCAGAGTCCGACTTGCAAGGCTGCACATGCAACTCTACATACAGACTCACATTGTGTTTTTAAAGCAACATATTGGAAAATTCGACTGAAAACTGACCATATAGATGTACAGCACTATCACTACTTGAATGCATTTAAACTATGAATCCAAAATGAGTACAGAAGTATAAAAAGCTTATTGTTATCCTTTATCTTGGGGACTTAC
>JAPZDY010000007.1:4149107-4183676 GCA_029783645.1 Ctenochaetus hawaiiensis | reverse complement strand
GGCACCAAAGTCCCCCTGACAGACAAAAAGAAAACATTCAGATGTCTAAATGTGTCAGAGGATTGGAAAAAAAAAACTGTAAAGCTCTGAGTCACATCTCAAACATCTTTTAGTTTACCTGCAGCTCATGGAACTCTCTATCCTTCCAGTAATAAAGCTGAAGTTTCTTTTTCACTGCAACGCACATTCTCAGCCTCTCCTCTCCTGTGCTTGTTTGCTGAGGTCGAAAGAAACAAAACACACAGTTCATGACTTCGAATCAGGGAAAATGAGTACAACAAAGATACGTGAATACAAAATAAAACAACAACAGTAACACAATATAGTTACATAATCTGTACAAATGATAATCATATCACTTTATTTTTGGTCAAGAGCACGTTAGAGTCTTGTCAAGAAAATGTTAGCAAACTCTGAAACTGGTCTGATTTTAAAGTACAAGGAAATGTGGTTTGTTTGTTTGTGCTTGCAAAAGGCAGCAGCATGTAGATGTACTGATTCAATTGGGAAAATGAATTAACGTCATATGCTCAGCAAATTTGCATAAGGGCTTGTAATTACTCTGTTATCTTTTGCTCTTTATTTGCTTTTGTTAATTTAGGAGCTATTAAAACATAACATGGATTACCTTTCTTAATCTTTTAAGTCTCTTTTTTTCTAACTGTACTGAAACTAATTGCAAAGAAATAAAAAAGGCTGGCTGGAATGTAGAAAAACACGTATTCAAAAGGCTAAATGACAATGACGCACACTAAGAATTCAAAGATCCCTGGTCCTAAAACAGCTTCAAAGTAAGACACCGACTCATCTACCTTTCCTCTCAACCAGTTTAAAGCTGTGTGATCATAGAATAAAGGGAAAATTGTTCACATGAAAAAGCTGTAGAATAGAAAACAATGCAAATGCAGAGGCACAGTGCTTAAGATCTGAAGATAAAACCACAGCAGGAGTTCAACTGACCTGCAGGTCACATGCAAAGAGTGTTGCTCCTTTTGCTTTTGGCAGCACTGTGATCTGCTGGAAAGTCAGGAGGTCGTGGACATGGATGTTGTTCTCTGCAAGAGAAACACATTGAATATTCTATATTTGCTAAGAAAATGAAGATGAATGCTTTCTGTCGATGCGGAAAAAGTTTGTAGTTCTGAGGCTGACAGGTTAAACAAATAGCAAATTAAGAATTATAAGCAAATAAGCGTAATTGTTCTTTTTGTACAGATTTTTACAGTTATTGTTATACCCTTCCCTCCACCATTTTAAACAATTTGAGTGTGATTTATTTGCAAAAAACAAACAAAACAATCATGAATAGTTCAGGCCAGAGTAATAATGTAATGAAAACATGATACTTTAACATCCCTTTTAGATAGAGGAACTTACCTAGAAGGCTGACAAGAATTTTGTACTGTGAGACAACATACAGCTGTAGAAAGAGTGAGAAACAAAATTATAGGAAGTCTGAACTAAAGAAATCAAAGATTAAGCAAGCATATCGTGGACATAGCCAGCACATAAAACCTCAGCTGAGAACAAACAAGGACTCAGTTATTTAATCGACTCTGCCTCAGGCTTTTGATACTCTCTCTAAGCACGGGAAGTCCTAACACTTTTCAAAGTGACGGTTGATCTGATCACATCAGATATCTTTGGTATTTGAGCTGGCGCACAGATGGGTCTTCAGAGTGAGCTAGATTCCCAAATTCATTTCAAGACAAGGAGACAGCCATTGAAAAGCTGAAAGCAGCGTGAAGTGTTGCAAGCATAGTGTAGCCATATTTGTGATCACAGTCTTACTGTTATAACTAACAAGGTGGTAGAGTGTGTAGTCCTACAAAATCTGAAAGCACTCTGAAAGGTGTCACTTCCCTCACCTGACTTCCAATTCCTCATAATTTTTGATTTATGTGAAATTTACTCAGTGTTAATACTAAATCTCATTTTGAAGTTGTATTTACCTGCTGAATCTTCTTTGAGAAGTTCTTGTTGGATTTTTCCAGTGTCACCTCAAACCGGTTGGTGCCTGATGGGTAACAAGACATTCGTTTGCAGCAGTCAACAGTAAGTTATGAAAGTCTGCAAATACACGTGGACTAAATTACATCACAGATCCCCTCTTCCTACCTGCATCCTTCTTTATTCGGTAGAGAAGAAGATGCCCAGGCTTTGTTCCCACCAGCAGCCAGTCCTCTGTGGGAAGAAAAAACTCAGAATTATGGTCTGGCAGGTCAGTTGTTCTTGTCACTTACGTCAGACATTTATTGCTATTAAAAGGGCATTTTTAGTCAAACTCTGAGCTGTGATCTGCTCAAAGAAAGTGGCTCACTTCATTACATTTAATGGGACACCTGATATTTCAGCTTAATAAAAGCCAAGATGGACCACTTCGATTTTAAGCTGTGGAATTCAAAAAGTATCAACATCTTACCCCAGGCCGCAAGACAGTCAATCTGAAGGGGAAGCTTTTCCAAAATAGGCACTGGTTCATACGCGTCATGCATCTTGAAGCAATGTTGCCGATTTAATTACACACCGCTCCGATTGATCGATCCTCCAACGGACTCGACGCTTGCCTGACAACAGCTGACTGACCGACCGCTGATAAGTCTATCAGGGTGCTACGCCTTCATGTGTCACCATTAATCGACTGAGCAATATAATGTTTCGACAGAAAATGAGAGAATTTAATACGGGAAACCTGGTACGGCAGACTTCTGTAATGTTATGTTGTTTGTCTTGTTAGCCAGCTATCTCTCCTACCAAAACAACAGCTGATCGTTAGCCTGCTAGCTTAGAACTTAGCAAGCAGCGGCTACTCCTCCTAAACATTGTTCCCCGTCACTCCATGCCGGTGAAAACCGAACAAAAGCAGTCACTACTTCGAGGAAAGAAACAAAAGTAACATTTAGTTATCGTTAAATTAAGACAAAAAGCAAGAACGGTATCACTGTAACACTTCTCGTTAGCCTGGTTAGCTTCAAATTACTTCCTCTGTTGTGTTGACAGAGGCTGCGCGAGCGAATGCTGTTTGACAGGCACGTGACTGAGAGACAGCAGCGCACTCACGAGGAACGCATTAAAGGAGTAGTGACTAAATTTAAAGGCAGAGTTAAATGGTTCGTTTTAATTCTCGCGATACTTTATTCATATTCTTTTTTAAACTATTAAAATCAAGTCAAGTCAGCTCAATTTTATTCGTAATTTTTGTAGTAATTATCGATAAATATTTTTTTATTATTTAAATTTATTAATTTAAATTTAAGAATGTGCTAAAATGCATAAAATGGCTGAGAATATTTATATTTTATTATAGAAATACATAATCGAACTTCTGATTGGATACTTTAATATATGAACACTGAAGAAGACTTTTTTGTTTTACTGTTAACTGAGTTTAATTTATGAAATAATTTTTTTGTCTAATATTTAAAATCAACGTAATGTTTCAACATCCTTTTTGGAAATGGTTATGTTGCTTAAGGATACATATATTTTTCCCAGCATCTCTTTACAATAATAAAGCACTCTAAAAGTTACTTAGTTCTATTTCATTCTGAAAAAAAGATAATATTCTTCGCAAAATGCACACATGAAAAACATTTATCTTTAATGTACTTACAAAAATGACACTGTAAACATGTTTCAATATAAATTTTATTTGCAGGACATACGCAAAAAGCCATACAATTATCATCAGCTTCACATTACAATGCAGACCCACATCCAGTAATTGGGCTTTAGAGTCTCTCTAAAATAAAAGTTCTGAACAAGACTTGGATAAATATAAAAAAAAAAAAAAACATAAGTCAAGGAAATAATAATATCCACACACTGCAGTAGATTGCACAGGACGGGGATATAATTCTGTCATATATGGCAAGATTATTTTGCAGTGTGAATGGTACAGGCTCAAAAATCTGTAATTGTAGAGAAATGAAAATTATTCATTCAGCATTTACAGTATTTTTTTCAACTATCTCATGTCACTAAATTTAGGTGAGAATCCTAACAAAACTTTGAGTGGAGGGAGTGAGATAGGATTACATACATACATACAGTAAACCACACGACATCCGTGAAGCTTATCAGTGATTCAGGAGCTACAAAAAGTTTTTACTTTGGTGACAACAACATAAAGTGAACCTTTATCACTGCTGTTGCAAGAAAAGCAACAAAATATTTCTTTTAATAGAGATCAAAATAAAAATACTCAATTTTAGACTAATGACTCCCTTTGCTGGAAAATGGTTTTAAGGTCATATATTAACCACACTCACTGAGCAGCCCTACATTTTTCAGTAAAAGCTTGAAAAATCAACAATATCAGTGTCACATTTTTAGTTGGCTGAACTGTACTGTTAAAGAAAACATATCAGAGAAGAAATCTGGAGTACCGCTTGGAAACCTCTGATGACATTGTGTTTACAATTGCACATACTTGGCTTTGAAAAGGTAACATGACCAAGAGTGTCATTACATTCTCCAACCAAGAAAAACGGTGTGTTCTAGTTAACACAAGGATCCCAAAAACACAAGATGTTGTACCCTGACAAATGTGATATGTTTCAAGTATCAATATTTACTGATGCAGCTGTGTTCACATAGATTAACGGTAGCTTATCTAATTTTATATCAGGGATTACTCAGTTAGCCAGACAACAAGTGTTATGTGTTAACACTAAGACATATATATATATATATATACATATATATATATATAATTTGTTGGTGCAGCTACAAGAAATTAGCTCAGAAAATCTTTACTGTAACGTAAAAGGATTAAAACATTGTTTTTTGGTTATCTGGCCAAATGGTTAATCGTACCATGCAGTTTCTGACACATTTCCATATTAAATGTACCGCATCATGTGATCTATTGAATATATATAACAGAATAAAACATGTGCTAAGAGCACAATTATTTTTGACATTTAGCAACGCAGCACAACACTGACTATAAGTGTCTGCTGCTGTGTTAAGCTAAATATAACCTTATCATGCCAATAACCTTGTGTTTTCAGCATGTGCTTTCTCTCAAGTTGTACTGACGATTTGTAACATCTAAATGCCAAAGATCAGAATTTGTACACGAACAAATTCAAAGTCGGTCCTAAAGTCTCATAATTTGACCATTTAGGCATTGTGGTCTCTACTTGCGGTCTTGTAAACTTCTTTAGTGTTTTTAATCACACCCCATTAAATATTGTATTAGTCCAAAACCACAGGAGAAGATTTTGATAAATGTTCTATTTTCCTCAAGGGCAATGTACAAAATACCCAGTTTGTACTTGATTTTGGCCAAGTTTGTGACGTTAAAGAAACTTTAAAATAAATAGAAATATTTATGAAAGTGCAGGACAGTACTGCCTTAATATAAACAAACTATTCATGCTTCTTGGAGCTAATTATAGTTTTACACAATCCCTCAGAAATAAAAACGAAAACTTTATCGTGTTTGTAAAGAGAGAACAAATTGGCGTTGCCCATATTTTTTTTTGGTAATCAAATCACTCAGAACCCATTCATTGCCGGCTAACAGCAAAATTCTTTTCTTTTCATTCTCACATCGTCTTCTCGCATTTACTCTTACTCCATTTTGGATCTTTCCATCTTGGTTTTCAGGATTTCCTGGAAAGAGAGAAGACAATTGAATGCACATGCAGTAATGTGATTGTGGAATGATAACACAGTGACATAACTGGGGGCTTTTTAATAGAAATCATGGGACTGGCAGCGAGAAAAATAAAAGGAAGCTTTACCTCTTCTTCATCAAGCATTACAGGGAGAGCTCTGTTGAGAGGAAAAAAGCAGAGAAGGAGGCAGTGAAGCATTCATAGAGTCCAGGCCTGGCTTAAACCACATTTTAAAGATAATCTTTATGGCCTGTTTGGGCCTCCAATCTGTGAACATTTGAGTATTAACAGTATTTCTTTCTAGTGTGAGCTGGCAGGTTCTGTAAGTTACATTAACATACTTACATAACCTGAGACAACATTTTTACAGTTTCAAGCCACTATCTTATTTTCACAAATTCCTAGCACAGTATGTAAAATTATAAATTATAAATTTTAAAAATATATATATATATAAAAAGCATTCCACTTACACATCAGCCACAGTTGTAGGAATGTTCTCCTCAACCCATTTCAGGTCTTCATCCTGGTAAAGGGAAAGTTTCGTGATACAACATTATTTAAATATTTTAGAAAGAGCAGTTAATGGATGTAAGAAGAGAAATGTTGATAAAAAACTCTCAACCCACCTCTTTATTCAACAGTTTCTGGGAGCCATTAGAATCAGGCTTTGAGCATCTCATCTTCATCCCCTCTAAAGAAAATGAGCCAGATGAATGACACAGAACTCTTTCGTTCAATAACATGATTATGAGATAACTAGTTTATTACATTTTCCATTCACACAGTTGTATCATTACGAGAAGAACATTTCTAAATGAATCTATTCTCCCTTTATCAGTTTGAGATCACAGGCTCGGCAGCATTGGGTTATACAACTCAACATCCCAGCCGACAAGGTTGTCTTCAGGGTCTGAGGTCAACTGTGAGCAGACTCAGATTATTTGCAGATCAGTGTGTTTCTCACAGAGTACAGGAATGCACAGAAGCTTTGTAGTTTTACTTGAAAACTACACTACTACACTAAACTTTACTATCAGGAAACAAAGCTGACAAAATCACAGATTCATCAGAAAAGAACAGATAATAATGGTTTAACATGGAGCATTTAAGACGTCATCAGAAAAGACTGTGACTGAAGTATTTCTACATTAAAAGGTTAAATTTGACAAACATGAGGGAAAATGTCTCATCACAGCTGCCCTTTATAATCCTGGGATCTATGCTGCAAATTTAAGCGTTAAGCACTAACTTTGAAGGCAAATCTTACTTATGTCTTTGATCAAATTTAGACGAGCAGCTAATATCTATAATTCAGTGCAAATGTTAGATCTTTGTTTACATGAGGAAAATACTGGTTAGCATGCTGGGTAGTGTTGCTTAATAACATATGCTGGCAAGACACTCGGCTGCTACTGAATACGATTTTGATGTTGATGGAATTTATCTAAAAATCAGTTTATATAATATCTCTCTGCTTATCAGGACATCTGAACTGTCCCAAACTGAATCTAAACCGCTGGAATTCAAGACACTGTCTGACACAGGTGTCCGTAATAACATGTAATTAATGTTTCGCAGTGGAGAGCAGGTGAATGATGTCTTACCAAAAGCCTCATTCAGCATGGGCTCCTTGGCCTCTTCCTCTTCATCGTCTTCATCAATAAGAGGAGAGTGGGAGAACCTGAAAGAATACAAAACCTGAACTGAAACACAGCTACTGGCAATTTAAAAATGGCAGAAATGATTTCTTGGCTCCAGGATCAGCCCAAAGCTCCGGACAGACTCTGACCTCTGGCTGTTAGCAGAGGGTCGCAGCAGCACCATGATCACCAGCAGGATGGTGGAGAACAGGAGGCGCCAGAAGGCATCGTCGACCCACAAGTCCCTCCAACCCTGAGGAAAAAATTAAAATAGAAAAGAAAGAACAAATGGATGGATGTTATCAGGTCGGTAGGAAAGTTCACTTTTCATATCTGAATAAACAAAAGCAGAACTCACCTTCTGGCAGTCCACCAGCTTGAAGACTTTGGTGGTCCAGATGATGAATATGATGGAAGCTGTGGACACAAAGCAAACAACAGGCTCACTGTGATGTCTGGAAACAAAATGCAAATCGAAAACAGCACATCAAACATTTTCTCAGAGAGGAATCAATATTATAAAGGTTTTTCTTTTTTTTAGCCAAAGGGTAAAAATACATACAAGTTTACAGGGTAAATTATACACGGTAAAAACGCAGTCAACAGCCAGTTGACTCAATAAATAATGCAAACAGGGGTCAACAGCCAGCCTGGCTCTGTGAAAAGATAAAAAAGTCCTCTAAAGCTCACAAATCAATGTGTTTTTCTTCCTTTGTTTAGTTGGTACAGTAAAAGAGAAACTAAAACATGTTGTATTTCAGTTTCAGAAGCTGATCTTCATCAAAAGGATGCCTCTTTTACTTAGTATTGCAGCCCTATAACAGTGCTGGACTCAGGATGGACAGTTTAAAAATTACATTATGCTAGTAACAGCTAATATAGCTAGGAGCTGCTAGCCTGAAGCAGAGATGGGCAGGCAAGCTCATTTCTTACTATCGGCACATCAGATGTTTTTCCTCATTTTTAAACCAACCTTGGCTCAATATGTGTCAGATTTAACACAGCTCCTTCTAGAGTCTCAAAATGTTTTATGCAACTTTTTCTACGGATGCCATCCTACTCCTCAACACCTGTAAACAGACTGGTGTGTATAATCAATAAAGTTTCCCTTAAATTGATCATTCTGAACCAACAAAACAGCTCTACTGAGAGGCACTTCCTCCTAAAACAGGATGCTACTCACCGACAACAGAGAAGATGAGAGTGTTGGTGAAGTGCTGATACAAAGACAGTTTCACCACATTTCTGCGGAGCTTCAGGAGACGAGTAGTTTGAGACAGACTGATGAAGATGTGGATGCAGATTAAGGAGAACATACTGTTTATACATCAAAATGAACAGAAATATGAGATTTTATCTGCAGTGCATCTAAATGTGCAGTTTTTAGCAGAGGTTTTGGTTAGGTAAAGGATATCCACCACATAACACAGGAGTCGATAAGTGAGAGGCTGAGATTGGCAACCAGGGCGACTGTCCCATAAAAACCCTGGAAAAAGACGACAAGAATCAGATTTTACAAACCAGAGAAAACATGTGATCGGAAATCAGCAAGGAGCGACGGCTGTTTGTGTGTAAACATGAGTGAGAGAAAAGAATTACTTAGTCAAAAGTCAAAGTGCATTTTTTTCCTAAATCTTGAAGTAAACTTGTGTTAAGATGTGCTGAAGATTTGAGTGTCTCCTCCTGACAAAACACATCTGCTCACCGAGCCACACGACCTCTCCCTCTGCTCGTCTTACTGCCTTTCTTATCATATGTTTGTATAACTTTCTGCTTTCATGACTTCATGAACTTGCCGCAGCGCTTTTGGCTGCTTCTGTATATCACTTTTAGATCAAATTCGTCATTCCCTATTATCATCACTTGTCTGCCTCCCAGAGACCGAATCCTCGCGTAACCTTCTCTCTCTATCGTCTCCTCCACTCAAATCAAGTTTATTTATTCGGAGTGCCTTGAAAGCTGTGCCAGGCGCGAGTTTTATGTAAAAATACACCACCACTATCAGCATCAATGAGCCGGCGGAGGCTGCAACAGATAATGTCCTATCTGCACCAGCTGAAACGCAGTGGCTTCATTATATTAGTCTGGATTAAATCTGTGGCCAAAGAAAGATGATTCAAAACTTAGAACTGAAGAAGAAATAGTCTCCTGAGAGGGTGCAACGTTTATCTTTTTTTCTGTCTCGTTCTTTTGGGATACAGTAAATCTTTACTTTTGATTGATATAGATTAATGTTTCCTGTGCAATCAATTGATTTCCCTTAACAGGACTGCGTAAAACAGCTAACACTCATTTCAACATGAACAAGAACAAGCTGCAACAGTTAATCATCCAAACTATTTTCCTGAAATTAAACCTATTGTATACTCAATTACAAGTATATTTCATGCAATATAATTTAATGTATTACAATCTATAATAACAGTTCTATGTCTTGTAGTTTTCATTTTAAGAGGCAGTTTGAGCTGCTCGCATGCAGGCTTTAATATTTTATCTGCAGACACAAGAGGCTCACAGGAAACAATGCAGCATATAAATCGAACATTATTCCTTTCATTTTCTCCTGGATATCAACCTCACAGTTGATCGATCTCTCTTTAGTTACTGCAAACACAAACCAGACATTTCCAACTGCCACTGCTTCACAATAAAAGCATTCTACCGGTAAAACACAGGCGCTTTTTTCTTTTATTGAGTAGCAGCATTTGTCTCTGAAGTTGGCGTTGACTTTAAGTGTTCAAAGACAAGACAAAGGTCATTTTTTGGCGGAGAGTGATGGAACATTCAGGAGCAGGCGACAGGCTGCACACCTCCAACTCTTCAAAGCGACCAGCATCACTTACGTCACGTACAGGATGAAACCAGATCACAGCAGGAGGAGGGAAAAAAAAAAAGGGCCGATTATCGAATGACGTCCTTAATGAAAACAGTGTGTTTGTTACTGCTGTTACCACGGTAACCCCCGGTGTCACTACATCCACCAGGACTGAAGTCTTAAGAAATCACAGCTGTGATGAGCTTGTTTTTCACATTATGTTTCCCCTCGAGCGACTAAGATAAACAGAAAGACTTACAGGAGAAAACCAACATGTCAGAATAGAAAACTACTATTTACTTAAGTCTTAAAAGTTTTATGTAAGTTGTTGTTGGTGTTTAGGCAGCTTGAAACTCTCACTGAGTGCACTTACAACCAGGATATTTTGGACAGGATATTCAACTTTTATGTGTTTTTATGACGGATGTTAATAAGTCTCACTACATCAGAGACACTAAGTGACAGCTGTTTGGTGGTGATGGAGCGAGAGGCTGGTGGAGTTTGATACTTACACCCGTCACTCTCAGCACACCTTCCACAGAGGAGAAGAGCAGGTAGAGAAGCCCGACAGCTACCAGCCGGTGCACCGTGGTGCCCAACCTGGGCCTGAACAAGAGAGAAGGAAATGGCTTATTTATACTGGGAAAGGACTGAAATAGGCATTAAAGCAACAAGCCCCCTAAAAGCCTATAAAGAATAATGAAACCACTTGTTTTAAAAGGAGAAAAACTGATGGTACTTTAATGTTATTGAGACATGATGTGAGGTAAAAGCTCAGCTTACTTGACAATGCCATAACCAAGACTGACGATGAGGACGAGGATTCGAGCGAGAGACCTTTTCAGTGCAGAGAGCAGCTCAGCAAATATCACAGCACCTTGAACTGTGAAGATACACCAACAAAATCATGATTATAACGATAATAAAGATAAAACAGAAATTTTTTTCCACAGACAAGCAAAAAAATCTCAGTATTAACCAACCGTAGTCTCCTTTGTAGCGGATGCTCTGGTATTCTGAGTAAAACACAGCTTTCTCCAGCATGCCGAGGATGATGACAGCGCCGATCCAGAACTGGATCCGCAGCAGATCCCTCCAGTAACAGGCGCACCAGAAGAGCCAGAGGGCCCCGAACAGCACATACACAATGCACATGACCATGAAGAACTGCAGAGAGGAAAGTGTTTGTCAGTGTTTTCCAGAACAGCTGGCACCATGTAAAACATAAACTCAACAGAACGGGATAATTTGATAATCCTTTTTGACACAAACTCAACTGAAAACAGAAGGGACATTAAATCATTTGCAACACTCAACTGTCAAATTACATACTTTTTAAACTTTTGGGGGAAAGTATCAAGGGTTTTTTTGAAACCAAAAAGCTCAAATGCAAGTGAATTCATGAGTCACTGGTGTTTGAGTCCAAGTCAAGTTGCAAACTTTTTTGGATTTTGTCACGTCGAGCTTAACGGCATCAAATCTGTGAGTCCAGTTTGAGTCATGTGACTCCAATCAACACCTCTGGTTGTAAAATAAAAACCCTCTTTATGTAATTTAGAGTACACACCATCATCAGGGGCCAATCTGCTGGAGAGGAGTAGTCATGCGGTCCTTTCATCTCAACTTTCACTGATGAAAAGAAAATTTAAGTCACTTTAAATACAAAAGTGTCTCTTGAGTTTGGACTTTAAACACAACAGACTCTAAAGCTTTTGGAGGAAAACAGTGTAACTTCTCACTTGTGAAAGCGAAGTTGAGCTGCTCTCCTCCCATGTCGTCATCCTCAGCTCCACGGGGCATCGACTGCACCTTCACTATGAACAGATACGGACTGTCCTCCCAAGCTTTGGCCACGGCACCAATATCCTGCAAAAAAAAGATGTTTAAGAGCATATTATTTTTTTTAATCATAGTTTTTACGGGGACTTATGAAAACCATAAATCAAGAAATATTAAAACAAACGGCATCGGCAATGACTTCAATATGTGAAAAGCACAAAACAGAGTTTCCATGGTTGCAGTTTGACATCATTGCACGGGGCTTTTAAAAGATCACAGAGGGAATTGTTTCTGATTTACTTTTGTGTTTCTTCGAATTACATTTGGCAGTACTTTGCAATAAATTTGAGTTACATAATGATTTAAGACTTCTGAGTGAGCGCACCATCAGCTGAGACTGACTCAGCCTGTATCATAGCAGCAAATGTGCAGAAACTAGCAGAATCACATTAAACTAGTTCTCCATGATAGAAAGAAGTCTTACCGGCTTGTCGGGCCAGACGAGGCTCTGATTCGACGGGTCGCTCTAAACAGACAACACAGACAAATTTAAAACAACAATGTTTCACAGAGTTTTTAGACATTCAATCAATCCAGTGTCACAGTGACTCACCTTTGGGCTGGTGAGGGGCTGATAGGGGTTGAAGTCGGCATAGTACACCTGGATGAGAGGACAGAGTAAAAAAAATCAGCTGTGTTTGTTCATGTGCGACACATTTAAGGCGACACGTTCGTCCTGATCACAAACCTTTGGAAAGAAGAGGGAGGAGCAGTTGTCGAAGTACATGTAGCCCTGACTGTAGAAGCCGCTCCAGCCGTCTTTCAGCATGTGGCCCATACCGACCATGTTCATGGCTTTGTTGTCCTACAGGACGGAGGGGAGAAATCTTTAACAAAACATAAAACTGTACTGATGTCGCAAATAAATGGAGGTCAGCTGAACTAAAAGGCTGAAAAAACACTTGTGCAAACTGCCTATAGTGATCACGTTTGTCTTTACTGACTGTTTCAAAATACAATCCAGCTTTTCAAACAGCTTAAAGGGGCATCGTGTGGCCAGGCGTTATCAAACCACTTGACAAGGGCGGCTTTAACCACAGGTGATTTCCTCTGAGCATTGTCTTTTTTGTCTCCATCACCAGCAGCTGTGAGCGTCTCTCAGGATGCAAAGTTTCACTGATGCATCTCTTGGCTCGTTTTTGACAGTCTGTCCTGAGCTTTGAGGAGATGATGACTTTCTTTTTTTACAACATAATTTCATTGTAACACACTGCAGCCGCCTCAGGTCGCAGCAGGAAGCAAACATGTTACTATGAGGGATCAGAGTACAACGAAATAGAATAACGGTAGTTTTAAATTATGTTCCATATGTTGTCATGTATGATGAGACCCAAACTGAACAGTTTGCCAGAATACTTTCTTACTATATGTGAATTATTCAAACAGCATTTGTGTAAGAATGATTCTGTCTCACATGTTTTAACCCTTAAAAGCGGTGGATCACTGTCAGTGATTTACACTGCACTACATTTACAAAAATCCAGCTTGATGTTCTTAATGTGTTGGTACCTGCAGGTACAGATGTGCAGGCTGATATTTCAAAAAGAAAAGGAAAGAAAAAAATGTGAGCAAAGGATGATCTTTTTTCGTCATGGCATTAAAAGAGGTATCAAATATCATAATCTATTGCAATGCTTGTGTTAAATTCTGGTATCATGACGACATGAGAAGAAACGCCGTTGCTAAGCATGTGATTCTCTGTTTGGACAGTGGACGGAAACTCAGAGGCCTGATAACACTTCAGCCAAACAACCCTGGCCGGTTAATAAAGTGAAATAACTGTTAAAACAATAGTTTCATAAAAATCAAAAATCACTCATGTTGCGAGGAAAACAGATGTGTGAAAAAGCTGCACATCTGAGCTCCACATTCAGCTTCTCAGTGCACTTTATTGATGACAATCTGAAATTAATGTGCAGATGTTTGAGTGTGTGAGTGATGAAAATGGAGTTTAAATGGAAAACTTGTGTTGGATGACAGAATCTGAAACAGTCAGAGTCAGTTTACTGGTCATTTCAGATTATTTTTCAGTATTTGATATCATTCAAACGACTTTTAGTAAAATGTATTGCTTAATATTATCTTTTTTTGGTGGAACTTGTTCAAGATTTCATTATGACTCTCTCACCACCTGCCAGAGAGTGAAAACAAAGACGAAACTTTGCTGCTCTTATCTTCCTCGAAGTGTTCTACTTTTTTTTAGCGGAGCGTTTTGAGTCTGACAGAAGAGGACACTGACATTTCAAAACAAATCTGAACGGAAAACGTCCTGATAAGGTTGCAGGTAACCTCTCTATATCCTCTGTCTTTAACCTTCTGCCTCAAGACGGCTGTGACAAGGTGGAACACATCAAAGCCGAGGCAGCAGCTGAGTTTGAGACACTTCTGGACGAAGAGGACGGAGCTGGAACAAAGACGGAAGCTGAGCCTGAGGCCACGAAAACACTGTCAGGAAGGACACACCAGCTGCTCTGACTGACAGACTACTGATGCCGAATGTGAAGCCAAAAATGTCTATGAGGTGAACCTTCTGAAAACTTTTCAAAACATGATTTCTATCGACCTTTTCATCTACAGCAATGTTATACTGTTTCCAAATCTTTCTTTAGTGTATTTTTATTTTATTTTAGGCTTTTATGTTTCCTTTTGTGATAGAGTTTTTGTTAGTTTTCAGTTCAGTCTCACATAATCAGAGAGGTTTAGTTTTGTACATTTAGTTTAAAAAAATCTTTCAGTGTGTTGTAGTTGGGGTCAGTTATGAATTTTCATACATACAAAATACATTTACATAATATTCTGATAAATGCTTCTCATTCAAATATTTGTACGCATGTCCTGCGTGAAGCATGAGGCTAAAACTTTTAATCAGTGGCCAAAATGACAATAAATTAGCTTGATAACTCTGAATCATGCAATATCTTTTCCAAAGTGTTTCATTTTTCACTTCATTTCACTTTAAGACATTTATTTTTTTCTACTTTTACTGCTAACTTAGTTTCGTTTTAATTCGAGATAATAAACCTGATCCAGCTGTTATAATATTTGCCTCTACCCACTGAATCATTATATCCAAATCCGTGATGATTATACATCAAAATATTATTTTGATAATAGTTTTATCTGTGTGTTTGGTCAAAAACATTGTAATATTTGTTCTAATCAACACGATGCCAAAATAAAACAGTTGAAAGTCAGACATCAGCACACAAGAGTCAACACTTACTGGTGTGTTAAAGACCTCATTGTAGCAAACAGAGGAGCGCAGGTACCAGCTGATGTTGAAGGCCACGTTTCTGTCACATAACCCCGGGTCACCCTGGACTGCAGAGAGATAAAGAAGAGCTGTTACTCAAAGGGTGGAGAAGCAAACATTTGTTCCAGGTCATCAGATTTCAAGAGTCAATGTGTGTTGTGATCTACTTTTATTTTATTTTTATTTGTGTCTCTACATTTCCTGCCACACATCCTGGTCTGTCTGTATACAAACAGACTGTGGGAGTAGAAATCAGTTTGCTTATGTAAATTTGGGTTTCCAGAAAGAGGAAATAGTTTAATTCTGAGGATCAGACAACAAACCTCATGCTTACAATTACATGTTATTGACTGTATTTTATCATACTAAACTCCATTGCAAATATGCCGAAAATATAATATGTGCTGCGTCTGATAAAACACCTCATCAGCAAGAGTGAAACAACTGTTTTAACAATGAATATATTACTCCTCTTAAAATAACATTGTGTTGTGGTGTTTGGGGGTGAATTTAAAATGTTAAGATTCCTGAAACTGATATGCACTTTTTATAAAATACACTAAATCAGCAAATGTCATGACGAGTCACCAAGTGGACTAACAGTGGCAGCAAGTTTAAACCAGGATGCATGTGCGGTTCAGTGAAGATAACTATGTTGAGACCAACAAACTTTTCTACCATGATAGTAAGATTCGTTTGTACAGCGCTGATAAGATTTTTGCCAATATTTTATTTATCATTTCAAACACTGACAGTTTTATTCGAAGTGCCAGGAGGTTCCCTCTGCAGGTTTTCCAGGAAATTCTGCCCCTGCAGGTTGCAGGACAACCAGCTGATACATAATGTTTGAAGTTCAGCCAGTGAGAGCAGAAACACAGCGTGGGACGTGAATGTCAGCACAACAATGCCGTTTTCTGATCACACTTCACTGTTAAGTCATTTAACAGTTTGTGCTTGAGCGTTCTTCAGCAAGATTATTTCCACCATGATATCTTAAAATTTAGAGAATAAGAGTCTGTGTTCTTGTGACAGTAGAGTTACTTTTTAGTAAACAAACTTAAGGTTGATTGTAACTGGGTCAAAAACCAAGAGATGTGAGTCCAAATCTTCCCCTTGGAGCTGAAAAGAGAGACAGAGCACTAAGAGGCCTCTCTGTACATTCAGTATCATCTCATTTGCATGTTGTACTCACGTGTTGCTGTATCAAAACCTGACCTGAGTCACACATTTCTGTTTGTTTAACCTTGAGTCTGATGGCAGAAATCCACCTCAGTGTTCTATTTATAAGACTGACAGCTTCCCTGGCAGTGTGTTCAGGTCTTGTTATAGAAAATATTCGATCTATCCAACAAATGATCTTTGTACTTTTTGTCTCAATATTTATGTTAGTTTTGTTTTGGTGAAGTAAATAAAAAAGTCAGGCCACTTACACTTCATGAAGATGGTGGTGTTGGCATACAGCGTCTTTCGAAACACAGCATCCTGTGTCTGAAAACACAACAGAAGACAAGCTGGTTCATATTTAACAAGTGCAGCTCAGTGAGATGACAGGATGAAGCACTGAACCTACAGCAGTTGTCATCTTGCTGTAACCTCAGCGACCCACGAATCAGAGTCTGCTTCGTCACACTTGGTGCTTTCTGAAGTTCACCTCATCATCATCAGCCTTTATCTTCACAGAAGGAACAGAAGGACCCAACCACCTTTCATGTGTCCTATCTGAGAGTTCAAGCCATGCTCATTCTTAACAGTGTGTGTTTCTATTGGTGTTACAAGTGCTCTGTTAGTTATTCAAACCTCTTTGAATCTTTTGATTAGATTTAATTCTGTCTGTGGTACCTAATTAGTTAAACTTACTCATTCATCTATCATATATGTTAATATATTTGGTGTTCCTTATTCATCCCATTCTCTGGGTAAATAAATAATTATCTTGATTTATATGAATGTCATTGCATGTGTTTGTTCCCCTTTAACAGAAATGGGGGTAACTGCATTTAGAGCTTAACACCTAAAGATATAAGACTGACACGTTATATAAAATTACTTTTTTGAAATACTAATCGAATTGACTAATTATTGGCATTGTTAACCTTAAAATACAGTTCTTAAAAGCCTTTTAATTTATTATCAAGGGTCATAACCTTAGGTGTTTTGGAGTAAAAATTGGAAAATGGAAATATTCAAGTAAAGTAAAAGTACTTCAGTGCAATGCTTTGGGAAATGACTCCCTGTCTGTCAAGAGTTACTATAATTGACGACTTTTAACAGTAGCTCCCTCTGTCACACACATAGAAGATAACCAGTATATCTTAACAACAACACAAGGCTTTAATATTGAAACAAGCTCCCTTTCCTTTCACAAATATCGCCTGTTTTTATGTCTAATTTCTACTGTTGACATATTGGATGTGCACTGCTGTCTGACAGAAGGTAACACGATAACTAGTAAGCAAAGTCATTGTCATTACTTCAAGATAACAGCGATACAAGCTAGCTCGCCTTGTCAGACTAGCAAAACCTGAACTGTCAGGTTCAGAAACATACAGAGGAATGAAGAGTTGCTAGAGGCTAGTTAGCCACCAGGGCTAACAGTTGCTATGGAAGATTTAGCACGACCGGCTATGTGACAACCGTGAAAAACGCACATATTTAAGGTGTCACACTAACCGAGTTGATGTCCACTTTCCATACTGAGACCTCTGCCGCCGTCCCGAGACGGAAAACTGATGCGAAAAGCAGCAAACATAACCGACGCGTCGGTGCATCCGGCATCTTCATTCGTGTATCTACTATAGGTCCAGGACCAGGATCCTCCAGGACCGGAGGCGGGCTCCTTGTTGTAGTTCACCCTGCCACCACCAGAGGGCGACCGAACGCTCGAACGGAAGTTAGCTTGAAAAAGTGAAGTTAGCTTGTGAAGACGGCGACTTGACTCTTGCTTTCTAACATGCTTTCTAATGTCAAGTAAGCTTGTGGAAGACGTGGAAAAAGAAAAAATAAATAAAAACAGATCAAATAAAATGTAAAGAAAGAGAAAAACAGATACGGCTCTCCATTAAAATATTTATGCTTTTGAAATGAACTGAATAAAAGCAAGTTTGCTACATGAAATATTTTAAGTGTATTTTGTTATTTATATATTTACAAATGGTGAGTAAGTTCGAAGCATTAATAGGCTGTTTTTGTAAGTTATTTATGTATAATTTAGTGACCTCTAAACCTCTCAAAAATCTGTTCAATATTCAATACCACAGCGTTGCTAAACCATCTCTCTACTAAGTTAGTTTTTTTAAGTTTTGTGTGTAACAATATAATTTTTTCGGCTCATAAGCGTGCCAACAAAATCTAAAAATACAACACACGTAATTTAAATTTGTGAAAAGTTATTTTATAGTAGTTGCTAACAAAAGTGTACTGAAATCAAAGTGAAACGGTGCGCCAACGGGAGGCGCTGTGGAAGGAAGTTTAATTTGGAAATTCACACCGGAAGTTTGGTTTGGGGTCGCGTTTAATGTCAGCTCGCGTGAGGGTCGCTCGCTCTGTCAACGTCAAAGACAACGTTCAAGTTTGTTTACAACGAAAAATAATGTAAATAACAGCTAAAGCTAACACCAGGAGACCATATCAAGTTGCTAACTGCTGATGTGTGTCGTTCGTTTTTCTGCTTGAAATGGCGGAAGTGATCCAGTCCCCTGTTAGGTAAAGACATGACTGAGTGCAGAAATACACTCAAAGTGCTTTATTTTCTTGTGGCACACAATTTATTACAGTGTGTTGATAAAGTCAAAGAATGGCATTCTTTGTTCGTATTAGCCAAAGACAAAATTTACCAGCATTTTAAGTTTTATTTTAAGTTCCTGTAGTCACCTGCTCTGACAGGTGACTCTTAATTTGAAGGGTTTTACTCATAAATACATGGCAGCAGGTTAAAAGTTGTCTCCTATAATGTGTTTGGTTAATGAAGCGTGTATTTTTTTCTGTGCTTGCTCTTTCAGTGTCGCTCCTGATGATAACTTGAGGGATAAGTTCAAGAAAAGTGAACATGTTGCTTTTTACAGGTATTTTTCATTTCATATAATTTTTTTAACACACAGATTGCTTACAAATAAATCTGTAATCACTAATAATTAGGTGTATTTTGCAAATGATCAAATGATCTGTATGTTCAGTAGGATTTCCCTCACAAATCTTAATGTGCAGAATTACATCGACATGTTAAAAGCATTGTAATGTTGATGTTTGTTCTTATTTTGAGGCGTCAGATCCAGGGCCCGAACTTGCAGTATCGAGCCCTGTTGGACACCATGGTGCTCAATGAAAAAGGGGCCCGTTTTGAATTGCTGGAGCCTGACAAACAGGTCTGAACACCAGTAATACTGTACATTCAAGTGAGGATGATTTTTGCGATTGAAACCACCAAAAAGTTGCATTTTTACTGTGTTAATGCCTGTCTGCGGGGCTAAATTAGGGCTGCCCCAATGAAAGCACAATTGACAGATTGTCCTAATATGTTGACGTCACATTTCAATGGTCTTCATGACCTGTTAAATTGAATTTGCATAGAAGCAAAACCCAAAACCTGTATGAATGAAAACCTCCTGCTATCTCATCATGTTGTGGTTGCGTAATATAGATAACCTTGACTAGCATTATTTAAAATGCAAAAATAATCAGCTACCAGTGTCTGAATAACAAAACAGTCATTGTGTGTCATAGAACTCACAATTATATAATAAAATCACATCAGCATGTTTTAATATGTAATGTTTCTGCATCAAATATCTCTTAACTGTGCTTTTTTCCACAGACGTCACTGCTTCTTTCTGTGTCACCTTGCAAAAACAACACTGTAAGGATATTAATAGATGAACTTAAGCCCATTAAAGCACGTTACAGAGTTCCAGATGTGATAATGGAGGAACCACAGTGTGAACAGTAAGAGCATCATCAGCATCATCCCTCCATTATAATATCTAGTTACAGAAGCGATGCACTTTAAAAGACCCACTTCATCTTTCTTGAGTCTTTCTCTGATACACTAAAAGCTCCTTGGCTGTGCTGTGTTGCACATCTGTGACCATCAAGTTATGTTTGTTAGCACGGATAAGGACTAAATTTAGGATGCAGAGGAGCTTCACAGAGTGTTAGTTATCTCCTGTCTGTTTTTCTTTAAAAGTCAAGGAATAAATATCTTAAAATGACTTTTCAGGCAAAGTTAAAGGAACTTTTTTGTCTTAATGTGTGTGATTTCTGCACTTTTCTCCGTCATCATCTGGCAGGTTGAGAGTGGAGAGTCAGTCTAAGGACTCTGTCACGCTTTCTTGGTCGTCAGGACGTCATCAGGTTCGCGTCTGGCACTTCCCTTTCCGACTGGAGATCCTGTGTGAAAACGAAGTGATGGTTACATTCAACTCCAAAGGAAAACTGTGGTTCGAGACTCTGCAGAATCCGCCCAGGTGAGAATCTCAAGACCTGAAACAGCCAACGCATGAGGAAGTGAATTAAATCACATTTTCTTTGTTACTGTTTGTTCTCAGGGCCGCATCTCATGGAAGCAGGGTAAGAGAATACCAACTCTTTTCAAACTTTAATGTAACATCACTCCTACATGAAGTCTAATCCGGTCTGTGAACGCATCTGTTCTCTCCCTCTTTGTTCCTTTGACAGCACGCAGTAGACCACACACTCTCATCATGGAAGGAGACTTTCAAGCATTTTGTTGACATCAAAGCTAATGGTAAGCTAAAGCTAATGTTTCTGCTATTTTACCATTTTAAAAGGCAGACTAATTCTGTTTTCTTCTCAATCACCTGAATGCAACTGACTGGAGAGGAAGATTGTGTGTGTTTCTCCTTGAAATACATACATTTTTTATTATATTTTAACAAGGGCTGATTGATTTGTTTGTGGCCTAAAGTTGAAGCCGATGAGTTTTACTGCTCTCGTTTCATGCACATGATGTTCAACTCTTTCAGTGATTATGCAGAAAGCTTGAAGGTGATATTCTTCTGAGGTATTTCTGTTTCTGTTTCTACAAAAAAAAAGGATCTGTATTCTCCACTACTGTTGGAGTAAGTGTGTAAAAGTACAAAGGGACCATGTTTAAATATAAACGTGTAGGTTTTTCTAAAATAACTCCTTCTAGATCAGGACATGAACTTATCAATCACCCCCTATATGTAATACCCTTTTTTTTACATTGCACCTTTTCAAAATAAGAGTAAAAAGAAAAATGTGATGAAATAAATAAGAAGGACATAGTCTTTTTAGTATCATCTGTATATTGAAAATTGTTCATCCAGGTCCCAGCAGCATTGGGTCAGACCTCTGCTTTCATGGGTTCAGTCATGTTTACGGTTTACCTGAGCACGCTGACGGCCTCCAGCTCAGAGACACCAGGTACATGATTTAAACAACATGGAGGAAGAACAGGACAGAGTTTATGAAGTTCAGATGTGTTTATTTGCATTTTACCAACCTAACTGAATTATTTCACCTCACAGAGAAGGTGAACCTTATCGGCTGTATAACCTGGATGTATTTGCCTACGACGTGTACAGCCGCCTCGGCCTGTACGGGTCTGTGCCGCTGTTGGTGGCCCACAAGCCCGACAGGACTGTGGGTGTATTTTGGCTGAATGCGTCTGAAACCTTTGTGAACGTTCATTACAGCCCATCTGAGCATCAGGTAACTTGTTCTAGTGTTGTTTACATTCAGTGTCTTTGTCCGTCAGAGCTTAGATTTTTAGTTGCAGCTTAATAAATCAAAGCTGAAGCATCATAGAGGACAGGTAGTAATGCATGTTTTTATCTTCTTTAGGATGATCAGACGCCTCCAGTGAAGAGGAAGCGGATGCAGCCTCAGACTGACGTCCACTGGCTGTCAGAGAGCGGTGTGATCGACTGCAGGGTTCTGCTCGGGCCAGATCCACAGCAGCTGTTTTCCCAGTACGCTCAGCTGACAGGTGTGTGTGTGTGTGCAGCACTAAATGTATTTGTCAATAAAAACAAAGCATGCCCTGAAAGAAAGTCAGTTTAAGGAAATTTAAAAGGGATGATTATGAAGGTTTTCATAGTACAATGTTGTATTTCTTTTTGATTTCTGCCTACAGTAAATGCAGGTTAAGATAAAATACCACAAATTATTATATGTTAACATGAAAAATGGAAGGAAAAGTAAGCAAGAAGAGAAAATAATAATAAAACAAATAATCCTGTTCTCAGTGATTTCTTTCTAGTCTTTCTCACCACATGCAATGTCATGAATCCCTTGTGATGCTGACAGTATGCATGTACATTATCCATCAGTATTAAAGCTGTATTTGCCCTTTTGCCCTCTGTCAGGGTATCAAGCCCTGCCCCCTCTGTTTGCACTCGGGTATCACCAGTGTCGCTGGAACTACAACGACGAAGCCGACGTGAAGGCCGTGGACGCTGGATTTGATCGCCACAATATTCCATACGACGTCATCTGGCTGGATATCGAGCACACAGATGGGAAGCGGTACTTTACCTGGGACTCTGCGCTTTTCCCTGATCCAGCCGGCCTGCAGCGCCACCTAGAGAAGAAGAAGAGAAAGGTCAGCTTTAGGAGGCTCAGTATATTTACTGCCTTTTTTTTGTTGTTATCTTAAAAAAATGTATTTATTGTGCTCGTTGTTCCTGTGTTACAGCTGGTTGTCATAAGTGATCCCCACATCAAGGCTGATCCTGATTGGTCCTTGTACTGCGAGGCCAGAGACGCAGGACATTTTGTCAAACACAGAGATGGGCGGATCTTTCAGGGCTCATGCTGGCCTGGTAATGTTTTTTTTTTTTTATTTCAAACAGGGTTTCATTCTAAAATGACACCTACTTTCTTTAAATATCTTGAAAAAATAAAACTATGCATTTATGAATATTTATGAACATCAGATGACATGTTGTCAAGATGACTTTGAGCCTCTTTAAAGCAGCTTGACACGCAAACATTTTGTTTTTAACCTGAGTTTTCATTAACCCTCACAGGTAAGTCCAGCTACCTGGACTTCAGCAGTCCAGACACTCGTGCATGGTACTCCAGATGTTTCAGCCTGGATAAGTACAAGGTAAGAGCAAAAAACTATCCACGAATCAAGACTGCTGTGTGAATGCAACCCAGTGTATTATTGAACTGAAAGCTCTACTCTTTCCGCATGAAGGTCAAAACACTGACCTCTTATTTTTTTTAACATCTTTAAAATAAATATATCAAATCATCATGTTCTCACTCACACTGTGCAGTTTTACAGCCATAAACTCACAGACAGTAGTGTTGCTGTTGTTGAAGTGTTGATGTCTGACGCAGGGGTCGACGCCGTCCTTATTTGTGTGGAATGATATGAACGAACCGTCGGTGTTCGACGGGCCTGAGCAGACCATGCCGAAGGACGTGGTGCATCATGGGGGCTGGGAACACCGGGAGCTACACAACCTGTACGGCTTCTACCAGGTGAGCAGGAGCGTTGAAGTTATTTTTAACATAAGTCAGACATAAGCATTGTTTTATAACAGATTTGACATATTTGACCTTGTTTATGTTTATTGATCTCTTGAGTAAATTACTTTTTTTTACAGTTTCTTTTGTTTTCTCTCAGCAAATGGCCACGTTTGAGGGGCTGAGAACTCGCTCAGGTGGCTCAGAGAGGCCTTTTGTCCTCACTCGCTCCTTCTTTGCTGGGTCACAGAGACTCGGTATGTTTTTAAAAACCATGATTTAACTCTGTGATGTTATTTATTACTGTGTGTATAACTGCTCTGTTTGTTTGGGATGCAGGAGCTGTGTGGACGGGCGACAACGTGGCCAGTTGGGAGTATCTGAAGATCTCCATTCCAATGGTTTTGTCTCTCAGCGTGGCAGGCATAGTGTTTTGTGGAGGTACATTGTGTTTTTATTGAAACATTAAAATTATAATTATAATTATTATTGACTGGTTTCGGAGAGAAATACAAGGCAGATGAGCTGCTGCCTCTCATGTCCTTTTCCCTCTTTGTTTCAGCCGATGTTGGTGGGTTTATAAAGGACCCGGAGCCGGAGTTGCTGGTGCGTTGGTACCAGGCAGCCGCCCTGCAGCCATTTTTCCGCAGTCACTCTGCGAATGTGACAAAGCGACGGGAGCCCTGGCTGTTTGGGGAGGAAGTCACCGACAGAATCCGCACTGCAATTCAGCAGAGGTGCTTTAAATGAGGTGTCACCTGGTTTCAAAAAGGGGGAAATGTTTATCACACAGCGTTACCTCACTAATCCGTCAAATGTCCCAAATAATAAAATTGTGATTTATTTCTTGATCCTAATGCTAATAATGATCCTCTTATGGTTTGTTACATCCTTGTCTCCTCTGTTTTCAGATACTGTTTGCTGCCTTACTGGTACACTCTGTTCCACCAGGCTCACACTTCAGGTCTGCCTCCGCTCAGGTTGGTACTGCTGCCATCTGCTGCCCAGTGGAAGTACTGCAGGCTACTGTCAGCCTCTGTTATTGAACCCTCTGAAGCTTCACCTTTATGTTTTTTTTTTAGGCCCTAGAGGTCATTGTTTCCCATGTTTTGATTTAAAATAATTGAATCTTAATATCTAGTTAAAAGACAGAGAGGCAGACAGACTTAAATAGAAATTTAAAAGCTCTACGAAACGTTATAGAAATGCTCGTTTTATTTAAAACTGTACAGACCTCTGTGGGTGGAGTTCCAGAGAGAACAGAGCACCTTCACTGTGGACAACCAGTATATGATTGGTGATAAATAACTTTTATTTTTGCATCTTTCTCTCAGTGTACCCTGCAGTTATTTTTATTTTCATTGTTTAACCGTCTGAAATTTCGTGTAGGTGCAGCACTTCTGGCCTGTCCTGTAACTGAACAGGGTGCTCAAGAGGTCAAAGTCTTACTTCCTGGATCTGGTGAGGTAAGTCAACCCCCAGGTAACACAGTTCTATGTTCTAGTGTATTCATAATATACCTCAGTGTAGTTGTTATATTTAGACTTGTCTCCGTTTCAGGTGTGGTATGATGTCCACTCTGCAAAGGTGTATAAAGGAGGCAGGACTCTGAGTCTCCCAGTCACACTGGACACAGTGAGTGTTTGGTTTAGTGGGATTGTAATAAACACTGTCTGCCTTTTAAAAACAGACTGTACTTAATTTGTGCAGAAAAAGGTCACATTTATTTATGGAAGGTTTCTGCTGTGAGAGACAATCATAAAACACAAATCTAAACTAAAATAAAGGCAGTTATTAGATTATTCAAAGCTATAACTTCATGGTGTTTCCTCTGTGCAGGTTCCTGTGTTCCAGCGTGGCGGCTCGGTGGTCTGCAGGTCAGCAGGAAGTGGATCCTGTACAGCCGAACTCCAGCAGCTCCCCCTCTGCATCACTGTGGCCCTCAGCTCCCAGGTGAGTCTGAAAGGATGAGCGAACCTGACTTCTGTACCAGGTTTCATAACACCAATAAAACCAGGTTTTGTTCTGACCATAATCTTCACTTGAAGAGGTAAAGTAGTACAAACTGGCAGAATCTACATAATCAGTGATGGTTAAGTTATTAGAAATATTTAAGTTTTAGTTCCACTGTAGCTTAAGATGTTGCTCATATGTTCTGTTTGATGTTTTTGATCAGAAACTCATAATTATTCATCAGACGAAAGTGTAGCTGTTTGTGTTTGAACAGTTTTATTTCTGTAAGTTTAACACTTATTCAAATACAAATCTGAGCCAAAGTTCATTCATGCAGAAACTGTTTAGTAACGAAACTCCGCATTAATTCAGACTTCGTGACGTTCGTATCATTTAATTATCTCGATCCTGACTGTGTTTCCTCCTCTCCGCAGGGCGCCGCTGACGGCGAGTTGTACCTGGACGACGGCCACTCCTTCAGCTACCGCGACAGAAAGGCCTTCTGCCTGCGCCGGTTCCGCATGCTGTCAGGCCGTCTGCTCTGCCGGTGAGTCACAAGTCACGGCTCCGACAGACGGATCCAGTTTTAGACCACATGTGAAAGGAGCTAAAAACAACAAAAACATTTCTATTTTTACTTTGGTTGTGCTGATGACTAACATGGAAGCTGAGGACTGAAATGAACCTTAGTTTGAGTTTCTGATCGTGGTGATGATCAAATATCTGTCGTTGTTGTTGTGTCTCGCAGTCCTGCCAGTGATGAAGGAACGTTTGACTGTGACACTGTGATTCAGTCAGTCAGTTTCATGGGGGTGAAGAGCAAACCGTCCACAGTGGTCGTGCATGTTTCAGGTGAGGAGCTCTGCTTTTATACTCACATATGTTCACAACTGCACATTTACAGGTACAGAAACAGTTCAAATGCAACAACGTGAGTCTGAGTGCAAGCAAAGCAAGATTTGCATCCATCTCAAGCAACGATAGATGAGTGGAGGGAAAAACCTCACTGTTAAAGACTTAAATATTCAGGTCTGTTTCATTGTTTGAAGGCATGTGGCTCAACTTAGACATGACATTTTAAATATCGAACATCTTCTTGACTGACTATTTTTGTTCTGATCAGCAATTATTAGAGAAATCTATCATAAAGAGCCAGAGAAACACATTTTCTCTTTTATAGCAAATACAGGTGACGGAAATCAGCAAATAACAACAGTTTGTCATAAAGAATCATAGAAACTGAGGATTTGATTTGCTGTTTTTAGTAACAAAATCCAAATAAGAGCTCGAGCCAAAGCATGAGGTCTTCTTTTTTTGTTTCCAGCAGGTGCTGAAGACGCCTCAGCTGCATTTTGTTACACAGAAACCTGCCGCTTGCTGACTGTGAGCGGCCTGAACCTCCGAGTGACGACCGACTGGGAGATACAGATACTGTAGGTCAACTGTGAGCGCGTCAGTCACTGTTTCACACTCCTGACGTCTTTATCATGTGTGCTGTAATGTCAGGGAAACCATGTGAGAATTGTTTTTATTATCACAGCTGTTTTAATACGTTATACAGCACATTATAATGAGGAATCGCTTGGTGTTTGCAGCTCAAACCGGCTTTTGTAGCTGAGGGACTAAAGGGACTAAATGCAGCTGTGCACATTTATATTGTAATTGTTTTACTTATTATTGAACTTCAGATTTACTTTTACTGTTGCAAATCTCTCCTCTAACTTCTGCTTTAGTGCTGCACCTGTTACAAAAACAGGCCGAATCTGGATTTATTGTCATAAATGTGAAGAAAACAATATTTGTGAATAATAAGATTGCTATTTGTTGAATTTTCACGATGATTCAGTAATAATATTAATAATGAGAAAGTTAAATGTGGTTTTAAAGTTGTGAAGTGAATGTTTACGAAATAAACAGCGAACCGATGTGCAGCTTCCACTGTTGTAACGGACCCTGTTTTATCCTCAACGTGTCGGCTAATAACCAAGTGGCAAACTGGTGGAACCGAAGTACATTCACATAAATAAATAAGTTTTTGAACATTGTTGTAGACATTTAAGATAATTAAAGTACAAAACAACATAAAGACTCTCAACATAACAATAAGAAATGCTGCGTGAAGCTCAACTTCTGTGTGAGAATTTACATCGCGATCACAGCAAGTGTTTCATTCAGAGCCAATACATTTTAATAATCCTGTATTTTTTTAGAGTGATATGAAAGTTTACTTATAAAAGAGAGTGTTGTATGTTTAGTTTCATTGCTTTTTGTCAGTAGATGTTAAAGTATGTTAGTTTAAACAAGAACACTTCAGTGATGCAGCTCCTTTTACAGAGAAAAAGTAATATAATGGTTAATAGGAGCAGGAAAAGAGAACGAGGGAGACAGAGGAGACCAAACAGAAATTGAGGAGTAATAAGTTTATTAACAAAAATGATAAAAACTGTGAAAACAAATTGAAGGGAGCTGAGAAACAAAAACATAAAATTAAAAGGTGATGAGACTGATATCAAACTCAAACACTGTAATTTTCAGGTTTTGCTAAAGTATCTTTTTTCTGTTTTCACCACAGAACTTGTCGTGTATTGTTTGTTTTTTCCAGCTGAAAGTCATTCATTCACACCTGAAAAGGTGAAACTTTCTGATTCTTTAACGGTTAACTGCTCCTGAAGGACGCTGTGATGCACTGTACACACACACATACAGTAAACACCGGGTCCGTCCATCTCTGATTGAATTTTCACTTTTCCGACCAGAGCTAAAAATGGACGATACTCCTCTTGATAGCATTTAGCCTGCCGCCGTTATGCTGAGACTGCTCAATGCTGAGCTCCATTGAGAAGAGGTTTAAAGGGGTTGAATGCCTTCTGCTGAGGCAGGGCATCTACCGACCACTCTTTACATGCCCTCTGGCGCGGCCCGCTGGCCTTTGTGTCACCCAACAATGATGGCACCGGAGCACCACAGCCGGGGAGAGATCATTGTTCGCTCCAGCCAATGGGAGGGCGACAAAACTGGACGCTTAATGTGATGTGTGAGTTCCTGCGCGTATGTGTGTATGTGCATTGGTAATGCAAAGGGGTGAATGCGCGTGGGGGTGAATGTCTCTTTCACACCGGGCCTTTGCAACCGCTGCGTGACGAAGGGGAGGGCGACGTCACGCGCAGAAGGAGCCAATCAGACATTAGCTGTTTGGATTTATGCCAGGGTTTTTAGGCTTGTAAGACTTTAGTACAAGTGGCAAAAGCCAGTTTTTAAAAAAACAAAAAGTCAGCTGAGACGAGATGCCCTATACACCGTCTGGCTTTTTCTGTGACCGGTTGATCCGGGAACGAGAGAGGAGAGACGGGGAAGGGTCTCTGAACAAGCCCCTCCGCTTCAACGGCCAGGACTTCGGCGGGCTGCGGCAGGAGTGTCAGCAGAGGAAGAACCTGTTCGAGGATGAGTCTTTCCCCGCCACCGTGGAGTCTCTGGGCTTCAAGGAGCTCGGACACAAGTCCAACAAGGTCAAGAACATCGTCTGGAAGAGACCCAAGGTAGGAGGGGGGTGGGCACGCGGGAGCGGCACCAAGTTTTAAATAAAGAGGGGATGGATCGCACACACACACACACATGTGGGAGGTGGGACGTTAATGTTTTTTTTAAATGCAGCAACATCACAAAGCTGCAGGGAAAACTTAACTGCTGCTGTGGGATTCAAACCTGGAGATGCTGACGGGATCCGAACGCTCCGCACCCGTCCAGCTCGGATTGGATTGGAATTATGGCTCTGTTTGGCTCTGATGTGATGGATGTTTTAGTTATTTGCTCAGAGACCCGCAGTCAGTATTCGTTCAAGTCTGTTGAAGTTTGTCTCAGAGAGCTTCACAATCTGTGCATCAATCCTCTGACAGATGCACAGCCGATAAAGTCATTTCTGGTCTCTCTCCTGTTAAAGATAACTCTTTTTGCTTGTTGCTGTCTGCAGGAAATCTGTGAGAACCCTCAGTTCATTGTTGGAGGAGCCAGCAGGACAGACATCTGCCAGGGAGACCTCGGTAAAAGCTGCCTCCTTAAACACTTCAGGCACAGAAAAAACATCAGAGAGTCAGCTGACATTAACGCTTTATTTACTTTGTTGAGTAAAAGTTTCATTGAGAACAACAGGAAGGATTTTATTTTATTTTCTTGCACCAAACTCCACTAAAGAAGTTGTAAAGTGAAGTTTAAATTATGACTGACTTTACAATCAACTGAATTTAACCTCTAATTGATGTGAAATAGCAAGAAAAACACATCTGTGGAACAAACAAAAGGAGGAAATCCACCTTAAAACATGCAAGTGCTGCCCTGTTGTTGTATTCTTTGGTGGATTATTGATCATTTCCAGCTGTAGAAACTCACACTGAGGCAAAAATAACAAACAGGACGAGGAAAAAAGAAAATAATCACAGCACACACAGTGTAAAGCTTCAGTCTTGAGTGTATTCAACATTCAGTCTGTATGCAGGCAGCTTGTGGGGGTAACAGGGTAGCAAATACCCCCGTGGATCCCCCGCACACGGCCTCCCCATATTGTGCTTATTCTTTTGGAAGGGAATCCAACCAGCAGCACTTCTCATTGTTGTTCAGTTCGGACTGCAAATAAAGGGGACCAAAGGGACAAAGGTCCTGGCAGACACTGTTAACCGTTCCCTGTTGAAAAACTTACATTGTTCGCAGCGCGGCAGCTCGCACACACACACACACACACACACACACACACACACCTGGACAAACTGAAAACACACCGTCAGCACTCGGCGGCTGTTAAGGTTTTTTCCTCCAGCAAAACAAAACATGTGCAGCAGTGAAGTTCCTGTCAGTCTTTGCTCTGGTTGAGAGTGAAATCACAATGATGCATTTCTTTACTGTTGAAGCTCCAGCAGATCCAGCAGATCCCATCCTGATCTTCTGAACACATTTACCTTCCTTTGCATTACCACACGTTCAAAAATCATTCATATCGATAAGTGACCCAGGGCTCAGGTGGATGAAATGATGTGGTTTCTCCGTGTTCAGGTGACTGCTGGTTGCTGGCCGCCATCGCCTGTCTCACCCTGAATGAGAAGCTTCTGTACCGTGTTGTTCCACAGGAGCAAAGCTTCTCTGAGGGCTACGCCGGCATCTTCCACTTCCAGGTCAGACACATCTCATTATCCCACAGATTCAACACAGAGTCTCCATCCTGATGTTCTGTCCTCTGATGGTCCTTAAAATCAAATTCAAACAACCTCAGTCTGAGTCTTGTTTGTCTTCTCATCGTTTTAACTCTTGATCCTCTGTGTTGTTTCTTCCTCCTCCTGCCCGCTCAGTTCTGGCGCTATGGCGACTGGGTGGATGTCGTCATTGACGACCGCATCCCGACCTTCAACAACCAGCTGGTCTTCACCAAGTCGGCTGAGAGGAACGAGTTCTGGAGCGCCCTGCTGGAGAAGGCCTACGCCAAGTGAGTCCTGAGCTGATTTATCCTGTGATGGAGGACAACAAGAGCTTTTTTTTGTTTTTTTGTTTTTTTATCTGGTGCAGTGATTTCTGAACGAATAACAACAAGAATCCACTGCAGTCAGGAACCACAAACAGCTGCTTTTGGATTTAGACACTTTATAGCAGCTCAGTCAGTCTGTTTGGACTTGGCTTGAGAACCAGAGGTTGGCGGTTCAAGGCGAGTAGCTGGTTCCGGTTCACTTCCTGCACTGTCAAGGTGCCTTCGAGCAAAGCAGCAACAAACCCCATTAATGTATAAATAACAACAGAGAGTTAAGATGTTATATTCCTCTTTCTCTGCTCATCCTTCTTCCTCCATTTCTGCTTCTTCTTCTTTCTTTTCCTTTATTTCTTTATCATCTTTTCCCATTTTGGCATTCTACCTCTTAGATTTGGACTCAATACCAGTAGAAGGAACGAAAAATAACTTTATTTAACTGGGAAAGTTCCCTGTTGGGGGCAGAGCTTTTGCTTATTCTTCCTCTGTTTATGAGGGTTTCCTCAGTTTTCTCAGTTCCTCCCACCATCAGAAAAACACGTGATTGGTTAATTCTCCTTTTAGTGCCTTTAACCAAAACACTTGTTTTATCTTCAGTTAAAAATCAAAGCAAACGTTTTATAGCTGCACATGTTCAAGTGAAGTAATCCAGTTAATGTGTGGACGTATCTGAGTGAATGAACTTAAAATCCAGATGTGACGTCTGTGCTCCTCTCTGTTCAGGCTTCACGGCTCCTACGAGGCCCTGAAGGGTGGAAACACCACCGAGGCCATGGAGGACTTCACCGGCGGAGTCACTGAGTTCTACGAGATGAAGGAAGCTCCCAAAGAGCTCTACAAGATCATGAAGAAGGCTCTGGAGAGGGGATCCCTCATGGGCTGCTCCATCGATGTGAGTCAGACAGTTTTTAAGTGCAAGCAGCTGTAAAGAGATGATGAGGACTGTGATTCTCAGGTTTATAACTGAGCCCATCGGAGGTTTATCTGAGGAGCAAAGACCAAACTGAAAAGCTTTGTCTTGCTGATCTCTCCTGGTTGAAAATTTAAAGCTGGTTGCATCTGTTAGCAAACTTAAAAATGATGCCATGGTGCTTGTGTCTGTGTGTCTGCAGTCGCTCGTTCCAGCTCGCTTCGAGACTCGTACCGTGACTGGACTCGTGAAGGGTCACGCCTACTCTGTGACGGCAGTGGAGGAGGTAAAGATGGCCCCCGACAAGGAGACGATAAGAGAGGCGATTGATAAGTTCATGACCTCAGGTAGAAGGAGATACGGCTCTTCTCAAATGCAGAAAATTTAAAGTTGATAACTTTTGTGATGCTTCTGCAAGTCAATCCTGTCTGAGAAAACCAGACAACACTGTCCTCCATGCAGTCATACAGGAATGTGGATTAGTCTTATCCACCTTAATCAGCCTCTTAAACTTCCTCGCCTTCCCTAACATGACGATGGAGCTGCTGTGGATTCACTTTCTGCAGGTCCAAGACACTGATTTCCTTTAAGAAAGGATCCGTTTCCTGCACAACTTCTGGACCGAATGTGTAAATGAAGTGAATGACTATGTTTAAAAATCAATGCTCTTGGTTTTCTGAAATCGTCTCCTTCTGCTTTGGGCCGTGAACTTATCAATCACTTGTCATATTGTGTGTAAAGTGCTCAGATTTCTCCTGCAGAGCTGCAAAGGAAACGGTCAACAGGGAAAAACTGTAACAACACCAGTGTTAGTTTGGGGTCTTTAATTGTCTAAAATCATCAGTTTTGTATCCACAGTGTAAAAGTGAGAGTGTGTTGTGTGTTTGGTGTTTTAACAGTGCAGACCGTCTCAGCACAAGGAGGCTAAAGTCCGCCTGGTTCGTCTCAGGAACCCCTGGGGTCAGGTGGAGTGGAACGGACCCTGGAGCGACAAGTGAGGACCTTTTTAACTGTCTTTCATTTTCATCGGCAGACTTTAATCTTTCGTCTTCAGTTAAGTTTGTTGTAATTTAAATTAATTTCACTCTTTTTGTTACCTTTCATCCATCAGCTCTAAGGAGTGGGCGACGCTCTCCAAGGCTGAGAAAGAGAAGCTGCAGCACCAGAGTGCCGAGGATGGAGAGTTCTGGTGAGTGACGCATTTTACAGGTTTAATGCAGCTGAAATATTGATTTACTTCAAAGGATCTCATGTTTGTTCGCCAACTAATGTGTTTTTTAAGCTTTAAATAGCTTTAAGTTTTGCTAAGTTGCTGTTAATATCATTTTTTGTTGAGATGGAGCTCATTTTTAATCATCTTGTCTGTCCAGGATGTCATTCGAGGACTTTAAGAAGAATTACACTAAGATTGAGATCTGTAACCTCACACCTGACGCTCTGGAGGACGACAAGATTCACAAGTGGACGGTTTCTGTGAACGAAGGTCGCTGGGTGAGAGGCTGCTCTGCCGGCGGCTGCAGGAACTACCCAGGTACAAAATCTACTGAAGGACACCACAGGTTACTTCTTATGTCTGACAGTATTTAACCTCACACACAGTGAAGAGCTCGATCTCAGTTTGTTACTTTTCTCTGATGGATTTTCAGGGTTTTTGTTCAATAAGTTATCACACGCGAAATATTTGTCATGGCGGTTTGGTACGAAACTACAAAACTGTTCAAAGAAAAGAAAAGAAAAACAAGCATTGCACAAGTCAGGAATCATAAATGTAACACAAAAAATACAGTTGAACCTTTGACGGTCTGATCCATATAATGAAATCTGAAAATGAGAACGGTAGTTTCTGTTGAAGAATTGCTCTCTTTTTCTTTTCATGAATTATATCAAAAGAGGCTGGATTTCTCCTTTTTGAAGTGGTGGATAAGTTGCTTTTAGTCTCTACTATTCTTATCAACACTCAAGGAAAAACAGCAAAATAAGAGAAACAATGCAGGAATTCAAAAATAAGACATAACTCAAATTCTTACAATTAAAATATGAAATGACCAAAATAAAAGAAACCTGTCTGTGTAAACCCTGGATGTCCTGCAGACACCTTCTGGACCAACCCTCAGTACCGCCTCCGCCTGCTGGAGGAGGACGACGACCCCGAGGACAACGAGGTGGGCTGCACCTTCGTGGTGGCTCTGATGCAGAAGAACCGGCGGAAAGAGCGCAAGATGGGAGCCAACCTCTTCACCATCGGATTCGCCATTTATGAGGTCATTTTATTCACCTCTAACAGACTAGCTGCATGCGGCTTTTTCCACAATCTGCAGCACCAAATTAAGTTCTTGTTCTGATGCACTTTTTTTAAAGTTTACGGCTCTTTTGAGAGTCCAAAGTCCTTAGTTGAGGCAAAACTGATGTTGCCTTTGTCTCTTCACAGGTGCCAAAGGAGGTGAGGACGGTGTGGAGCAGCAGCTTGCAAGTTAAATACACTGTTTGCATTTATGTTCTTTATCCTGTAATACTGGAGTTTAATGTTTATTAATATATTTGAGAACCTTTTTCTCATCCTTCATAGTTT
>JAPZDY010000007.1:4137677-4149007 GCA_029783645.1 Ctenochaetus hawaiiensis | reverse complement strand
TGTTGAAGTTCTGGTGTGTGTTTTCTGCAGATGCATGGGAACAAGCAGCACATGCAGAAGGACTTCTTCCTGTTCAGCTCCTCCAAAGCTCGTTGCAAGTCCTACATCAACCTGCGCGAGGTGACCCAGCGTTTCCGCCTGAGCCCCGGCGAGTACGTCATCGTGCCCTCCACCTACGAGCCGCACCAGGAGGGCGAGTTCATCCTGCGAGTCTTCTCTGAAAAGAGGAACACCTCAGAGTGAGTGGGTGAGGGGGGTCAGGGTGGCCTGCAGGGGGCGTAAGAGCTGGGTAAGAGGAGGGAACGAGCACGGAGGTTTTAGAACGAGGAAGTCACAGTTTGATATGTTTGTTGGTAGATGCTTGATGTTGATTCTGTGTTTCTCAGTAGGGCTGGGTGTTAAAATACAACGTTCACCAGAACCAAACAGGTTCTTGGCTATTTTTTAAAGGATATTAAGAAACATTATAAAAAGGCCACAAGTTTTTTCTTGCAGAGAATCAAAAAGAATTAAGAGTTCAAATTCCCCCTTTCTTCTTATATTTAAAAAAACAGTGTTGTGATTTCCACCTCACATAAAGATGCAACACTGATTAGGGCCACAATAAATGATTGTTTACATCACGGATCAATCTGACAGGCAATTTCTGTTTGAGTCCAAACTGTTTTAATTCCTCTGCAGCTAAAGAAGAGTCAGTTTAGTCTTGAACTGTTATTTTTTTCTGATATAATGAAGAGAAAAGTTTGAAAGAGGCGTTCAGCAGCTTTACATGTGAGATGCAGAAATCACAACCAGAGTTTTTTGGACTTTTCTGCACAAAAATTATGTTTTTTTTGGTCGTTGTCTTAAAAAAACAAGTCTTAAATATAACTTTATTGATATAAATTGTACTTTTTTTTTTAGCAAGATGACTGAACGTAAACTTCAAATAAAGCCACAGTAGATACATTTCCAACAACACCCAGCCCTGCATGCTAATATTCAAAGCACAGCAGCAGGATTGATTTAGCCTCAAAAAAATAACCATTTTAATGGGGATTTGTGGGTTTTTTTGTGTGTTTGTTGTGTGTTTTGTCGGGTTGCTTGGTGGGTGGGACACAAACCACCGAGAACAAACAATTTTAACGGCGATTTGATTTGTAGAACTGGAAGAAATCGGCCCCAGTTCGAAGCTGTTATGGAATCTTTTTTAGGACAAGCCACTTCAGATTTGGGCATGCACCGGTAAACTTTCAAACTATTCCGTTGTCGCATGCTCAAGCCTCAACAAACATCCACCCCCTTCCTCCATCCCTCCGCCTGCCGCCCCCTGGAGGACAAAGACAGCATTGCAGAGCCCTCGTGCACCCTGATGGACCGGGACCTTGGCTGTGAATCAGGCTGTGGGATGGATGTGCACAGCAAACAGCTCAGTGTGATGGGCTTTCCATTAAAAAAACATGGCTTAAATCTAACATAAGTCATTTTTTTGCAGATGATATGATAAAAATAACTTTAGTATTAACCCACTTTATAGTAGTCTGCTTACATAGACATGCATTAATGTACAAACGTACTTTTTGAAAACATAAAAATCAAGAAAACGACGTCGTCTGCAACCAAGTTTGACCCAAATCTGGAGAAAAAGCTCCTGATTGGAGGAAGCAACAGGTGGTACTGAACTAACACATTTCATTTACAGCTTCATTAACAGTTTGTGGATCATTTTGCCTTTTTTTATTTTGGTCCGTTGTGAGTAGTTTTTCATTAAATGGCTGGTTGATATCTGATGAGAGTGAGCTGATTGGCTGATAAGTGCACAGGCTTGTGGTCCAGATGAGATGTTGTTGTCACCATGGTGACTGCTGTTTGTTCGTCTTCATCCAGGGAGATAGAGAACAGGATCGAGGCCGATCATCCAGTGGTAAGTGTTGTTTTTCTCCTTTCTTTTCTTTGCAGAATTTGATTGTAAAGGTTTTTCAGCGTTTCACTAAGAGAAGCTGAATACTTCTTCTTTTCTTTCCTCCTCTTCCTTTCATCTTCTACCTCTCCTTCTTTAACCAGGCTACTTCTGCTACCACTTCTCCTTCTTTGCCCTCCATTTTTTCTACTATTTCCACTATTTCTTCCTCTTATTTCCTCCTAATTCTTCTACTTCCTCTTATTTCTTCTTTCCTCTTTTTCTTTTTCCTCTTTCTCATTTTTCCCCTTCTATTTCCTCTAGTTTATCCTTTTTTCTTCTATTTCTTCCTTTATGTCCTTCTTATTTTTCTCCTTTTATTACTTGAAGTTATTCAAAATAAGCTGAAGTCTGAGAAAAAAAATCTCCTTTTCTACAGCTTTAATTCATCCAAACCAACAAGCTCAGAGATCCACATTTGTATCTCAGCAATTTAAATCTAATTCTGCATAAAGGCTTAAATAAAGAAGTCATTTAAAACATAATTTAAAGCTTTTCCTGCACAATGTTCACCATGCTACAATTCTACGCAATTTAATCTACATTCTTCTCACACGAAGGCAGTTATTTATTGTATGTGAGGTAAAAAAAAATGGGTGTTTTAAAAACAAAAATCTCCAATTTATTTCCTCTCACATCGTCTCTCTCTTGTCTCTTTGTCTCTTTTTCTTCTTTGTGGCTCCATGACGCCTCAGCCGGCGCCGGCCTCAGCGGGGGAAGAGAGCGAGGAGGACCAGCAGTTCAGGACTATTTTTCAGGAAATAGCCGGAGATGTGAGTACAAGAGAGACAAAAGGATTAAAAATAAACATTTAGTGTTTTTTAAAAATGGTTCTAATTCATAATCCATTAATCTATAAACATGTGTATGGAAAAGTTGTGATTCAGGTCAAATGCTGATGATTTCATCTCTTCTTCTACTGTTTTTCTTCTTCCCTCCCGTCTCTCTCACAGGACATGGAAATCACAGCCAACGAACTGAGAAACGTTCTCAACAGAGTGATCACCAAACGTGAGTCCAGTTAAATCTGTTTTCACACTTTCACTGCAAAATTAACACTTGATGTGATGTGTGCTGCATCGTTTTAAAGGAAGAACACAAAGCAAAGAAGAAGAAGGAAACTTGTATCAGAAACCAGATTAGAGCCGTTAATCTTCTCCTCCAACAGCTTCATGTTTCTGTCTGATGCCCCAGATCCCCGTTTGCATCAGTTTTATCCTGTTTTTGCATAAAATCTCCAGAACAGAGTGCATTTTATAACATATTAAAGCTTTTCCTTTGCATCAGTTAGAAAACTCTCATTGCAACACAAAGAATCAGACACTGGCTTCAGCTGTTGGATGTGTCAGAGATGGACAGGTTGGTTTTAAATGGATTGGTCCAATCAAGAAACAGCAGTTCCTCCAAATGGACCAATCACAGGGCGCCACCTGATTCTCATCACATGTACACACACTATGCAAAAGGGAAGGAGAGAAGGACATCTGTCCATCAAACAAAACTGGAAGAGTCTTAAAACGAAAGTGTTTGAAGAGATTTTTCTCTAAAAATAACAAAAAGTGAATCGTTTGTTCTAAAATCCCACAGACACAAAATGTTCGTTCTGTCTTTGTTTTCTGTCCTCTGAGTGTCTTCCTGTGTTTCCTCCTCCAGATAAGGACCTGAACACAGAGGGCTTCAGCCTGGAGAGCTGCAGGAGCATGATTGCTCTGATGGACGTATCCTTTGTATCGAGTGCATCGGGCTGGCTGTGTTGTCTGTAGGAGGCACAACCTGCCGAGACCCGTGGACGGGTCTGTGAGGGACGCCCGAGGGCCGCGGCCTCGTCTCACCACACCGACACGGTTCACCCCGAGGAGCAAATATTCAACAGCACCCCCTCTTCTTCTTCTGCTGCCTCTTCTACCACTTTCTTCTTCTATTTACTTTTTTTTCCTCCTACTTCCATCCATTTCTTCCTCTTCCTCCTTTCATCTTCTACTTCTTCTACCTCCTTCATCTACTCCTTCTTAGCTTTGCTCTTTTTCATCATCCTTTTATTTTGTGCTTTTTCTTCTATTACTTCCTTTTTATTTTTTCTTTTCCTTTTTTTGTTTTTTTTCTTCTACTTCCTTTTATACCTCTTTTACTTCCTGTTCCTTTTCTTCTTCTCCTTCCTCCATGTATTTCCTTTGTTTGTGTTTTTCCTGTTTCTCCTTTTATCTTCTACTTCCTGATTTGTTTTTTCCTTCTTCTGCTGCTTTCTTATTCTTCTTTTATTTCCCAATTCATTTACTTCTACCTCCTACTTGAACATCTTTTAATTCCACTTCTTCTTCTTCTTCTTCTTCTTCTACTTCTTCATCTACTTCTATTTCTTCTTCTTCTTCTTCTTTATAAACTGATTGATAAAGAGAACAAAACTCTAACAAAATTCTCCTCTTCCAAAGTCTCAAAGCTCCCAAATCAAATCCGATCAATTGAAAGTTGATCTTGCAGAAAAGCCACAGGACTGAATGTGTTCAGGCAGAATAAACTGTTCGCCATCATTAATCGTGATAACGCTTTGATTCGAAACTTTCACACAGCTCACTTATGCAAATGTCACCGTTTGGAAACTCGTGCTGTTTTAAACCCAAATGTGAAGCTGAAATTAGCTTTTTAAGTGAAACGCTCGTTTGTTTGTGTTGTGAGTGAACTCTGATGTGTCACATGATGTTGGTCTTAACCTCCGTCTGCTCAGATGGACGGGACCGGCAGACTCAACCTGCAGGAGTTCAGACATCTGTGGAACAAGATCAAACAGTGGCAGGTGAGAACGCAGGTTTTCTCTTCATTTTATATAAAAACAGTCAAACTCCATCTGTTTCTCTCTTGTTTTTTACAGTTTACAATGTTTTTTCCACTTTTATTTAATCACAGTTTGTAGAGATGAACTTACAAATAATCTCACCTTTTACCAATGAACCTGTTTACCTCTGTGCTCTTTTATTTCATCACATTCAGGTTTTTTTTCTAATGTTTTTTCGAAGCTTTTTCTGAACTTGTTCATCAAATTCACACTCACCTTCTTTCAGG
Organism: Ctenochaetus hawaiiensis; assembly: GCA_029783645.1. Lineage (NCBI taxonomy): Eukaryota > Metazoa > Chordata > Actinopteri > Acanthuriformes > Acanthuridae > Ctenochaetus > Ctenochaetus hawaiiensis. The sequence goes on along the minus strand of JAPZDY010000007.1, from coordinate 4,144,011 downwards.
GAATCTTTAAACACTACAACGCCGACCAGTCTGGTAGCATCAACAGCTACGAGATGAGGAATGCCGTCAACGATGCAGGTAATATGAACATGACTCCAATGACAAAAACAACGACAACAACAACAAAAATCTCATAAAACATCAGAAAGAAGTCAAAAAGAGATTTTTTGAAGCTACTAAAAAGGATCCATTCAGATTTTTTGTCGTTAATTTTTTGCATTTTCCCAGATTTTGAGGTTTTAAAATGTAAAAGTATTTTTAATTGCATATAAAATGGTCTATAAAAGCAATAATTAATCGGTTATGGATTAATGTCACCTGACAAACCTTTTAATAGTCTTTTATTTGATGTTTTGCTGCGTTTTTATCCATTTTAAAATAATATTTTCTGGTTTTGTGATGTTAAACGTGCTGTTTTAGGCAGTAATAATTCAGTCTGTGCTGCAGATGAACTTCCAGCCTGAACTCATCCTCTAAATGTCCTTGTCACTGTACAGTCATGTGTCTTGTGTCCCGCTCAGGCTTCCGTCTCAACAACCAGCTGTACGACATCATCACCATGCGCTACGCCAACGAGAACATGAACATCGACTTCGACAGCTTCATCAGCTGTCTGGTTCGGCTCGAAGCCATGTTCAGTAAGTCAGTTTCTCACCTGCGCTGCTGCGTTTAAAAGACTGACGAGCTGCAGCAGAAAACATGTTGAAAACTCTCTTTGCAGCCGTGCAACAATGTTTTACTTTGTTGTTTTGCACAAAACTTGATGTTTTTTCTATTTTTTGTCCAGTTAAAATCAGGTAAAAGCAGTTTTGCACTTTAGTTGACAAGATTTTGATGTGAAATCACACTTTTATCAGCCGTATAAACAAATTTAGGTTGACACTTTCATGATTTATTACACTTTTTAATTTTAAACAATTTGCACAAATTAAATTCTAGTGAAAATGATGAACTTAGGAGCAGATATAAAGCCATCAACAAGTGGGTTCATAGAGAGACTTGGTCCTTAATTTCCATTTTTAACTACAAAAGGGAAAACAAAGCAAACTGAGTCTAATTTTTAAAAGATTCCCGACCTTCCTGATGTTGCTGCTGCTGAACCTTCTTGTGTTGTTTTGCATGAACATTCTGTTTCTCTTGACTGTGTTGCCTCAAAACAACATTTCTGTGTCACATTGAGTGGTGTTTTATTCATATCAGCCTCCTGGACGAAGCTGCTCACACTTGTGTTGAATCAGAGATGCAGCATTGTGTGTTTTTGTTTTTTAAATCTTCAGGGGCGTTCCAGGCGTTTGATCAGGACGGAGATGGAACAATCAGACTCAGTGTCCTGGAGGTAAGAGCTCCCACGTGCTGGATGTCAGCTGTTCAAACTCTACAAACCCTGGATGAGTTTTCCTTAAAGGGATACTTCACCCAAAATGGAAATTTTACACAATTTCTCCTTTGTTAAAGGAGGTTCTGGTGACATTTACCAATCCACAACACCCTTTTTGTTTCACCAAAGGAAAGAATTCCACAACATGCAGATACAATCGAAGCCAAAGGTGACTCAAACAGAAAAAAAACAAGAGAAGAAGAGCCTGACATGCCTCCATACTGCTCATGTGGTGTCATCCAAGTGTCCACAAGAATCAACTTGTCACCTTAGGCTTCCATTGTATCGGCATGACAATTTTATTTCCTTGGTGAAGCTCCAGAAGCCTCCGTTAACATTGTTGTGAGTGGAAATTGTGCAAAAATTACAATTTTGGGTGAATTATCCCTTTAACGCTCTGCACAGAGATGCATGTGTGTCTATGAGCAGCTGATAAGTTGCAACCTGCAGCCAAAGAAAAGGGATGTAACTCAGGAAATGACATCACATGGGTGGAAGTAATAATCAAAGAGTAAAAGTAGAAATACCACACTGTGAAAATACTCTGTGACGTGTAAAAATACTGCATTTACACCCTTAAATATGTTACATTTACACATTAGAATGCTATGTGTTTAGTTTAGCTGCATCCCAAATATAAATGTGCAGTTGTGCACAAAAGTACAGCTTGTTTTCTCAAATTGAACATTTGCACTAGTTTGCTTGTGTACATCAGATTGAATCCTTGTCGTCTTTTCCGTCTGCAGTGGCTCCAGTTGACCATGTACGCCTAAAACAGGCCCATCTTCTCCCAGGTGAGCTCCACTCCACACGAGGACCAGACCTGCCAGCCTTTACCTCAACACTCAATGTGCCCGATCGTCGTTAGCTCTCATCCACTCCGCCTCCTTCATCCCCGCCACGTTCAGACAAGCTCTTTTTTTCCACTTCATCTCTTCGGTTTCACTTCTTCTTTTTAAGCTCATTCTAACTTTTTCTTCCTCTGCTCGTCCTTCCATTATCATCCAAACATCAGTCTCTCCTTTCAGCCATCAGCCTTTTTTTTTTTTTTTTTTTTTTAAATTTCAAAGACAACCCTGTGTAAAAACATGTGTACGGTACTTTTCTCAGGCAATCAACACACACACACAACCTCTTTATTTCTGTCACGATACCTCACAGAAATCCTTCTACCCCCCCACCCCGTGTTTTTCTTCTGTTTTCAAACCGAGCGACATGGGCGTTCTTCCTGTACTCATCCAGGTGAACTGGGCTCTCTGTGGACGGTGAATAAACTTGTGAATCACTTCTTCACCTGTTTACATTTCTGACAACACAACCAAATGCTTTCTGCAGGATTTTACAGGCCTCCTCATCCTGTTTTTAATCACTTATTTCTGTTCATATATATATATATATATATATTAAAAAAAACAACAACACCTGCTGGAAGTTATGTGGGTTTTTAAGAATCAGTCACACGTCACCCGACTCGCAACTGTGGACAGCGCTCCCCGGTGGACAAACTCAGGCCTCTTTTGTTCATCTCAGCTCCAGTCAAAAGGAACTGAACCCCCCCACCCCCACCCCCACCCAACACCTCCACCTCCACCTCCACCTCCACCTCTGACATCTGTCCAGTCCTCCAGTCTTTCAGCTCTTCATGTTGGACGGATGAGATTCTTCAAGAACAAAACTGCAGAGCTGACGAGTTTTTACTTCAACATCGACGTTCGAGGTTCAGATATGGATTTAAAAAAAAAAGAATATGGTTAATGGGTTGGACTGCAGCTTTTTTGTGATTTTTTTTTTTCCTATTAAGGCTTTGGTCAAATGAGTGTAATGCATTTTTAACATTTTAATCAAATAAATAAATGTGTAGTTGTTGGTTTAACTGCGTTACCAGTAAATTTTTGACCTTAAAATGTGCTTTTTTCCCCTCACATTTTTAAATATAATAATATGAAAAATATACATGAGAAAGCAACACATAGAAGACACAGAAAAGTTGATAATGTTGCAACATTTTTTATTATTATTATAACAATAGTTTTTTTAAGATTGCACTTTAATAAAAAATATCTCTTCACAACTTTGATCACAACTGAAAAACTTGAATGAAAGAAACTCAGGAATGCCAGGTAAGAGGTGAACTGCACGCTTTCATGAACAACAAGCTGATGAGTTGAGTTTTGGAAGATGGCGGCTGTGAGAACGTCATGTTTAGTCTGCTGAGAACAAATCCTCAAAAGAGGACAAAAAAACCAAGAGATTTGTAACCACACAACAGTATGCAAAAGAGAGCATCGGCTGGGCTTTAATACTTATTAAAACTGGCTGAATGAGCCTTTTAAAAGGTGACCAACTTGCCTGTTTTTAGGGGGAGAGGTATGGCATGGGAGATGAGTCATAAATCTTCCCTTCAAGCTCTTTCCATCAACACCTCCTAGAAAACATCCTTCACCTTCACACTTCTTTAGAAAACTATCCTCACTGTGGAAAAAACAGCTCCGGCAACTTCTGCTCGATGCTCCAAATATGTAATAAATCCCCCAAAAAAACACATTTCCAAGAAGGAAACTGTGTCATAAAAACAAAACGTCACACTCACTCATGGAAAACTCGGCTCAAAAACAGAGTTAGACCTCTCTGTCAACATTTAGAAAGAGTTAACACTTACAAACATGTTTAAACTTACACACACACACACACACCGCCACAACATCTTGGTTCTGTTTTCACTGCAAATTCAACTTCTCAAATGGCGACCAGAGGCCAAAACACACGACACTGCACCAAAGTCCCTCAACGCCTCCATATCACTGAGCAACACAGGAGTAAATTTTATCCTAAACCGCAAAAAAAAAAAACAAATGTTTTTAAATGTTTTTTTCTCTCTCAAAATAAAATTAAAACCAAACCAAAAATCGGTAAAATTAAATGAAACTCCTTCAAAATAAAATCGTCACACCGTCGATTTGAAAACACGGCTGAACTGAAGAGAAAAACACCATAAATTTTTGAAAACTTGAAATCACTCGTTATTCTCACTTTAAACGAATAATGTCGACTCAATAAAAGAAAAGAAAAATGACTATAGGTTGCTCAAAATGACACATCACAACTGCACAACAACAATAAAAACATCTCGTAGTCCATGCCATATAGCAGCCAACCAATCCGGAAGAGGATTATTCAGTTTCTGTTGCAGTTTTTAAATAAGAAAAAAAACAAAAGCGTAACAAATCCCTCTGATACCGGCAACACTGAAGTTTCTTTTAATAAACAAAAGTCACATGTTTTTTCTTTGTCTTACATAGTTTGGTCAGTGAAAAGAGGAGCTGCAGTGGTCGGACAGAAAGGCAGGAAGGCAACGACGACGGCATGACCGACCCTCCGTACATCGGCGTAGTTCTGTTGGATTCCAACAGCAGACATAAAGGATGGAGTCGTCGGACGCCACTCACTAAGTCAAGTGGGTCCCTAAAACATTTCCCCCCCCAATATGGGAGGTTTAACAGGAAGTGGGGTTGAAGATAGCAGGAAAAAGGGGAAGAGGGGATCAGAGAGAAACGACGTCCCCACCGGCAGCCACTAAGGCTTCAGGTCGCTCTCCTCCTCAGCGTGATTCTGCATGTGCACCAGCATCCCCTGCAACAAAAACACATCATCCAGGTCAAGTTTTAACCTTAAAGGTCATAAAGGCAACAACTGCATGAAAACAAACAACCAAAAAAACATTCACAGAATTTTTAGAAAAGTGCAGAATAAAAGTCTATTTTTTCTTGAAAAAAATTATTAATAGAGGTGAAATTAAAACTTAAAAATTTTCTGACTGGTCAGATTTGATCATAATATTTACATTGACACTGACCAGAACTGATATGGCCGAAGGATCTCTGAGCCAATAGCAGAACTACGCTGATGTCACGTGTCGTCTTTAACCAATGAGGCTTAGGGTTAGCGTTAGCGCTTTTTTAAGTTAAAACGTCTGATCATAAAGTATAAAAGTACAATTCAGCAAATCTAAACCAACTACACAACAGATAACAACAGTCAAAGTCCTTAAAGTCTAAACTTAAGTTTTGTTGCAGGCAAGATCATCAGAATAAGAGAAATATCAGGTTCAATCCCTGAATAGCTACGTTAGCATTAGCATTAGTGACGATATGCTAGGTATAAATGTCATCCATATCACCTTTAATAAGCTCACATAAATGCACATGCTACAAAAACGGTGTTAAGAAAACATTTTCATACCTGCTTGGACCTGTTGCGTGCGCAGAAAAACACCTCGCAGTTTTTCCAGCGGCACTTGAGCGTCTGGAAGTTGGCGCTGGTGTGGTCGTTGATCAGGTGCTGCTGCAGATGTTCCACCATCCCGAACACCAGAGAACAGCCGTGCCACTGCCAACACAAGATGAACCACATCACTGAACAGTTCCCTGCTGCTCTGCTGCTTGTGCTTTTTAAACATTCAGTTAGAAAACAAGCACGTAAACAGACAGTTTGTCCTGAATCAGAGGATGAGAGGTCGGTCCCTCTGCATCTCTCAAACTGGCTGGATGCTGGAGAAGTTTTCATGTAGAAATGCTAGTTTGAGCTCAAGCAAAAGGTTAATAATCCCTGATCAGGGAGTTAAAATGAACTGAAACTGCAGTATACTTCAGCAGTAAACTGGGGATCAGATTTATGATAAATGTGAAGGATTGGAAGATAATTATGAGGATGAGAAAGCAGGACAAAACAATATATTATGTCATTATGTATATGTATGTATCAGCAAGTTTTCATAGTGTTTTTAATGTTATTTACTGGATAAAAAAATCTCATAATTGTAAAAAACGGTCTAAATATGTGAATCTTAAGTAGTTTTGCTTGATGGTGAGGGGTTATGTTCCACAGCAAGAACACAAACACTGACACTGATGCTGCTCTCTTGCTTTCTTGGGTGAACTTTGATTGCATTTTTAGAAA
>JAPZDY010000007.1:4103465-4127667 GCA_029783645.1 Ctenochaetus hawaiiensis | reverse complement strand
TCAGCAGGCAGATGTTAAAATTAATTATTGGACATACATTTTTGTAATCAGGCAACTGTTCGCATGCAAGTTTTCCATATCAACTTGATACAAAAAGTCACAGTTACTCACAGCTTGTTTGTGCTGCCATGAGTGGCATAAAAATGTCAAAGCAGGTTTAAGAGTCACTGGCTGCAACGGGAAAGTGCATAAAAATATTTAAATCTGTTTTACAAGACCTGAAAAAGCCTCCCTGGTAACCGCATCTCTGTGGTCAGGTGTGGGGGATTGTTTCACAGTGTGAACTACAGCAGTGACCTACAGAGAGATAAGATCCAGCAGCTGACAGCTAAATGCCAGCTTTTGCCTCCAACAATTTTAACACGTTTGTTTTTACAATCTCTAAACCACTACTTCATGTCAGAGAAACATCTGTGGAATTTATTTAATAACTGAGAATATCAGAGGGTCGAAGAAGAGTTTTGTGTTTTGCTATTTCTGGAAGACGGAAAACTTTATGCGGCATGTGTCTGAACTTTGTGAGTGCAGTCACGCTTTTTTTTTTAGGCTGCAGCCCTGACATCCGACTCCTGCCACAGATCGACTTGAAGCAGCAGCTAAAACAGGCCTGTGCGCACCGCTGTGCAAAATGTGACTATACATGGCACATGCACACACAAACAGGGGCTGGTGACGCATCGCTTACCATTACATTTGTGTTTAAATCACATGAACAATACAAAACAGCTTAGCAAAGAAATATTGAAAAAGAAGTATTTCCCCACTGAAGTATAGCTTTAAAAATGACAGTATTTCTTTAAGCCCTGGTCTAATGATCAAAATGCCATATGGACAAATATTACATTTGTTCGTTTTGCAAAAAAACATCCAAAAAAGCTGCCATTATTTATATTCATTCACAAACAACCTACCGAACAGTTTATTATAAGCACTTAAAAGAAAATAATTTTAACAAAATGTATGTTTTTACCTGTTCTCACTAACAAACAATACTATTATTCTTCCTTTAATTACAAAAGCTACTAAAATACATAAAAAAGGGGATTTTAAAGCATGACTGTCTTACCTGATCTGCTCTTTTCTCTTCTCAATCAGATCCACCAAGACCTGATCGAAGTAGTCCTCCTCATGGTTGTTCCCAGCATGCTTTTGTTCTGCAGCCTCCACATTCTGCTTGTGCGTGGGACTGGAAATGTGGCTGGCGTAATCAGTCAGGCTCACCACCGTTACCTTGCAGACTCTGCACTCGTGTCCGCAGTCCCTGGGGAGGGAAGGCGACAGCGGCCGTTCAATCGCTCCTTCAGGCATGGTTTTTCTTATCTAGTCTGATTTTTTTCTTTCCTGCAGAGCCCGAAACAATGTACCGTGGCTCTACTTTCAGTTATACTTTAAAGTCAAAATAAAAGCAGGAGAGGAGAATACTCAACAATCCTTAAAAACGATAACTTGTCCAAATTCTCTATCTGTCACAGATCAGGAGGTAGCTAACTTGTAATTTTCTCTAGTTTTAAAACAAAAAAACAAATGAAAAAGGTTAAATCTTTATCTTCCTGATCATGTTTTTTTTCTTTCTTTCAGCAGGCCATGGGTGGCAGAGCGATGGCAGGAGGAACAGCCAGGCTGGACCCAGACAACATGCTAATCTAGCTGTTAATGTCCAGCCACCAAAACCAGCCGAGCAGCACAGCACGAGGTGGCGGCGGCGGAGGACAGCGAGGCACGGCGCCCTCAGCCTAGTGTGCTCTCATGTTGGTGTCCGCGGTGCTCTGAGACTCTACACAAGGCAATGGCTGTATTTGACCTCACGCTTCTCTCTGAGTGCCAGGACCCTACCCCCTCCCAACTAACGAGGGCCAGCATGTGTTATTAAAACAGGCCCGAGCATCCTGTCGACCAATCCCGAGCAAAGCCTGCGTAACCGGAGCCTTTTGCAGCTGCTCGTCGCTTCTGCTTCAAAAACCTCTCCCAAGTATGTCATCTTGTGATTCTGATAGGGGCAGCGACTTTCTCTTGGCTCCTTCTCAATTTCTTCTTCAAATTCTGTGTCATGGCACGCTGCCATTTTTCGACCTCTCGTGCAGCTGGCAAACTCTTTATCAATAAGATAGGGTTACATGAGATGAGATAGGCACACATAGTTTGTCAGTTGCGGTGGTGAGAGTAAAAGGAACCTGAATAAGTGACGAAGAATTCCTTTGCTGGAATAGCAGTTTGTAAGTCCGCGTGGCCCTTCACATAAAGCTGCATCTAAATTTAAGCTCAGCCTTCACATTCTGGTTCATGCACTTTTCTAAATCACCATGCACTGTTGCAAATCTGTAACTTTTTTAGAATAATTCCAAAAGTTAGTACTTCAAATTCATTTTTGCAGAATTATCTGACCATCACATTTTTAAAGACATCATATAAGGTAGCGACTGCTGCTTTATTGACAAAACAATGAGGACTCTCACTGACCCTGACTCTTCCTCACCCCATATACACCACACAGTACTTTAACACAAGGTCTATGCCAACTCACACCTCCTGATTTAACACCTTACATTAACACACATCTTTCTGGAGTACTATCTCATCTTATATAATGGAAAAGTAACACACACCAAGAGTTATAGAGAGGTGCTGATCACTGGATGATATAAATATATACATTATAAGGCATACTGTGAACTGTTGCACATTCTCTGGTCAATATTTTGCACATTCCTGCACAAAACTGTACGGCTCTGTCTTTAAATCAACCCTGCAATAATCTTAACTTATGCTTACAGTTTATGCCTCTTCACCTGTTTTTTATCTTTATTTAGATCCTTCTACTTTATATTTTTTAAGCACCAAAACACCAGGGAAAATTCCTTGTATGCAAAAATCTTCTTGGCAATAAACTTGATTCTCATAGCAATGTTTTTACAAAATCCCCTGTAATTTAGCAACAGTATTTGCTCCATCCCAGATTCCACCATCTCGGCAACAGGCTGCATACTTTCATTAATCGACATGGGAGTCACAAGACAGCCAGTTGCCTTCTATCGGTCATGCCTGTTGTTCCGGAGAGATTGTGTCTAAATATATATGCCACAGTTGAGACAGCTGCCTGTATATCCACTTGCTCGATAACTGTGATGAACACGTGTCCATGTGCACACGTGTCTCGTGACCCAAATAGATTTGGACAAACTTTTGAAACAAAGTAAATTTTTTTTTATTAGCATTTCTAGTTCATATGAGTTGTGACCCTGATTATTGATCAGAAATATGTATTCATGACTTTCAAGGAAACAAAGCATTCTCTATTTCTAGTATCAATGTTAAATTTATAGTCACCATATAGAATTACATGATATCTGCGCATGATATTTATTTTGGAAAAATGTAGCGACAACCTACCGGCCTTTAAGCTTTTCCAGTTCACGGTGGTGCAGCATACTTCTCATGTGCTCATCCATCTCCTGCAAAATTCACAAAGAAAATAAAACTATTTTTTAGGCATTCATTAACTTGGCAAATGCATAAAAGTTTTGATCAGACAGATTTGCTGTTTTTGAAGACAACCACAAATCTCAAAATTTTGTGATGTTTAATATTTTAGATCGACTGATTACTTGATTATTAGTCAAATCCTTTGTAATTATTTGTCAAAAAACTCATGAAACTCCAGTAAGAAAAGCTCCTGACCATAACACAAGAAATCACATACTACTGATACATTTATAGCGTAAAAAATGCTTGAGGGTGAATTACCTGCGTGGAGACATGGATTGTTTCACAGAGGATGCACTTTCTGACTCTCGACATCTTGAACACAAGTGGAAATTAACCCATTAGTCAGAAGAAGAACTTGATAGAGTAAAAAGACTCATCAATCACAGTTAATGAAGGACAAAGCTACAAAGTTCTACAAAACCATCCTGAATAACAATTTAATGGTAAGCGTTTATTAATATATGTAATGTGGTGATTGTGGTTTAACCTCTGCTGGATGTAAAAAAGACAAACAACCAAAAAAGCTACATTTGTGTAACCCATGCACAAAATGTGTATGGCTTTCAGCAACAATACAGACTTGTCAAACCACTGCAGAAGAAGGAGCTCAAGACTTAATTTCCATGAACAAAGACACCTCGCTTTTCAACAACATGCCTCGGTGCCAGTGCCTAAATGCCAGTACAGAGCTCAACCTGGGCGCTGGTCTAATTCCAGTCTGCTGATGGAGCAACTCAACGGCCAGGAGGTCACGGAGGCAAACCAGTATCAGAGCTATGTCCGGACCTGTCCAACATCCACAAACGGGTGGGGAAATTTACACCACTGGCTGCAACTCAAAGGACTGTGGCTGCTGGTTTTTCTACACTAATGTCACCTTCACAAGATGCAACAAATCACACAAAGACCTTGCTTTATTTTATGATGTTTGTTGTTTATGTGTTTTGAGTTAAATTAAAGGTTCAGAGAAAAGTTTTAGAGCACTCTGTCTTCTTCATAAAAGCTTTTGTGCTGTATAAGGCAAAAACATGTGCAAAACAAGCAAAGTTTTGTAATTCCAGAACAGTTTTGGTTCGGGTGCAGGATGAAGAGAAATCGGTTCATGAAAAGGGAAATATCTTTTCATCATAAAAGTAGCTATTATAATCAGACCCTCTCCAAGTAGCAATTTAACTGGCAGTGGGAGAACATAACATAATTAAAGTGCTTTTTCTTGTTCAAATTATCAGTAGTTTGGCCTCTCCTTGTACTCTGTTGACGAAACAGTGACATCTAATGTTCATTACATTATGACTCACAATGCCTCCATCACCATCTCTCTTCAGTCCCAAAGCAGCAGAGGGCAGCTATTAATAATATGATTTTAATCCATGGGTCATATTCTCTGTCAGCAGTGTGCAGGGCAGTGCAAGATACCAAATGAATCTTTAGACACTGATATAAGCTCATGATCCACCTACGCTTACAAATTTGCTATCCATCCATCCATCTATCTATCTATCTATCTATCTATCTATCTATCTATCTATCTATCTATCTATCTATCTATCTATCTATCTATCCATCTATCTATCTATCTATTTGTGAACAGACATGGAAAAGAAGGAGATATTTTATACTGGATTCATCTATAAAGTGCTTTATGAATACTTTCTAATGCAAGCCGCATACAAAAACTGAAAAGGACAGTTGTCTTTTACGTTAAACAGAAACTCATTAGCCCTCTATGGTGGTCTGGTGGAATAAGAAAGAGACAATAAAATCACGTCTGCACAAAGCAGTTTAAACAAAAGTGACTTCTGTTAGCTTGCTAACAGTTCTATTCATGCAGGGGTGATAAACACAAGTTGAACAACACATTACCAGTTTGCAATGAAAACTAGAGTTAAATATAACGTTATAAAGCGAGCACAGTTAGCTCAGAAAGCAAGTCTTTGTCTACACTCATTACCAAATTAAAAACTACATTGTGACTAACTTAGTCGGCTAACCAAAGGTAGGGGGCTTGTTTGTTGTTAGCTTAGCTGTAGCTAGCTGCACAGCTGTACTATCGTGTCTGCTTTTTAGTCTGTGTGATAACGGGATCCACAAGCACACAAAAAGCAAGACATAGTGACTTTGAGTCCTGACAGAACGTTAATTTGAGATATAACATTGTAAATTAAAGCTAGAACCTGGTTTGCTAGTTCAGCAAGCTAGCAGCAACATGTTAGCCAGCAGCGACCCCAACGTTACACAACTGAAGTAGTTTTAATTGCTCACTATTCATTAGTATGAGGGGACACAGCAGAGACCAAATGTTTCTATACATTATTTACTATGACACGTGACTTTAAGCTACCTTTAAAACATCCAAGTATTGCCTTTGGTCAGTAATCCACCGATGAAGCTAACAGCATCCTCCTCCGCGCCCCCAACTGAACTACAACTCATGATGCGTTCAGGAACGTCGCCGTTCAGGAAAACCGCACAAAGAGTTCGCGGTATGCAGAAATATATTATCCAATTGTGTAGCTTTGGAAACTTAGTTTTATGCGCTTTTTTGGGAGGTAATGTAGGAAAGTAGAGAAGCAGTATTGAGGTATTATTTACGGATAATCCTTACATGCCATTGAAAAGAAGACTTTTGTCAACATTTTATATTACTGCACAAATACAGGTTTCTATGCAAATAACTGTTTGTCCAAGCAGAGATCAGTGATGTGATCATTAACATCATGATCATCGACAACAACAACAACTCACAATTGTTTATTGAAGCTTATTTCCATAGTTGAGAGGGTTTAAAAGGGCAAGATGTGTGTAAATCTAACATTCAGGGTTTGAGTTTCTCTTCACCACAGACTGTAAAATGAAGGCATAAAAATATATTTTTATTTTCTAAAACTTCTAGAAACATAGCTTGTAGGATACACCATTAAAAAAAACACTATTACCACATTAATTCAAGTAAAGTTGAACAGCAAAGAACAAACTGATAATAATAATATTTCAAAAACAATTAAAAATACAATGCAGTAAGACCAAGTTAGCCTAAACATTGCAAAAACAAACAGCAGGTTGGATTGAGGAAAAGTAGTAATCCCTTTAGTTATCAACATAATGCTTTTCATACGAATGAAATATTCTGGTGAAAAAATTAGGACACAAACATGAAATACTATGACAATATCTCCTAAAAATAAAATTATACGTTTAAGGACCAGTCAGCAAATTGTTGACCAAAATTCACATTGTCTTAGTTTTAAACCTGAAACCTTTCAAAATCCTCTTAAAAGCTCTAAAACCATGACAAACATTTTAAGTTTTAGCTTCCAACAACATTTTTTTGTGTAAAAAAAATGTAATTTTTAGGAATGTATCAGAAAATATGTAGAAAATACCTCTTCTATTTAAAATACAACAATAGTTAGTTCATGTTACGGACAAACATTTCTTAGTGCTCAATATCCTTCCCAGTGATTAAAAATGTTGCATACAGTGACCTCAAAAACACACAACAGTGTAAAAAATAAAAACTCAGATCAATCACTTGGATCATTTGGACCTTGTCAGAATGCGTCATCACTTCAGTTATCAGTTATTTGGTTCAACTCCCGAGCTTTATTCCTCAGATGCCTCCTACGCATCCTGATGATCCACTTAATAGTGAGTTTGGCAAAGTCAGCAGCCTTGAAGAGAGCCATGAAGACCCCACACAGAATGGCTACAGAGCTCCAGGGATTTGCAGTCACTATCTGTTTGAGATGAAACCAAAGCTGCGTTACAGACTGACACACGCATGCGGACCAGATGAATTCTGAGGAGGATTATGTGTCTTTGGTAACTTACCAGTCGGATCTCTTGCATAAAAGGATCTCGCCATTCAAAGACAACAAAGAAGAGCTGATTGGTTTTCTCCGATTCAGGTCTTTTGTCATTGAATTTCACCACAGCAGACTAGAAGATCCGACAAAAATACTTTTAAAATCAGTTTCGATCGAGCATGCAGGTAAATGCTGGTTGGATATTAATACCTCTTGACGAAACTCCACAGCTTCATTGCTTTTCCCCGACGTTTTCACCAAAGACATCTTAACCCAGGTCCTGAACCCTCCAGAGAAGGTCCACATGGAGTAATTCCTCTCACAGTCCCTCATAAACGTGGATTTATTTACACTGCAGAGCGAGAAAAAACAAGTAAACACTGAAGTTAAAAAACAACTATCTGCTATCAGACTGGGTCGAATCGCTTATTCAATATATTATTTCAATATGTGATATTTTGTTCACAAACAGGGGACTTAAAGACAGAAATACCAGCTGAAAACACAATCGCTCTCCCCATGGCTGCTGCTGGTGCTGATGCATAAAAATAAATCTTCTTTTTTAGGTCTTATTTGTGCTCTGTAAAGGCTAACAAGAGTTTAGCATGAGAGTTTTGTTTCCTTCGTTTACTTAAGAAATAAAGTTGTCTCTGAGCTTTTAAAGCAGGGTGTAAATGTGTGTGTGCAGGTTCTCTGTGGTGTTTATTCCTAGAAACCTAAGAGCGTTCATCCACTCTGCCTCAGCTCCATCTATGGAGACAGGTGTGTGTGTGAGTGTGTGTGTGTGGACAACATACTTTCCTGTGGAAACTATCAAGCCGTCAGTTCATTATCAGTGTTGTGAGCCTCTACATCACCGGAGTGAAATCAGAAATAGCATGTGCACATCCTGTGTGACCTTCAGCTGTCACAACAGTCAAATGTCACAGGATCAGGACTTGTTACCTGTGAGTCAGGTCACTAAACTTGGCAAAAAGCATGTAAGAGATGGCACTGAAGTCCTCTTCTGTTTCATTCTGACTGAACTGCATGAAGATCAACTCTTTGTTTCTGACGTCAGATGGGCCGCGGACAACCAGGGCTCTTTTCTGTTAAAATGAAGTTGAGAGTTAGATTGAATTTTCTTCAAAAGCCTGCTTTGTTTTTAGAGCAATATTGTATAAAAACCCAATAAAGTATCATTTGTTTAAAATGTTTAGGATTACTTTTACATCCTAAAGAAATACATTGATTTTTTCATGTATTTGTGTATTGCTGAGACCTGCAGTTCATGTCCATACAATCATCATCTGCATGTCTTAATGGCTGACCTGTGTGTCATTGGTAAACGGTCCAAAGTAAGTCACTTCATTGATCATACAGTCTATCTTCTGAGGCTTTCCTGGGTTCACTAAAGGTGGGATGTAGTCGTGGTAGTGATGTTTGCAGCTCAACAGTTGAGCTTTGCCGGGGTAGAGAGCAATACCTGTTCAAAAAAACATTGTTGTACATTTTATCTTATGTACAGCAGCAAGTTCTTGACTTGTAAGTCAAGATAGAAGTTGTTCACTTCTAATATTTAATCTCCAAATGTACATGCATCACTACTGAGCATTTAGTATAATTACACAAACCTGGGGGCGAAAACTTGTCCACCTCTTTGTATGTAACAGACATAACAGGATTCTTGAGTTTTTCCAGAAACTCAGAGATGGTCTGGTAGGCCAGGAACATGGCCACGGCTGTCAGCAGCAGGTAGATGAAGATGAGCACCACGGTGAAGACGTTCTTCAGGCAGGCTTTACTGATCCGCTTCGATGTGCTGCTTCCCCTGAGGTCCTCCTCTTTAAGGAGAGAAGAGGGGAAACATGCTTGTAATATGGGCAAAACTACTTGAGTAAAATGTAATAATTATGTAGAGGTAATCGTACTAAATCTTTTCAGCTTCTATGTCAGCTCTCCGAACTTCACTGGACACTAAAACCAAGATTTAGTTGAATTATCTGAGGTTAGGAGCTTATTAAAGCAAAGTGACCGATTAAAAATGAATAAACTTGTGATGTGTTTCTGATAAGAGCATCCACCATGTTGGCACAGAGGCACCTCTCTAGTTATCACCTTGTGAGATGCTGCCGTTGTCCTCCTCAGGCTCCAGGTGATTCGTAGTGGTGTCATCAAAATAGTCTGGAGACTGTGCGTCACCTTCATTATCATCAGCATCATCGTTGAACTGCCAGGTTTGGAAAGGACATTAAGGATAAGCCGTGGTGGAGAAAGTACACTGAACTTCTTAAAGTGACAGTATCATAATGAAAAAACAGGCCCTGCATGAAAGTTATACATATGCATCAAATTATAAAGGAAGTTTTTAAAGCAATCTGTACTCTTGTTTTTAAACTACATCCTCTTCAGTCTGTTGGTCTTAACTACAACAGTACCTCATGAGTAACTCCCTAACCTTACTCAGCAAAGGTGAGTTAAGTGTAATTGAGTAGTTAAAAGCTTTATTTTAATTAAAATAAAGCGTATGTACAAATATTCAGAACAAAATTATACTTATTTATTATGATGTTGATCAAAGTAATTTATGGGATTTTGGTCTGATGAGCTGTAAAACATTGTAAAATTAAATTATGACGAGTATTAATTATATAATACAAAGCTGTCAGACCAGATCATGAAGACAAATAACTTGTGTCTCCAGAGTTTCTTCTGAACTTATCAAAACTGTATTTTTGTTGTATTCTACAAGAATGAAGTTGTTTAAAATAGTTTAGGTCTGTCCTTCATGTCTCTCAGTTTTTATCTCATGTGCCCTTTGTGTGAAAAGATAATGTATCTCCATGTTATAGACAGGATGAGTAAAAATAAATACAGTAGAATTCACTTGAACACTTCCTCCTTTCATACACATAAGACCACATACATTAAAAAGACATCAAAACAATATAAAAAACGTTACTCTACTTTTGTTGTTTTGTAAATTACTGACAGACAACCACTAAACAACAAAATTCACCCCTTTTACTTTACTAACAGTTGTATTTACTGGTCTTCATTGAACAGATCTTCAAAATAACAATACTGCAACAGTGTCTTAAAGTTTATTTGTAACATTTAATTAGCATTTTGGCGCAGATATCATGTTTGTTTTTAAAGAGCAGGTTGCAACCTCAGCCTAATGACCCCGCAGACTCACAGAAAGCATGAAGTCAGCTCTGCTCATGTGACCGGAAGCTGATCGGAGCAGCTGCGGTCACATGATGTCATCTGAACGGTTCGGGACCGTCAGCATCGTTAGGACGTTACAGTTACTTAACTATCATCTTCGTTTAGTTGACAACAACAAACTGACATTACAGACTGTACACACAGAGTCACACAGGTGGTTGTACTTACTACTTGTCTTACCTCCTGGTATGAAATGTCCTTTCCGAGCATTCCTCTCCTACTTCAGTGACACAAACTACCGGTACCTCTGTACTCCAGCGGGACGGCCGGGCTATTCGTGCGAAGTCTGAGAATTACTTTTAATACACCCCAGGTACATTTTTAAAGAAATATGATTCCCCTGAACCCGCGTGTAGGCTTCACTTTCCGCTCCAGAGAGAGTCGCAGCAAAACACCCAGGGGGGTTGGCGACGGCCGTGAAGGCCCATCCCATGATAATGAGGCAGCTGCAGGCCGCGTTCCAACACTGGAACTCGAATCCTTGCAGCGTTTCCTTGCTCTCTTCTTTCGTTTCTCACTCACTACGCGGTGCTGTTTGTAAAATTCTTCGCTCAAATTGTCACAAACGGGACAAACAAAATGGCGTAGACCCAATAAATTCGTCCCAATTAAGCATCAAAGCAAATATAAACACTAGCTAACCTTACTTCCTACATGTAGCTGGTGTCCATAAATTATTAGCTTTGTAGCTAAATAGCTACATCCGACATGTAGCCTGGCTGTTGTGTTATTCTTTTTCAAACTTTTACCTTGCCTTTATTTAACAGTCTATAGTTTGCCATTTAAGAAATATGTTTTTTCATATATTGTCTAATAGAATATATACTTATAGTGATCTACTTTAAGATAACCATATATGTGTGTGTGTGTGTGTATAAACATATACATATATATATTTATGTATATATACATTAACTTAAAATCCGTTGGTTACCGTTACCCATAGTAACCGTTAAACAGCTGGGCGGAAGTATCTTCCTGAAAGCTCCACCAGCTGCCTAGCAACTGTTTGTACTTTTTAAACAATCAAGACGTGTATATAGAGCTCTTGATATATTGATGGATGTTTGGAAAGGACCAAGCTTTCTGTTTCCAGTCCAGTTATCTACTTTAAGATAGCCAAACTACTCATTTAAAAGAGAAGCAAACAAATTCATTTTTTACCCTAAGAAAGTGTCTTCAAAATAAAAACAAAAAAAAAACAAAATCAAGGTCTAGTCAGATTATTGCAAAGCTTTCATCCATGTTAAAAAGTCTTAAAAGGTCTGTAAAGGCAACTTAATATATATATGTATATATTGTGATTGTCTTCACTCCGCTGAAGTCACGGAACAAATATCCCTAAAAATTCCGACGGCATTAAACGCAACAGCAGTAAACTCCACAGATCAGCAGGGGAAGTGGATGGCGGAGTTTCCGCACCAAACTCGTCCAAAAAAACGACCCTACCATGGCAACAACGCGAGTTTGTGTCCTGTTTGTTGCCCTGTCTGTGACTTTGGCTGAAGACGTTAAATTAAAGTATAAACCTTCCTCCAAACCTGTCCGATTATTTACTGAGGAGGAGCTGCAGAGATACGACGGCAGCGAGGTGAACTTCATTTGTGTGTGTTTAAACCAGAGTGTGTTGTTGTGGATCCGTTTTTTTGTGTGTCTGTTTGTGTGAAATAAGTGAAGGCAATTAACCTGTATTTCTACTGTGTTTTTTTTTCCATCCCTGTTGTAGGAGGGTCAGCCTATTTACATGGCAGTAAAAGGAGTGGTGTTTGATGTCACCAAGGGAAAGAGTAATTAAAAACCTACATTGAAAATAATTCTCACAATCAACACTGGATAAATGAAGCTGTGAAATAACTTAAATTGATGACAATTAGAAATCTTCCAAGTTTTACCCTTAATTAACTCAAAATCTTAGTCCTCAGAATTTAGGTAAACAGATTATGATGCATTCATGGTGCTGTTTTATTTACCCATTCTAGAGTTTTATGGAAAGGATGCCCCGTACAATGCCCTGGTTGGGAAGGACTCCACTCGGGCTGTTGCTAAGATGTCCCTCGAGCCATCAGACCTGACGTCAGACACTGTAAGCGCAGCAGAAACAAACCTCAAGCAGATGTTTTGTCATCACACCACACCGCCCACCCAGTTGTCTGGACTACAGTGTTTCCCAGGTTGACACAATGTATTTATCATGGTTAATTGCCATGGGTGGGGAGCACATCTGATACCTGAGCGTCTGCTGCAGAACAGCATAAAACTGCTTATTAATGCTCAGAGTTTCGTAGTTCTTCAGTTATCCTTAAAGCAAACAAACAAACAAACTGAATTGGAAAAAAATACAACCTCCTCGGCCGATGTTATAAGTTCTAACACACTCAACATTAAAAATAATGTATGGGAACATGGCAAAATTTAATCTTTTAAATTGATCATGAAATGAATAACCAACTCAGTTAGTCTTGGCATCAGTGTTTGGTTCTGGCCCTGCTAAGAAAGTTTCTTGTTATCATTTTATTCCCATAAAAACTAAAGTTTTTTGAAACAAAACAAAAAAACAACTATGTTTTAAGGACTGCAAGTGTAAGAAAACTTTCTCCTTTCTAAGACTTGGTACAGTTCAACATTCGGACACAAGTGTCTTTTCCTTTACTTTCTTTTTTGGCAGCCAAAATGTACTTTGTTGACTTAATTATTAAAATGGAATCAAATGTGATAGACTAGTTTTGGCTAGTTCACCAGTTCACCTTAAATGTGTTTGCATTATGTACAACATATGACAGGTGCTTAAAGAAGTTGTCCTCCATGTTTCCGTCCACAGACGGGCCTCACAGACGAACAGCTGGAGTCTCTGGAAAGTGTGTTTGAAGGCACATACAAAGCAAAGTATCCCATTGTTGGTTACACAGCATCACGCATCCTCACAGAGGACGGACGTCCAAACAAAGACTTCAAACCAGAAGACCAGCCTCATTTTCAAATCAAAGATGAGTTTTAATCTCAGTTTACATTCTTGGAAAACATACTTGGGAAAAGTTTTATTATGGATTAAATTTTTTTTTAATTCTGTCAGCTTTTTTGAATATATTTTTTTATGTGACCAGAATCAGAACCTGACCCGCCAATCTGCAACACAAGCACGAGTTTAGAGAAAAACACATGTGAGAGAAACACTTTTTTTCTACCATATTTACTTGAATTAAAAGTTTACATGATCCTGTATAATCTGTGAGAACTAAAGCGTAAAATGATTCACAACACACTTGTTTAAGCAGCTTATTGCACCACAGTTTGCCTCAGACTTGTTATGATGCCACAAAAACTTGTTGGCCTTGTCGCTTGGTACTTTTATAATCAAAAATTGTGCAAATTAAATTTCTGTCAGCTGACTTTTCATTAATGGTTTTAGCTTTAGATTTTAGAATGAAATATTGTCATTGATGCACTGATTGTTTGAATATTTTTGTGATGAAAAACCACTGAATCTGCAGCTGTGTGAATGTTTACATGATCAGAATCTGTCCTTTTTATTTCCTGCCTGCTTGAGTTTTTGTTCAAGTATCATTAAAGTCTGTAAATATGAAACCTCTTGAGTTTTCTGAGTTTTAACGCCCAAAAACCTGCTGCTCTCTGGATGTTTTCTCTTTGTGCCAGCTCACGTCTCAGTCTATTAACCTCCTAACAGGCGCCATAAATAGTCACCATGGCTTATGTACCCATGCAAGCTCTGATCAAAGGTCGCAGCGGTTCAGGTGATGAACCAGGTGATTGTCTTTGGGTGGAGCAGCGTGTCTTGGCCTGCGCGTCCCCGCCGGTCGCTCACAGTGGTGGTGAGGTCGTCATTTTCCGAGATCGTAACCACGTTGGACCTCCCACACATCACAGCGAGCGACCTGCAGCTGAGTTCAAAGGACACAAGCCCTGCCCTTGAGTCTGCCAGCCAGAGCGGAGCTGCAGTCTTTATCAGGTGGAGGTTCTGCTGGGAGTCGGCCACTGCAGCCTCGGTCAGCCTGGGAAACACTTTGTTCTGCTGGAGCTCGCTCACCCACCCGAGCCAAGATGCCCAAAACGGTAAGACTCAGGATCCTGCAGACAAGATAATGAAATGCGTCACTAAAATGTCTCTTCCTGGTCCAAGTAAGAAAAGGAGACTCTGGGTTTATAGATCCACCTGTAAGAGTTGGTTAAAATTATATGTGTATTTGAAATATTCCATCAAAACACAAATTTAAGGGTTAATTTTATATATTTTGACAGCTTTATTCACTTTTTTCTTTGTTAAAGCTTCTAAGTCGTTTCCAAAAGGCTCCTATTCTTCTTGGCATTTACTCATTAACCAAATGTAGAGTTTGACCCATGCTGCACACATTCCTGACAGAAAAAAATGCCATTAAAATGAAGCTTCAAGGCTAAATCTGAGCCATATGTTTTCTGTGTGGTCGTACAGAGCTGGTAGTTTTTTTATTGTTAGAACTTCTGACAACACATAAGTGATTTGTAAATGTCAAGAGTGGCTTTCAACAAAAACTAATGAGGTTAGACAGTTTGATTCTGTCTCTTTGATTTTATTTCATATTACATTTTTCATCTTTAACAAAAGGAACTGTGTTACATTTCTTTGCTGTAAGTCCTGAATGCCCTCAGTTCAAGTGACTTAAGTGTCCAGCATCAGTCTGTAGGTAAACTGATAAGAAAGGCCTGCCTGTGCATTACGACTGCAACTCTGCGCTCATATTGACTCTCCAAGGAGAAAGCCACTCTTAAGAGGTCATGCTGACGTCTTTCTCCACCTGACTGGTGTCAAACCAACCTGAAATCAAACACATTTATGAGTCATGGCTGCAGTTATTGATTGCGTTATGCCGAAAACGCAGAAAAATGTAGTTTATGAATTGAGTTCTGCTAGATAAGAGTTTTTTCGAAAAAAAAACAAAAAATACAATCAACACAGCAAAAAAAAATGCCCAGTTCAATGCAGCAACAAACTGATTGATTGTAATAGATTACTGCTGCCATCATGGTGATTAGGGCAGTCAATCATTATGTCAGGCCATGGTGGCTAACCTTGAGGAATCCACCAGCAGGACGTAACTTATCTCGCACATGTGATCATGGAAAACGGAGAAAACAGTTGGGAAACCAGTTGGACGTTTCATAAATGGATGTTCCAGTTTTGTTGCCCATGTTTCAGTGGGTTTATCTTTATGACACCTGGGGTGTGCTCCAGTGTAACTTCATAAAACGATTGTGTAACTAGCACAAGATCAACCAAGTCTGCAGGCTGCAGGTTAAGCAGTTTATGTTTATTGAGCATTTTTGGAAAAAAACTGAGAAAAGACTTATTTTTTTCACCTTGTTGAATTTCATTCTAGAAACACTTGGAAATCAGATATGTGTGTCGGTTTAATTTCTCTTGTTATGGAAGAGGTCATTCCTAGAACAACTGTAAAGTCTAAAGGCAACTTGGCAAGCAGCGAGTATTTTGATATTTTAATCTGCATTCAACCTTGTGGCACCTTGCAAGGGTAGTCCAAAGTCTAATGAGATAGTGAGCAATTATGGTTTATGAACAATCCACCTCACGGCTCCGTATCATTTTGTTTTACAGCGGAAAAATAAGTATTTCTCAATGTAATGAAAAGGCAAAATTGAAGCTGCTGGCTTGTCAAAAATACAGCAAGAAGACAGGCTGGATTCAGAGAAACAGATTTATATCAGTAAAAGCAACCAATAGCTAAAATGAATGGAAATAAAAGGTTTGGAGTTTAATGCACCTAAGAGGCTCTTGCCATGCAGAGTTTTTTAAAATGAGATAATAATGAGGCAATAAAAGCTTCTTTTTTTTTCTTTGCAGATCCACGTTCGCATCACCTCGATGGATGCGGAGCTGGAGTTTTCCTTCCTGCCCACCACCACAGGGAAGCAGCTCTTTGACCAGGTCTGAATGTGAATCAGCAAAATAAAAGCAAAATTTAAAAATTAAAAGTACAGGAAAAAAAAGTACAACCCTGACAAAAGTATTTACAAACAACAGTGTTTGCAGACAACAGTTTTATGAAGTGTTCCTGAGAGATAATGTCTTATTCAATAATGCATTTCACATGTTTGTGAAAGTTGCTTACTGTATGATTTAGTACAATACTTAAGTAAATGTACTAGTTACTTTCCACCACCAGTAGTATGGTTAATTGCAATCATAGGACAAGTAGCACCACAGTCATTTCCAGACCCTCCCTTTATTTAAAATATAGTTAAATATATACATTAATTATACTTTAATTTACCATGGTGGTAAAAAAAACACAAATAAAGACAAAAAAGAAGCATTTTATTTTTTAGGAAAGTTTACAATACAAGCAAATTATTACATATTTATGACTTTCTCCATCTGTACTGAGTCATTTTTATTTCCCCTTTAAACCTTCAGTCTCATCACATTCTGTTAGAGTTTGTTTGAAAAAACTAAAACACAAACAAACCATCAGGCCTGAATTGAAACTCTCATCCAGAAGCTTAATTATCAATAACCTGAGCTGAAAAGTGACATCACCACCCAATGATGGCACTTCCTGTTTCCCTCGAGCTCACTGTGTAGTGTATTACACCTAAAGCTTTGTACCTGACAGGAAGTCTGCTCTAATCAAGGAGTCCTGAGACTTTAAAGTATATTTAACTCATAAAGTTTTGTTCCAGCAGAACACACACAGTTTGCACAGTTTTGCATAATCCTGCTTTATACTGTTGTTCCTTAAGTCGCTTGGAAGTTTGGTGAATGAAAATATCGGAGGAGAGAAGATGGAGGCTGAGATCCTCTGCTGTCATGTTTTTGTTCCTCTGTCCTCAGGTTGCCAGGACCATCGGACTGCGTGAGACTTGGTACTTCGGGCTGCAGTTTGTTGATGTCAAAGGATACGTGGCATGGTTGAGCCCTGACAAGAAGGTAAACCTGCAGACAGAGTGTGACGACTGACACATTGATTGCTCTGTTAGCCTGCAATCTCTCCACCATACCTGGCTGGATTATCATATTATTTCTGGTCTGATGCTTTCAGGTGATGTCCCAGAATGTCAAGAAGGAAACTCCCCTGCAGTTCAAGCTGAGGGCCAAG
Source organism: Ctenochaetus hawaiiensis (assembly GCA_029783645.1). Classification (NCBI taxonomy): domain Eukaryota; kingdom Metazoa; phylum Chordata; class Actinopteri; order Acanthuriformes; family Acanthuridae; genus Ctenochaetus; species Ctenochaetus hawaiiensis. The sequence goes on along the minus strand of JAPZDY010000007.1, from coordinate 4,110,062 downwards.
TTTTACCCCGAGGACGTGGCAGAGGAGCTGGTCCAGGACGTCACCCGGAAGCTTTTCTTCCTGCAGGTAAAGGAGGGCATTCTGAACGAGGAAATCTACTGCCCCCCGGAGTCGGCTGTGCTGCTGGCCTCCTACGCCGTCCAGGCCAAGTATGGAAACTACAGCAAGTCGGAGCATCACTCAGGTTACCTGTCGTCAGAGCGCCTGCTGCCCAAGAGGTGAGTGTGAGCTGGTTGTGTTTGGAATTTAAAGACGTTGAAGCAGAAGAGAAACAAATGCAAGTGGACTATTGTTTTGTTAATGTCTTTTAAATTTAGATTTGTTCTATGAAGAAGCATCAGTGCATGGAAAGAAATTTTTATATGTCTAAATGTTTGTTTTGCTTTGATCTCTGTACATTTGTAAGGGTATAAGACAAAGAATTTATAATGTTATTCAAAAAGAGAAAAGAAGAATATTTGGTGTGATAACTTATTGCAGCTCCTTGTGTTTGATTTAGCTATGGAGGAACACAGACCGTTTACTTTGTACATATAGGTTGCTGATAACTTGTTTCTGTCCTCTCAGAGTGCTGGAACAACACAAACTGTCCAAGGATCAGTGGGATGACAGAATCCAGGTTTGGCACGAGGAACACAGAGGGATGCTGAAGTGAGTAATAAACTCTGGTGTTAAAAAATTACTGTGCTGTTAGCTGACTTTAGACAGATTTACTCCTGAACTGCTTAAATAAATTATTCTTATCCTTCTCATAAATCATTATTAACATGTGCTCAGATAAACTTTCATTGAATTAAATCTGGTTTCTAAAGTAAAACGGTCTTTTATTGTGTTGTTATCCTGTAGTTGCAATTTGTGGCCATGTGTGTCACTGTTGCGCAAAAGTTAAATCCTCTTGTTATGAAGCAGCTTTGCGTTTTTTGATTTTGGTTAAAGATCAATTAAAATTTACAGTGTCTTAACTTATTTATTTAATTTGATTTAATTTTATTGTTTATGAGAAAAAAACATGCATTTGTTGTATCAAGAGTTGGCAAAGTGTAAACCTTCATGCTGCACGTAGCAATAGGAATAAATTTCACAATAACAACAAGGTTTGGTGTTTTATAGCGACTCAAAGTAGAGCAAACCCTGCTCAAAACTCTGTCTTAAAAGAATTAAACCATAAAACTCAAAAGAAACTGAAAAGTTTAAAGCTTTTACTGAATAGTAAACACCATGGAAAATGTTAAATAATTCTACATTCATACAGTTTGAGGATCTGTATGTAATCCCTCATGTTTCCATCTGTCTGTTTAACCTGAACAGGGAGGAGGCCATGCTTGAGTTCCTGAAGATTTCTCAGGACCTGGAGATGTACGGTGTCAACTACTTTGAGATCAGGAACAAGAAGGGCACACCCTTGTGGCTGGGAGTCGACGCTCTGGGACTGAACATCTATGGGAAGCAGGACAGGTGAGTCAGGGACACAGCAGCACTTCTTTACTCTCCAAATAACACATGTGTATTTGATAACATATAGATTATTTAGGGCAACACATGAGCAGTCATTGACCTCTGCTACCTTCCCTTCCAGTCGGTCAGGTTTGAAACCACATGTTTGACCGCGTGGCTGCTGTTTTTTAAAGGCCATTGACCCAAATCTCTCAATTCTACGACAACATGAACACACAAAGTGTCACTGGCCTGTTTCTCTGATTCCTTGTGTGTGGAGAAGATTACTTTTATTATGTAATAGTTACAAATCACTTGTTATTATGTTAAAATGTGATAAGTAATGTACCTATTTTAATCACTTCATCTGAGTTATGTATTACATTCGATTACTTTTTGATTGTTCGTTGTAAGAAGTGTTTAAACTGGGCTTGAAGACTTTACTTTAATTGACTAATTGCAGTTACATAAATGTCCTGTAGGTGGTGTCAGGTTTGACATCAATTAAAAGTTAAGTCATCCTCACTGCTAGTAAAAAAAAAACTTCACACTGTTTGTCATGTTAGGATCCTTCTCTGATTTCACAAGCAAAATATTGTTAAATTTCCACCAGTGAACAGCCCTATCGTCTACTCTTGTCCTTGCGTTCAAGCAGAAGTGGTGCAAATTCAAACAATGTCCCAAATTAAAAATAATGCTAAAATTTGAGGGCACACTGTCTGAGAAAAGCAACCCAGCTCCTTGTAAGCCATCTTATTCTTGATGATATTGCTCAGATTTGTCCAAAATTTATCCCATGATTTTTGTAAATAAGCCAAAAAAAAACTGCACAGGAAAAAAAAAGCAAAGCAAATGGAGAAAAATTTGCAGTCAACATTTACGCTTTTCAGCAACAAGATTATATTTCAATTAACCCCCCTCGTAATCACGAGGGTTTTACTTAGCAACTGTGATTTAATTACAGAATTATTCTGGGTAACTGCTCTGTTGTAAACGTTTACAATTATATGCCCAATTATGTTACATAACTCTGTTACATGACACCAGTTTCATGTAACACTGACCCCATGTGTCAGTTTGTTCGGTGACAATCTCACAAAGTTTTCTGCCTGTTCAACTTTAACAGAAACAAACTTTTTAAACCTGCTGTTTTCTGCAGGCTGACTCCAAAGATTGGATTCCCCTGGAGTGAAATTAGAAACGTTTCCTTCAGCAACAAGAGATTCATCATCAAGCCCATAGATAGGAAATCTACTGTAAGTATTCTACGACTGTCAAAATCCTTAAATAGCTTCTCAAATGTGTTTATATGTGCAAAGATAAATTTGATGGGAATGCATATTTCAATCTTTGAGCAGCATTAATGTGGTACAGGGTTACAGAAAAATAAACAGGGTTAAAGTTGGATAAATCTCATCAAAAATGCAAATATTCAAGTATTATTTTTAGCCAAATTTCTATGTACATTTTTAGGTGGATGAGTATGTAAAGTATTTTTTAGTCTTATTGTGACACATATAAGGGGAGACACAACAGACTATGGGGAGAAAATTATGGCTGAGTTATAAATTGCACTTTTTGCCAAAAATCTTTAGATCAGAAATGTGCCATAAACTAAAAGCCTTAATGTGTATTTTGGATGTTTTTTTTTCCAATCTAAAAGGAAAATAGTCCAAAATCTCAAAGTTGATGAGGGCTTGAATACAAACAAAAATTGAAAATTAAAAAAAAAATTGTTAAGAGGTTTATAGATGAACCTTGGATGTTGCCAGCTAGCTAATTTTGACACGATGTTTTTTTTCTCTTTCACAGGATTTCGTGTTCTACGTTGCACAACTGCTAATCAACAAGCGCATCCTGCACCTGTGCATGGGCAACCATGAGCTGTACATGCGCCGCCGCAAGCCCGACACCATCGAGGTCCAGCAGATGAAGGCTCAGGCCAAAGATGAGAGGCTGCAGAAGCAGATGGAGAGGTGGAGTTGTCAAGTTCAAGACAATGCTAATAATTCAAAACATTACTGTGTGTTACTGTAACGGACTAGATATTCTGATTTCAGTTTTGGTGTGTATTGTTGATGCGTTTGCAGGGATCGTCTGCAGAATGAGATGAAGAGGAGGCAGACCATTCAGAGAGAGAAGGAGAGCGTGGAGAGGGAAAAGCAGGAGCTGATGAGCAGGCTCTACCAGTATGAAGAGACGACCAAGAGAACAGAGAGAGGTGAGATACTATTCTTTTCAGACAAAAATAAGATATCTTTTGTGTTGTAACAGATTTCACAACTTACACACCTAATAAAGCTTTGCTGCCCTCTTCTGTCAATTTACTTGAAACACAGAGAGAAAGTAAAAAAGTAAAAATGAGAATGGATGTTATTCTCTTGCTGCTTTTTCAGTTTTGACATTATGGTTTTCAAATTAATGTTCACTTATGTAGGCTTACAAACATATATTTGTGTTTGCAAATACTTGAGCTCAGAATCACAGTAGTTTTTTTTCTGACAAGTCTTTGAACGCTCCCTAAATCTGCATGACAACACTGCATGTTTGTGGCTGATTTCTGAGTAAGATGCAATTTGAGCATTTTGCATTACACAAATAAAAATTCAGATTTCTGTGTGAGAAAATGGTGATGGATGGTCGTGCATGCTAAAAAAAAATTTATATGCTGTTATCTGCAGATTACAGGTTAATTATACCATTACCTTGAGATATCAGGTTCATCTTCTTGTGATTAAGTTTTAATTTACTTTATCCTCTCGAGATAAAAAACGGCTGATTTCCTCAGATTGCAGTATAATTGTGGAGATCTTGAAAAGGAACATCTAGTTTGTTTGGGTTACATCATCAGAGCGGACAATCTCATTTTATTGTATCCAAAGATGAGAGGTTGGCCAACTCTCCTTCAGCCAGCAGCTGCTTTAATAGAGTCATTATAACAGAGGAGGTGAAGACTTTATTATGGCTGTCAGGTTTGTAGTCAGACTTACAATCAAGTCCCGCTGTGCAGACTGACCCCACACAGCCAGCAGCTGCCAACGGCTTATCTTACTATGTGAGATGTCATATGTACTTACTTAATCAGTCTTATGCATTGATCTTTATTGGGTTCTCCTTGATTTTATGCTTAAATCTGTCACCAAAGTTGCTCAGATACCATCCATTCATTCAGATATGGAAGTATTAAAAGGGATCAACCCTTTTTGTTTCTCATGGCAACAGGTTGATTTTATGGAAATTACAAAGCTTGTTTTCTTGAGATCTTATCATTATAATTGCAAGCACAGTCACTCTCAGCCTCCCTAATGGATTGATTTTGGGATTATTAACAATTTTTGTAATCATTTTTTAAATCGGGTTTCCCTTGTAAAGATTTCCTTGCAGATATTACCTTTTTTCAATTACAGATTGAAGCATGTTTGCAGTTTAGAGAGTATCAGTATTGTGCTTGTTGTGCTGTGGTTGAAATGCTGCTATACTGACTATTAGTGGATATTGCAGAGTTTATTGTCAGCAGAGTGTTTTTTTTGTTTATTTGCATTTTTGTTTGTAGTTACATGGTTGTATAATTGTAGTTTTGTCAGTCTTTTAAGCTGTTTTTGACTGTAAGTTAATTATCACGTTTTATACTGTCTTTTTATGAAGGAAACATTTAGCCTTTTACTTTTTATAAAATGTCCCGCTGACACAAGTGTATATTCTTGGGAAACCCAGTAAACAGAGTAAATAAAGAAATCAAATCATTGAACTATCAGTTATAGAAAGTTAAAAGATTCAAGTTATAGAAATATATTATTTCACAGGTTTATAATTCTCACAATAAAAGCATCAGAATGCTGATAAAAATCAGACTGCTTTATTTTTCATCCCGTGCAAAAACATGATCAAATTTTTTCACTGACTTTTTCCTGCAGAGCTTCAGGAGCAGCTGGACAGGGCCATGAGGCTGGAGGAGGAGAGGAGGAGGGTGGAGCAGGAGGCGGCCCGGCTGGAGACTGAGAGGATGGAGGCCATAATAGCCAAGGAGGAGCTGGCCAGGCAAGCTGAGGACCAGATAAGGAGCCAGGAGCAGCTGGTGAGTACACGGTGCAAGAAGTACTCAGTTCCTTCACGTGAGAAAGTCGTGATGGAAAAACGGTCATTAAAATGAAAGCTCCGGTGTTCAGGATAAACACACATTATCTGTTTTAATTGTAGTTTGAGCGAATGCATCCTTGTTTGGGGGATTTGCAGACTTCCTGGGATTAGAATTCTCTTAAAGCTTGGGAAAATTCTCAAAGACTCTTTCTCACTTTGAAATGCTTTAAAGAAAGACCAAATATTCATTATGTAATAGAGCTAAAATAAGGCTGTTTATATGCTTTTATGACATTTTATGAGTTAAATCAGACATCAGAATTTGTGGTGACCTTTGTTTTTAGGCAGATGCACTAAAAATACACAAACTAAATTTATTAATTCACATCATGAATAAACTTTTATTGAGTAAACTGTGAATTCTAGTCCTGTGTGTTTGATCGCCTTCAGTTTTTTTTTTTTTTTTTTTTTGTCCATCCATTCATAAAATGACACCGTGTCCTGACAGTCGAGGTCACTGAGGTAAGCGGGTGTCTAATTTTGGGCTTGTTGACGACACGGTCTGTGCCTCCTTCCCGCAGGCTGCAGAGTTGGCCGAGTACAGCACCAAGATCACTCTGCTGGAGGAGGCCAAGAGAATCAAGGAGGAAGAGGCTGAGTCATGGCAGAGCAAGGTGGGTATCCAGCACGCGATCAAAGAATGCACGAGCTCCCTCGAGTCACAGGGATTACCTGAAAAATGTCACAACTACACGCATATTTCTACCTTTTTCTGTTTGTTTTTTTTTTGTGATCACAAGCCTCTTTGTTCACCGTTTGTCAACTGTACAATCTGCATTGTATTCCTTTATCTAGTGTTTTTTATCATTTATGTTAAGACAAACATGGTCACTCTGCATTGCACACCATCTATCTAGGTTGTATTTTAGATCTTAGCATTTGGGCAACACTTTGTTTTCAGTCACCTTGTTATAATTTACAACCAGGTTATAAATACTGAATAAATGTGTTGTAACACACTGAAATGTAGCTTAATATAAGTCGCTATGAATTTTCTCCCAATCAGGACTCACTAAAAGTAGATGC
>JAPZDY010000007.1:4079234-4103374 GCA_029783645.1 Ctenochaetus hawaiiensis | reverse complement strand
TAAAAGTAGATGCTGGTGCATAAATAGATTCCTGTCAAGGTCAAATAAATAAATCAAATATATCCAAATCTAGAAATTATGCAAAGTCACTTCGGGAACTTTGGTACTTTAAATATGAAAAGCTTATTATACAACTAATAGCCACATAAATAATTACTGACCTATGATAAAAGATTTGACTCATGTCATGTTCAAAATTATCTCACAAATTAACAAATAAAGTTTAGAATCCTTTAATAAATTTACCCACTTTGCTTTTAGGAGTAAATCAAGCCCAAGATAGTGAAAAGGTTGACGGATCCAAATCATCAAGTGGATTAACAATCAGCAAATCAAACTACAGCACCGTGAGATTAAAATGTGCTTTGGTCAGTGAACACTGTCCCTGTAAGACAAACTAATCTGAACCTCTCCTCTCGCTCTCAGGCGATAGAAGTGGAGGAGAGTCTGCTGAGGACAAAGGAGGAGCTGCACATTGTGATGACCTCCACCACAACCACAGTTCCTGTTGTTGCTGTGTCTCCTGCTCCGGCATCCATCTCGGCATCCATCTCCGCCTCCGCCTCCTCCTCCGCCTCCTCCTCCTCCTCCTCGGACAGCGAGAGCGAACATGAGCACAGTGACCACGAGCACAACGACCATGAACACAGCGAGGAGAAACACACCTACAGCGCCGAGCTGCACATTCAGGAAATCAATTACCACCGCTATGAGGAGGATCGAATCACCGAGGCCGAGAAGAACGAGCGCTTGCAAAGGCAGCTTCTGGTGAGTTCAGGGTCCCAGGATACAGTTCACATCAGTACCTCATTACATGCATATGCAGTTAGTTTCCCCCAGTGTGTCCTCATGGTTTAATAACTGGAGTTTGTTCCCTCTGAAGCTCCTGAGCACAGAGCTGGCACAGGCCCGAGATGATGACAAGAAGTCGCAGTACGACCTGCTCCACGCCGAGAACGTCCGGGCCGGCCGCGACAAGTACAAGACCCTCCGTCAGATCCGTATGGGCAACACCAAGCAGAGGATCGATGAGTTCGAGGCCTTGTAGAAACCCCGGAGACCTGAAGCTCTCTGCTAAATACCTCCTGTTCGGCAATGTTCCTAATTTAAGTGTAATGTAAATGCAGCCACACCTGATTTGAAATACCCAGAAAAGCATTGAGCTGATTTGTGTAAAAGAACCTCCATGAGTTTTATTTTATTCTTAAAAGCACTCTTTGTTTTTTAATTGTAGCACTAAAACATCTCCAGTGTGCTGTTTAGTCCCATTTCAACATTAAAACATGAGAGCAGAAAGCGAATGTGTTTCTGATATATTGTGTGAACAAAGCTGGTACATGAAAAATACTGTACTGTATTAAATTAAGTATTCATATACTCATATGTAATGATAAATGATCAAAAAAGTTGTTTTAGTTTGGCTTCGCAGTTTTGTTATTGTACCAGAAAGTGGCTAAAGTACCAAAAGTGCATTTACTGCAATCTGTCACTGCCTTGTAGAACTGCAAACAATGATCATTTTTATTATTGATTAATGTGTTAGCTTTTCTGATCAATCCTATATCACGTGTGTATAAAAATTACTAACACATGTTCTCAGAGCTCATCGGGTCTTCATGATGCATGTTATTTCCAACCAACAGTCAAAGACCAAAACCTATTAAATGTATAACAATATTAAAAAAGAAAAATAAATTTCCCTTCGCTGATAAATTAATAAATTAATCATGTATATTTTACTGCTCTGTGCACCAGTTTTCATCTAAACAATACAATTTTATTTAACCATTTTTCTTGTGCCTATGTTCTTCACGTTTGAAAAATAATTGGTTCTGCAATTTTACTTTATTACTGTAAGTCTTCACATCCGAGATAAAACAACATTTTCAAATATTTCTGATTGCGTCAATTTAGATTTTTCCACACAGGAACATTTTGGACCCCGCTGTTACTTTAATTATGTTCTGCTTTGCGTTGTGTCATTCTAAATTTAATGGATATTTTCTTGTTTCTGTAAAGTAATTATGTCTTATAAACTCTTCTGTAGATAATTTCATGTACTCTTTAACTGGAAATTTACTATTTAAAATAATAAAAGACTAAATTGAAGCTGGGGAGCCTAAGATATCCAGAGTTTTAGCCCGAGTGGATCCTACATTTTCCATAATGCAACTGAAAAGACCATATCTGTCTATCAAAATGTCCACCACTTTAAAACTCCACACTTCTGGTTTGTAACACAGACTTTCTCAGGAGGTGGGGGGTCTTTGGTTTAAAACCCAAACCCAATTAACCCTGATGACATCACTGTGACATCAACATGTTATTTTTTTTCCACCATTATAGGGGCCCTACTTGTTGTGAGTAAACTGCGGATTGATCCTTTAAAGCAGCATTAACAGACCTCCACCTGGTGCAGCTCTGCGTTCAAGCAGGAGAACAAAGTCAGATATCAAACTTTATGTATAATATCTCATAAACATTGTCCTCTTCCGTGCCATAAAATAATAAAAAAAACATGAATTGTCATTTTTTTCCTTTTATAATCATGCTTCTTTACGATCTGTGTGGCAAAGGTTGTGTTTGCAGAATCCGGCAGCCTGCCCACGGCGGAAAGGATGCGGATTTTCAATATTTACTCATGGAAAAGGATGGTTATCATTAGGTTGCTAGACAACTTGTGAAGCCAATGGAGCCAGTCTGTTTAAATAGCCACAAGGTAAATATTTCATCTGTGAATGAACACGTGAATCATGCAGCGAAGGAATATTTGACAACGTTACGGACCAGCTACTTGTTGAGGGCTCGAAAAGTGAGTATGTGACAAGAAAACTGTTTATTTTGGCCTCCAGAAAGAAAGGTGTGTGTGTGTGCGCACGCGTGTGTGGGTGTGTGTGTGAGAGTGCGCGCGTGTGCGTAAAAACTCCGGATAGGCTCTGAGCGCTTGATTTGAGCTACTACTCCAAAAAGCCGCCTCTGACAGTCAGTGGGATTGCCCTGTGTTTCTTTTCTGCAGAATCTAAATATAAGTCGGTGACAAATAGTCCAAATACAGTAGCAACCCAACTGTGATGTGGGGGTGGTGCTGAGAGAACAGCTCCGTCTCCAAAGTCCCCCCTCTGTTGGATCCGGAGTCCGTCAGGAGAAGGTCGCAGAGAGTCTCAGCTCTCACCTGCACGCTCGATGGTTTGTTTTCCTGTGGGACCATGAAGAGACAAAACGCCCGGACTCTCGCCCTCATCATCAGCATCCTCACCTACCTGGTGGTCGGAGCGGCCGTGTTCGAGACCCTGGAGTCGAAGCAGGAGAAAAGTCACAAGAGGAAGCTCGACGCCAGAAAGTACGAACTCATGCGCAAATACAACTTGACCAAAGAGAACTTCGAGGAGCTGGAGCACGTCGTGCTGCAGCTCAAACCTCACAAAGCAGGGGTCCAGTGGAAATTTGCTGGGTCCTTTTACTTCGCCATCACTGTGATCACGACGATAGGTGAGCAGCTGTTACCTTATTAACACATTATGAGGATGTAGCTGAAAGATGCTCATGCAGGGACGTAGCCAAGAAATTAAAGGCGCGATATGCAAGATTTTGGCTCCAATTACAGCGCAATTTCTCTCCTTAACTCTTGTGACTTTTGTTCCAGTGTGGCTAAAAAGTTTTACTAAATATTTTGCACATACTAGTCACTACATAATGTGCAGTGTTTTTACTTTGGGTCTAAATTCCTGGTTTTCACTCAGGCGGCCTGGGTTCAACTCCTGGAACAGGAACAGTATCATGCAAATTCATTAAACTGCACACTTCTACACAGCCTTTGCATGGTTTAAACAAGATGTGAACCCTTTATACACAATGCACAATAATAATTTAAACTCTATATGTGATTTTTTTTATTGTAATTGATGCTTAAATGTTACATATATCCCCTTCAAGATTTCTTAGGCCAGAGTCCCCTTTGCCACAGTTTGTGCTTCTCACTGGAATCACATTTGAGCCAAAAAGCTACGCATCAGATTTTCCAAAAAAAAAAAAAAGCTGTTCTCAAAGTATTTTCCAGAAGCCATATAAATGATTAAGTATTCTGTTTGTCACATGAAAACAGATTGCAACCCATTCCTCAAGTTGTCCCACGTTTCCTAACCTGAGTAAAGAGAGTTGGACATGACTGCTCATTTTGTGCAACCCTTAAGCAATTTTTTAAATTTTTACCGTCGTTTATATTTCTAGTTGTCCACAGGAACCCAAAACATCATGTCAATACTTGCTTTAATTTGAACAAAGTTCTCCTTCTTAAAAAAATCAACATTACTCATTTCCTCTTTAATGGCAGGTATGTCTCTCATTGTGCCAAACCTACAATTGAAACATTTTTTATAAATTTTAAAATTTTCAAAGAATGCTTATCATACTTGGCTGAAATTATGCTTAAATCACAAATTTTTGCTAAGTTTATACGACATGAAATGACATTGAGACTGTTTATCCAAATTTGTTACTTTTATGCCTTATTTTATATTTTCAGACAAAATAACTAGTAGACATTTTGCTTTTTTCTTGTATTGTCCCAAAAGTTCCAACTTGAGAAACACTGGAAAAACTTTTTTCTTGCACAGAATACTGATTATTTTTTTTCATCCAGAGGATTAAAAGAGTCTGTGAGGATTTTGGAAAGATTTTCAGAAAAGCTGTCGCTGTTGTTCAAAGGTCAAGGTGTCTATTATTATGACAGTCTCATATTTGGATGCTAATGCAAGAGAGGCACAAATCTTAGTTACTCACTAAGCGTGGGCTGATACATGCACTCTCATATTTCTTTATTAATTTAACTATTGAAACATATTTTCTGTTATTCTCTTGTCTTACATAAATATGTAAAACTTGTTTTAAATATCTAAAGATCCACTTTAGTCTCATGGAGTTATTGCTTCGAATTATCTTTATTATTTTGATAGTTTTAGATAGCTTTTGGGTTGTTTTTAAGAAGTCTTTTAGTTTGTATCTTAAATGAAATATTTTAAATGACTTAAGTAAAACTGTATTTATGATTACATAATCACATTTCTATATAATCGAGATTTTTTGGCATTTTATATATTTTTCTTATGTTTTCATGCTTGCAACTTATTGTTGCTGCCTTTCTTTGTGAAAACATTTACAGGTATTAGAGTTATAGCATCCTAATGAGGCTTTCCTGCTGAAATAAATGTTGATTAAAACAATAAATAAAACACCGGAAATGTACTTATGGCCAAATTTAATTCATAACATATCTATTTTCCTGATTTTGTTTGGCTTAAAAAGAGGTAAATAAGTGTACTGGGTTAACAAAATATTAGAACCAGCATTAATAACATCAAGAGTTCACGTGTAATAGTAATTTTGCATAATTATGGTTCTGACTAATTGTACAATTTGGCCACTTCAGGGTAATTTAAGTGAAGTGATGCTGATTTATTTTCAGTGTTTACAACCTCTCTCAGCTGAAAAAAGCGTGGGAGTTATAAATAAAAAGCTGTTAATTCACAACATTAAAGTCAAGCTGAGTGTTGTGAGTTCTCCATTAATGAGATTCAGCAGGAGCGTGTGTCAGTTTTCTTGTGGATTTAAGTCAAGCAACAATTTTAAATAACTATTTTAATTTTTATCAAAATGGCTCACCAGAACACAACACCGCCACACAGCTCCTTAGACACGTCGTGTTATGTGTGAGGTGTAAAACTGTGATGTCTTCTCATTCAGGTTACGGCCATGCAGCGCCCAGCACCGACTCAGGGAAGGTGTTCTGCATGTTCTACGCCCTCCTGGGGATCCCGCTCACTCTGGTCATGTTCCAAAGCCTGGGCGAGCGGATCAACACGTTCGTCAGGTACCTGCTGCACCAAGCCAAGAAGTGCCTGGGAATGCGTCACACTGAAGTCTCCATGGCAAACATGGTGACGGTGGGCTTCTTCTCCTGCATGAGCACTCTGTGCGTGGGGGCCGTGGCGTTCTCCCACTGCGAGGGGTGGAGCTTCCTCCACGCCTTCTACTACTGCTTCATCACACTCACTACCATTGGGTTCGGAGACTACGTGGCTCTGCAAAGGGACGACGCGCTGCAGAACGACCCTCGGTACGTTGCGTTTTGCTTTGTGTACATCCTGATGGGCCTGACGGTGATTGGAGCGTTCCTAAACCTGGTGGTACTTCGCTTCCTGACCATGAACACCGAGGACGAGCGTAGGGACGCCAAGCAGAGGGCTCTGATGTCCGTCGGTAAGCCCAGAGGAGAGGTGTCTCATCTACTACCAGTCCCAGCCTCAACCTCTTCCACAACTGTAGCAGACGAAGTCACAAAAGCTAAAGATTTAAAAGGTGTATACACAGAGGTGCTGCATTTCCAGACTATATGCTCCTGTTTGTGGTACAGGAGCAAGGAGAAGCTGCAGGGCTCCATACCCACCATGAGCCCTCAGGAGCTGACGTTCTCAGATGCCTACCTGCAGCAGAACAGTAACTGTCCTCACTACATGGAGCCTTTATCAACAGGCTGCGTTTGCAGTCCACGTCAGTGTTCGAGCATAAGCTCCATAACAACGGGCCTACACATTCTCTCCCCGTTCAGGGTGTTTAAGAGACGCAGCTCCGTCTAGCCTTTTCAATTCAGCAGATCACAGTACAGCACAATCTGTCTATACTGCCAAGCAGACAACAGATACTCTGCAGTCGTCACAGCAAAGACATGACTGCAAGTAGATGTTTGCGGTGCTATAATCCCAGTAAACCAACAGTAGGATGCCGAAAAGGGAAAAGCACATACAGTACTGTAAACAGGAAAGTCGAACTCAAATACATATTTGAGTAAAGACAACACACAATGTTTGGACTTGAGGGCATCCTGTGTGCTTTGACAAATCATGTAGGGAGTCATTTTGGTCGGTATGAACATGCTGCGGTACATGTGGTGTACAGTGCGCACAACTTGTAGGTGACAGCACAGCATAAAACAGGTCTGGCATCAGGAGGGTCAAGTTGTTAAAATGGTAAAATAAAATACCTAAAACCTCCAAAACAACAGCACTGTAGTAAATTTCAGTTGTGTGTTTTTGTTCTTAATCTCAGATTTGCTGATTCAACACAGGCCATTTCATTAAGTTGTTGTTTGTAGTGTTGTTGCATCTCCCATCATAGTATTTGTGACTGATGCAGCGCAGTTCACTTTCTGGCTTTATATAAGTTGCCTTATGTTGCCCAAAAAACGTATTCAACAAATCGTGATTGTCAGAACTTTATTAGAGCTGACACACACTGGTAACTCAGTGTGACTCATTCCCTGTGTAGCTGCCTCTGTTATTGTGATTTTCCGTGCTCTCTGCCCAAATTGCTGGTGCATCAGTCACAAACACTGCAAAATTATGTAACGTCACAAGTGGAGAAGTTCAAAAAATCAGGATGACATATTCCACACACAGTAAAACTGCACTGGAAAAGAAGCACAGCAATCACAAGTAGACACTCACCAGCACTGACTGAAACATACTTAACAGGATTTGTTTTTAACAACACTACAAAGGACCACTTTGAAAAAATGACCGTTTGGCCAAAACAACAACTCTGAAAGCCTCAACACAAACTTAACATAAGCAGCTTTACCAACCTGGTATTCACTGCAGGGCTACTGTTTTCTAAGGTGTTTCTGTTACTTTGTCCACCCCTGTAGCTGATGGTTGGTTACGTAAGTCAGTAATTGGCACTGCTGGCTCCAGAGGTCCATCCGGAGCAGGTGCTGGTCTGCTTCAAGGTGTTTCCAATGTGATGCTTAATCAGTCCTTCAGGAACAGGAAATAAAAACCAATCATTCAGGTTTGAGGTGCACTGTTAAACTTAATTATTTTGGAAAATATGTTTTTTAAATGACTTGCAGAATGTCCCACAGTGAGATCTGTCATGGGTGTTATGTATTATCTCAGCTTAGAATTACTGGAAGTGGCAGTGCTGTTCTCACACACCCATGTACACTTTCCAAAGGCACCTTCTCCTAAACATCTATAGTATAAACCACATCTGTAGTAATGTCATCCTTAAAATATTTTATTACAGAGGCAGCATGGTGTGGGGCTATATTTTGTGAATGATTTAGTAATTTGACATTGGGGGGATAACTTCCCGCCTACAACCTACTGTCAAGAGTTCGTATTCTTAACAACCTCCCATTGCTCAGAAATTGTCTTCTTATTGAACTCTTTTCAAGAAAAAATTGAGCACATTTAACAAATGCCGCTCAAGTCAAATATCATAAAACTGTGTTAAAATGTAAAAATAACACTTAGAGGGTTTTTTTGGGATGTTTTGTGTTGTAACAGCTGGAAATTATGCCATCACAGTAAGGCTGCAGAGACGTTGCACAGAAGTGCTGGCTTTATGAATAAAATGTTGTTTGTAAAGAGACAGTTTTATTGCGAAACACCCAAAACCCCAATTTTTATACTTCTGTCAGTGTGCTGATCTAAGAAAAGACGTTCATTTATGAGGTTTAGAAGAGCTCAGAGGCAGATTTTTTAAATTTAGACAGAGCCAAGCTGTTCGCCCCTGCTTCCAGGCTTTATGTTAAGCTAGGCTAAACTAGGCTAACTTAGCACTCAGACTCCATCTCTATATTTAGCATGGAGATACGAGAGAGGAATCAGTTTCCTCTTCTCACTCTTGTCAAGAAAGCAAATAAGTTTTCCCAAAATGCAGAAATTTTCTACATATCAATATATGCCAACATTCATTGCCTGTGTCTTTTGGTTTACCAGATTAAATTAAACAAATTAGGCTATAACCTTTAACATGTATTATGATTAACAAATGAATAGTCAGGTATGACTCTGCAATAGTGCTTTCAAATCTGCTCTTTTGACCTGAAGGACAATGCGACTCCACGGAAGTCAGCTGTCAAACAAAACACATCAGCCACTGAGATGTGACGTGTGAGAGCTGTCAAAATCACATCTGGATTAAACTGTGGCTGCACATTATTTTAGGAGCAGTTCATAGAGCCAGATGGGAGGGATTTTTCTGTTTCTGGACAATGGATAATGAGCTATTTGTCAATCACCAAAAATTCTGCCACAAAAGACTCTGTCTCTCTGATTGATGGAGAAGGAAAAAAACACCCTCAGATACTAGTCCTGTAGCTTCGGCTATATTTTGGTGTTTAGTGGTGTATTTTTTAAGCAGACGACATGATGAAACATTATGTTATGTTATTTCTGGCAGCTGCAAATGAGTTTCATTTCAGGAGTTCAAGTAAGTTCAAGCATCTTAAAATTGTATTTAATTGCAATACTTGAGTAAATTAACTGTTATCACCTGAATGGAGGGTTAATCTTTGAATTTAGAGTTCACTCCAATAATAATTGGAACATAACGGATTTATGATATTCTGTAATCTAAAGGTAGATTTTTTTACTTTTGACGTTATGCCATTTATTGTTTTGGGTAAAACACACGTGACACAAAATGGAAAGAAAAACAAGTGCCAAAATTTAGCTTAATTTACATACTTCTTGATCTATCTCTGGTGTTTTTTGAGAAACAGATCTCATCTATGTTACGGAAAACTGACCTTTTGTGACTGTACTGTACCTTACTGGAATGCATATGTTCTATTTGCACATGATGGTGACAGAAAAAATGATGATTTTGATGCTTTCTGCTTTTGACTTGCTTTTAACGACGAGTGACCCTGAATCAACAGCCTACTATATTTCATGCAAGTACTGTATTAGTTTTGAAATAGTCTAGACTATATGCACTAGCATTCACAGGTTTCTCATTTTTTTGCTCTGAAAATAAACATTTTTTTTTTAAAGATGACCTGGGGAATCTCGTACTTGAACACACAAGAAGTACTTAAAATAATTGTAAAAAACATTTTTTATCTTAACATGCCGGGGGATGTGTGCACAGCTGAGACTCTCAGTTTCTCTGGCAGGAAACGTTAAAAAACAATACTGTACTATTTTGCCCAAGTATGGAAAAGAATATCCCCAGTAAACATTAAAAGCACAGATATGTAATCCAAAACCTCTGTGACTGTTTTTGAGTCTGTTTTTTTTTATTGGATGACGACCAGATAATCCACCTTAAATGATTCATGATTTAAAGAGGAGATTTATGCAAATATTTTCTGCATACATCAAAAGTTCTGTCTAAGATGTAGTCATGTGATGTTACCGTTCCCATGCTGTTCACCCTCATGCTGCGTGAGAAAAAAGCCCAACAAAGAATGTATAGAAATGACCGTTTGCTCCAGATGGTTTCCCTCTGGGAATTTTGACTGAGGTCCAGTTCCGGACAACCTACAGCAGCTTAGTCACGAGCGGAAAGTATGGTGGTGTCTCATTATGTCATTGTTTGTGGCCGTATGCATTTTTTGTTGTGTTCTACTCTTAGTCATGTGGTACAGGGAGTAGGGTGTGGACAAAAAAATAGAAACACCTCAAATTTTAGCAGCAACAGCAGCTTTGTTTTAAGTTGTTTGTGACTTTGATGAAGCGACCAGAGCTCATAATATTAGGTTTTTGTTGAGACTACCAGATGTGTTTATTCAGCTGTATTTCAGGTCTATAATATTCAAATCATTTGAAAGACAAGGTTTCCTGGAAAGATCAGAGTCATTTGGTTCTAGTTATAGAGATAATGGAAGTTGGAACACTTACTTTTATTTATTTTAGTTCAATTAGTTTTAGTTTATTTGGTTATTTCTAGTGTGACCCAGAGCCTTTTGGTCCGTGCTCATGTAAACATGCACAAATGTCATTTGTCTACAGCAGCATTTCATAAACTAAAAAATGAATCACTGATCTGATTTTATTTTGTTGCAAATCGTTTTTCTTTTATTTTTTTTTTCCTTTGCTCTGCTGTTCAGCTCACATGCTGTGTGCATCCCATGAAGAAGCATAAGGAAACCTAACACTACATTTATCAAATTTGATTATTGCCTAAATGTACTTATATGATGAAATAAATACATTTCATATATATATATATATATTTAATTTTTGGTTTAGTTAATTCAGTTTAATTAATTTTTGGTTTGGTTTTGGTTTAATTTTCATCTTTAAATGTAAAGTTTTTAAATGTAGATGTTATGACAACACATTGTTATTTTTGTTTGTTTGGGTCTGGAAGAGACATAAAATTTCTTTTTTGGTCTTGAACTTTAAAAGTTTAGAATCCCTGATCTACAGGAAAGCACATTTCAGGATAAATTAAAAGTTTATATAATAAATATGTAAAGGAAGGGGATTTGCTTGAATTTAAATTGAGCTTTTCTCACAAGAAAACGATTATTTTTCTCATAATTAGTACCACATTGCAAATAATCAGAATTCTCTCCAGGAAATTACAGCGATTGCTTGAACTGCTGCTACCTCCGTAAAAAGACTGTAAAATGATAAAATCTCTCAATGAAGATCAATTTCCCCTCAGGGACAATAAAGTGTTCTATATTATATTATCCATACCATCAAACCTAACATTATTAAGCCTCAATAAATTGGTACTTTTTACATGGATACTGCATTGCATTGTTACTGTGTTTGTGCTATTTTGTCTTTTCTTGCATGACATGTTTTTCCTTTGAGTTTTTACACTTTATGTCTGGCCTTGTTTGCGAGGCAACTTTTACTTCAGTCACAAATTTATACAAGGTTTAGACATCCCACATGCTTTTGTCTTTATGTCTTGTGTGGAGTCTTGCTGCTTTAAATTCATCCATGAGTCTTTAAAGGCCAGTTTGTGTCTTAGATGCTCAGTATAAAAGTAATAAAAAGATACAAGAGGAAGTCATGATCCTTATCAGGGGTTCATTTCAACTTTTGATGCCTCAGAATGAAGCATTTCCCTCTTGGGACCCCTCATTGCTTTACTGGTTATGACTAGGTTGACTGGGTTGGGAGTCACTGCTCTATATGACTCTATTTCATCTGCATCATCTGCATTACAGAGACAAATGCTGAGCTCAAGATCAGGAAATTTTTAAATATATATATATAGAAACATTGTCCAAAGAAAATATAAATGGATAAGAGAAAAATCAAACAACAAATTACAACATCAAAGTGTCTGTTGCTGAGAAGAGAGAAATCATTACTGTATCTTGTTATCAAAAATTTGCTTGCCACTGCAACATCAAACCAGCTTGTAAGGGCTGGCTTCATGCCGGTGAATCTGCCTTCAGCCATTAGATGTGCACAGAAAAGCAACAGAAGGAGTATCCATTCGACAAATCCCTGTATTGACCCCCTGTGGCTGAAGCATCTGCTGTTTTCTACTTTGGCCATAGACCTGAGTATCTATGTCAAAGACAAAAATAGTTCCACTGAGAAGGTCAAATGTGGCATTACGTCACTTTGTTTCTTCTCTGTTTTTAGAAAAATTCTGGGCAGATTGAACCTGAGGGCGTCTTTCACATATTTATTTGGAGTGTTGAAGTGCATTTGTGTATATTGTTATGTAACTGCTACAGAGACGATGAATACTTTGTTTTCCAGCATATATTCATTAATTTCACTGAAAATAAGCATTACACAGACACCTGTTTGAGTTTCTTCCAACATTTTGCAAGGTAAATTTCTTTGATGAAGGGCCAAGTATTAAGTCCTTCATTATTACATGAATGTTAAACGTTTGATGTTCTGGGAAAATCTGTGAGCTTGCTACCTTTCTTAGGTCCATACAATAAATACAAGGCTACAGCTAGCAGCTAGCTAGCTTAGCTTAGCACAAAGCACTTGGCGCATAACTCTTGTTCTGTCCTGTCAAGTGTGTGTGTGTGTGTGTTTGTGTGTTTGAACTGTTTGGTGATATGTTTAATCTGAATGGCAGCCAACAAAGAAAGGTCAACAAAAGAGCTGTAAGGGACTTTACAACAAGTCACAGTGTAAATAATTCACAGAAAATCCTGTCTCAATCGCTATTGTGTAGAGTTAACTGCAATGTTTATGACAATACCAAACTCAAAACACTCAAGATTCATAATTGTGACAAATGTTACACTAATAATGTTGTCTGACAACAAAAAAACAGCCTTGATGAGAGTGTGAGCTTACAGTACATCCATGGGTATGACCAGTACCCGCCACTCAGCGCGGCCATCTTGGTAACCTTTGATTTTTGGCTCCTATCTATAAAAAAGAGAGAGAGGTGTAACTTTAATTTCATTGTCTACCATAACATAAAAACTACATGTACTGCATGCTATATGTAATTTGTCTCATAAGATTTATCACTTAATATCCTGAGGAAAGCTAATGAGGTGTTCTTGGTGATAATTGTCGTAAAACGTTTGAGAAAAAAACTAGATAGTGGCGTGGTTAGTTTGGTGCGTTCATGTCTAATCAGTTTTTTGAGATATCTCGGCCCGTATTTGGTCCAGTTTGGTTAGTCTCTTTTAAAGGCCTATAACTTTTAATGCATTTGTAACTTAAGTTTTTTCGTTCATTTTGGGCTGAAAAAATTGGTAACAGATAGTCCTATTAGAAGCCTGACAAACCGAGGCCCTGAAGCGTGTTGCTGTTGATCGAGCGTCAGTGAACGTCACACGTGGAGCCCCCTGTCACTTTAACGAAAGTTCAACGTCCAACAAAGTTTGTTATGCTCCAAAATGGACCTGAAAGAGCTGGCTGCGAACGCGCTGTCCCAGAATAAGATAGCCGCCCTCCTCATCGGCGGAGCTGGCGTTGCTGTTCTGGGATTTGGTCTCGGATATAAATACCTACGAAAGCCAGAAAAACTTGTTCGTGTAGGCGTCGTGTCGCAGCTCCTCGTTCACCCCCTCAAGTCTGGAAAAGCGGTGTCTGTGGCGCTCGCGGAATGCCAGAAAATAGGGTTGAAGCATGGCGAGCTGCGGGATCGGTGAGGTTTGACCACAAACACAAGTGCTTTAAGGCTCACTGCTCACCTGGCAGGTGTTTATCGACCTGTTTAGACAAAACCAGTACAATTGATTGCAGTAAACTGTCACATAGTGATGATTTACTAGTGTTTTGACAGTTATTCGCTCATTATTGAGCAGTGGAAAGTAACAGTACATTTGTCCAAGTACACTCTAAGGTTTATATTAACATTAGGCCATTTGAATGTGTCAAAGGTGGGCTACGTTGCATTTTACTTCACATTTTAAAGGGGAAATTAAACTTTGTGTTCCAGAACACTTTGACTACTTGACAGCATTATGGTTGCTTTGATTTTGCAGGCAAAACATGTTTAACTTGTGAATAAACCCAAGAAAACTAAAAAATATATGTTATTTCTTATTTGTCGCACGAGATCTTTCCAGTTACTTTGCGAGCTCATCCTGCAGGTTTTGTGCCTTGGCGTTGAAATTATTTCAGAGATGGTGACTGGTGCCATGATGGGATGCTCATGGTTCTGTTGGTTTGGATTGCAGACACTGGTTGGTGATCACAGAGGACGGTCAGATGGCGACGGCCAGACAGGAGCCTCGGCTGGTGTTGGTGTCTCTGACCTGCGAAGGAAGTCACGTTTGTCTGAACGGGCCTGACATGGAGGAGCTGAGACTCCCAGTCCAGCAGTCCAACAACCCCGTCAGCAACTGCAGGTTTTACATCAGGGTTTAACTCTGACACCACAGTTTTCTCTGACTGAATCCATGACTCCTTTTATAATTTTGATTTTTCTTTTCTTTTTTATTGCTTTTATTTTGACAGTCACAGTGTAGAGAGACAGGAAACGTAGGGAGAGGGAAGGGCATGCTGCAATTTTTTAGTAACCACTTGTTTACATTTGGATTAAAGATTTAACCAAAGGTATCAAGAGTCCCCTTTAAAAAATATGGTCATGACCAGAGTTCATTACTCTCTTTAACGAGATTCACTTAGTTTAACAGTCCTGCAGCTTAGTAGTTATTTTTTTGATATTGGTGAATATAAGGAATCAGTCTCAGTTAATAAAAAATGATTTGCCAAAAAAGGCAAAGAACTGTTCCCACAATTATAATTTTCTACAGTTAAAGGGGATGTCTTCAGATGTCATGTCATGTCCTGCCTTAATTTTATAGCCAATAAAACAACAGAAAAGTAGCAAATGCTCAAAGCTGAGATTAGCACATTTAAGACATAACAACTAACCCTAAAAGTTTTCAAAATAGTCTGCAGTTGATTTTTTAACTCTAACATCTACTAATTTCATCCAAGGACTTAGTGTGTTCTTTTATTCCAAATAGAGGACACTTGTTAACACTTGTTTTAAATGCTAAAGATCTACTTTTATTGCAAATTTATAATGCTGATTTATTTTTTTTGCATTATGTCTTTTGCTCCCACTCTGTTTATATAAATGTTTGTATAAATGCATTTTTTTTTTCTTTTTTTGTGCTGCAGATTGTTTGGAAAAGACATGCAGGGACGGGACTGCGGAGACGAGGCCTCTCACTGGCTCACTCGTTATCTGGGAGGAGAGAAAACCTTTCGCTTGGTGCACTTTGAGCCTCAGATGAAGGGGAGGACGATGGAGGACGAAGTGCCCAAAGGAACTCCACAATATAAGGTGAGCATACCTGCAGTCTGTGCTTTTTGTTCTCACATTACCTGAGACAACCTGTTGCATGCAGGAGAGCTTATTTTCTGTTTGTGATGTTGTTCCATTTATCCAGGTGGCCTATCCAGATGTGGCACCGGTGATGCTGCTGTCAGAGGCCTCTGTCAAGGATCTCAGCAGCAAGTTGGAGAAGGGTGTCACTGTGGAGCGTTTCCGCCCAAGTATCGTCATAAGTGACTGTGAGGCGTTCGAGGAGGTGTGTTGTTCAGCTTTTGCAAACATGAAGCGCATCTGCACATATCGCTCTGACATCTTTTGCCTGCTAAGTTTTGGTTTCATATACAAAGACAAACATATTAGACGGTAATGGAAGATTAGATTAAAACCACAAAGCATCTTAAAAACAACCGATCCTTAGAGTTTTTAATCTGCAGCCTGTGAGGTTTTTGTTTTCTTTTTCCCTCCTGTTTGGGAAAAAAATGATCATTTGGTCCTTTACTTCTGACTCATACTGTGCCCTTTTCAGTGTGAGCAGCGTGGACTAATTCTATCTCCAACTCAAAAATCCAACTGCTTTGCTTTTTCAGGATTCATGGGAGGAGATCCAGATTGGCAGCGTGAGACTGCAGCGTGTAATGTCATGTGGACGGTAACACATGATGCTTCACTCAGGCTTTAATCAGAGATTCTTCATTTATCAGCAACAATGAATCCAAAGCTGCAGTGCACTTAATGCTGCAGTTTGATTCTTTGAATGAAAATTAAATTTTATCAGTTATTATCAAATGTCTATTTGTTGTTAAAAAACATGATGGAAACTCACCTGTGACTTTTGTTGTTTCCAGATGCGTTCTCACCACAGTTGACCCTGAAACAGGCATAATCACCAGAAAAGAGCCTCTGGAGACACTTAAAAGGTAAATTTTAACTAGATATCACATAGGAAATGTTCTCATTACATTTATTTTATGTTTAATGGCAATTTGTTGTGTTGCCAGATGTTTATATTTGGTAGGGTGGGGAAAAAAAGTTTATTTCAAAAATATTTTAAAATGAGTTACAATTAGGTTTGTTAGTCTTAGAAAAAATGCTGCTGTTTTTCCAGTCTGGCACGTTTTTAAAGAAGAGCTCAATGGTTTGACACACAATGAGAGACTATTGATGACCAGCAATACTGAATATCACTTCAGTTCCTTACAGCTAACTCAAAGTTTTGTTATATTTTCCACTAAATTACATAAGTCAAAAGCTTCCAAATATCAATGCTTATGTCTATGTTTATATATAAGTGAAGATAGTTTCTGTTTCAAATGAAATGAATTATCAGACTTTTCTGCTCATCATTCTTTCCTCTCAAAGCCTGCTACTGTCATTACCCACAATGCTACTTGACAGTTCAGGTTTGCATCGCGTCACAGCTAATGTAGCCTCAAGCTAGCAAATTTTAATGCATTATATTTCTTGACACTCCCCCCCCAAAGGAAGTCAAACTTTATGAATCTTATTCGTAAACTCAACGTGGATTTTTTTCCTGTTTGATTTCACACCTGAAAAACTCTGAAGTCTGTCTGTTGTCATTTCGTTCACAGCTATCGTCTGTGCAAACCGTCCGAGAGGCCACTGTACAAAACAGCTCCGTTGTTCGGACAGCTGCACATGGTGCAGAAGACGGGCTTCATGCAGGTCGGTGACGTGGTGTACAAGATCAGCCGCTGACCGGGAAGCCTCAGGCCCCCTCTCTGCAAACATGCAGACAAATATGGACCCACTTTTATACAGGAGGACGCCATGTTTGTCATCAGCACTTATTAGCACTCATTAGCATCATTATCACTGTATAATCACTGTTGTATTCCACACTAATGAAATCACTTAAATAGATGTGGCTTGCATACACTGAAGAAATAAAATACTAAAATTGCAAAACACACAAACATGTAACAAAAAATATCAGTTTTTAAAATAAGACTGTGATTCACAGAGAGACAAATCCACATGCAGTGTTCAATATAATAAAAATCACAGTTCTGCAGTGAACTGAATTGTCATTCAACTAGGCTTCATCTACGTCAGATGGGCTTTTGTGATACGTTTAAGGGGCCTGAATCAAACATATTTCTACCAGCTGCACTCTCAATACTGGTAATTAAATCATGCTGCTATTAAAGTGAGAAATAAGTCTTTGCAACATCCTGTACATGAGTAATTATTACTGGAATAATGTCTGCTTGAAAACAGCCTCTGGTGTTAAAAATAAGCAGAACATTTGGGATGTTTTCTGGCTGCTGATCAGCCTTTTATTCACATGAATAAGCTTTTTATCTGAGGCGGTTCACACTTTCATGTTGGTGTGATTTAAAAAAAAAAACAAAAACAAAATGAAACAAGCCATTATAATTTGGAAATCATCTCCAGTGAGGCTGTCAGAATGAAAATCAAAAAGTTGTGATAATAAAAAAAAAGTGTGTTTCAGAAATGAATGATTTTGGCAGAGAAAAAAAGAAATCCTGACTGTTAAATTTGAATGTTAAAAGCTGATACTTGTATCTGTAAAAATCTGTCAATAAAAGAGGAGTGATTCTGTTCTGTAACACTTGTCAGGGTAAATATTTTCCAACCTCCCTGTTGTCTTTTTTCTTTAGTAAAACTTATAAAGTTTCACCAGCCGAGGGTCAGTGGGTCAGTGGGGACAAACAACATCTGATGGAAACAAAAGCTCAAACCTGTCAGTTAATCTGCAATCCGTATCTTCGTGTCAGTATTTCCAGACTAGAGAAGAAGTACGCCACAGATACAAGCTACTTACCTGCCAAATTTTGGTCTTTTAAACACAAAATCTCTTAAAAGTTTCATAAATGTGTACAGTTAAAGCATTTGAAGTTCTGCTAAGACCCGATTTATTACATACAACAGCCACTAGGGAGCAATAAGTCTTAACATAAAGCACGTGGCGGGAGAGTAAGATATCTCCGGATATTTTTTTTTTTATATATAGACCTCCAACCTCTGCTGTTCACATTATAGATTTAAGTTCTTTCCAGCAGATTAAAGCCTATGTTTTGCAGCAGTGACTGTTACTTGAGGCTGATGAAAAGGACACTTCATTATGAAAAATGAAAAGTAAATTATGTATGCATGACTACCCATGCCCTTTTAGATTAAGGTGAAAAGTCACAAAAGTTATTAGGAATCATTATACGGGGACCACCAGCCTTTATGCAGAATTTCGTGCCAATCCATCATCATTTACTTATCGGTAAATGTATAAATATTTTAACCAGACAAGTAAAAAATTGATGCTCAGGCTACTGTAAGGTGACCCTGTTTACGGATATATTTTACGGTACTTTCCGGTCAGCCTGCTACCTATAAACTTTTTTTTTTTTGGAAGAAATTTCACAAAAATAACAAAATACAGAAACCAGCGAACACATTCTTTAAAAGAAGGGAAACCACCTTGTTTTTTCATCTCACGTGACAACAACGTGGCTCATAAGTTTAAAAAAGTGCTCCTGGTTTCTTCACTTCAAAGAGTCACCTCTTCAAAAAAAAAAAAAAAAAAACAGCCACAGGTAATGACAAACAGAGCTCTCGTGAGCCATTGCACAACCGGAAAAGAGCCACTTCTGACCGCCTGTTCGGCCTCTTTACTGTCTCAAAATGAGCACTTCAGAGAAAACTTCAGCTTTTCGGGGTGTAGAGCCACAGGTCCAAGAAGCATAGCTGTGTTTTCTAAATTAGTGATGTTTTGGCACAAATGCACAGGTGTGCAGGTCTGTAATTTGTAGTTCCTCAAAGAACTCATATATGACACGCTGCACCATGAAGACACACCTACATTAAATCTGAGAGCATTCCTTTACAATTTAACGCAACCATTCATTTAAGTAACTTGTGCTTTCTATTTTTCACATTTTGATGTTAATTTCAAAGGTGTTTTGGTAGATTTAAGCTGAGAGATGTCAGATTTGAGGGGTTATATGATATGACCTTTCTACAGTAGCATGCTTTAGCTGTACAGAGTATGAAATAATAATAATAATAATTTTTAAAAAGTGTGTCATTGTTAAAAAAAGGACCTGACTTACATCTGATGAGAGCACAAGAGAATTTATTAAAGTGATGTGTATTTTTTATGTATGTGACCAGTGTCGTCTCTTGTATTTCCTCACACACTTCAGCAGCAGCAGTAAGCTTATATCATATTATTATACTCCATTATAGTCTTGTCATGTAATAACATGCTTATGTCATGCTGTATTATGTCAGCTGTTGCATCTTTTATTGAGCTTATGTCATTCTATGTAATGATATTGTTTGCTACTACATGTCATTTTATGTGAAGTCATATCATGGTATTATATAGTACCATATAGTGAGTTTATATGATATGGAACTTATGTCATCTTGTTGTGTGGTATATTAATGTCATGTCATGTCATGTACAGTAATGTAAAGTGTCCTCTTGGATTTTTCTGTGGTAGATAAAATGCTTCCAAGTGGAGAAAGTAACATGCAGCGCTGTAAAGACTTTCCTACGTTCTGAAAAATTATTTTGCTTAATTGTGCATCTTAATAGTTAAATACTATGTTTTTATTACAGGCATGATGTAGCTATGCTGAGACAATTTAAACCTATGGCAGCGTTTGGAGCTGTTGTAACAGAAATGCATCACATCTTTCTGTACATTTGGTGGCGTAACACATAGAGCTGTTTGTCATTCATCTTATGTCATGTCTTATTATGGTTATTTCATGTATTGTCTCATTATATTTCATGGTATGTTGATGTCGTGTTATGTCATGACATGATATAACCCTTGTATCATATAATCATCTCATGGCACCTTATATTAATGTCTCTTCATGTCGTCATTTTATGGTAAATTCATTGCATGTTATGTCAAGTTTATATCTCTTTATGTAGTAATTATCATGGCAAAAAGATATGCTGTACCTTAAGAAAAATGTCATGTAATTGTACAGTAGGACTTTTTTTTATCTCATGGTATAGGTTGATATGTATCTTGTGTCATTTCATTGTTATGAAGGAAGGTAAGATTGCAGTTGACTGACGGGTTTGAATCCTTGGGGGAACAATCTTTCAAGAAAATCAAAACAACAAAATTACAAAGCATCAATTTATTCATTCTCCAGTAATTACAAAATACTGTATGTGTTGAGTTTGGCAGGTGAATGTGAGACTCATGTATCTGCTTGTCAGAGAGGCTTTACATTTACAGCGGTTTCACACACAGAAGTTTCAGCTGTGATCACTGCTGTGGAGTTAAATTACAGAGAGTTTATGACAAACACAGAGACACTTTCTAATGCTTATTTTTAACACTTGAATGTGTTTTTATTTAAAAAAAAGACAGGAAAAAAACAGGAATGGTGAACAAGTTGGACCAATGATTTTACAACACAAAAAACATAAAATACAAAGGAAACAGTGTCATTGCATGTTTTATAAACAGCTGTTTCTTTTGCTTTCACTTCCTGCTGAACGTTAGATTAGAAGATTAATATCAGTCTGTGCGGGAAATATGAAGTTTTTACCATCAAACACTTAGCGCAAAGGAAAAAGTTGTGGCTTAAGCTAAGCTAACTGGCTGCTAAAGGAAAAGACCATTTTTTTCCATCTAACTTTTGGCAAAAAGGTAAATAAGCACATTTCCCAAAACAAAAAACTACTTTATTAAAAAACAAAAGGCAATCAACACAGATTTTGTAATAAAAAAAATATTTTACAGTGCTTTGGCATGTTTGTTTTGTTTTGCATTGTTGTGTTCACTTTCACATTCAAGTTTCTTGTAGTTTTACTCATAAAGGCATCATGTTCTTTCCCACATTCTGTTAACATTAATTAACATTTCTTTCAGCGTCACTTTTTAACTCAGCTGCAGCAGTTTGATTTAACTTTGGCTTCTCTTTGTCACTGACACGCTTCACCAAAG
Organism: Ctenochaetus hawaiiensis; assembly: GCA_029783645.1. Lineage (NCBI taxonomy): Eukaryota > Metazoa > Chordata > Actinopteri > Acanthuriformes > Acanthuridae > Ctenochaetus > Ctenochaetus hawaiiensis. Next base: position 4,081,889 of record JAPZDY010000007.1, on the reverse strand, counting down.
TGCCCTTTTTGGATTGGTCCTTGAATTTCTTCTTCTTCTTTTTGTTCAGCACTTTGTTTTTCCTCCATGGTTTCAAATGAGTCTTCTTCCTGCCTCTCCTATCGGATGACGTCCATCTCTGGTTCACAGTAGTGCTGCTCGTCGTCACGATGGCTGCAGGTGTCGTGGGTTTGACCCGGCTACTCGTCACTGGTGGTTGGGTGGTGAGCTTGAATTTTCTCGGTGGAGGTCTTGTAGGTTTCTCAGTTGTGTCCAGCACCGTCACTGAAACGACAAACGACACTAAGAACTTATTTTCACAGTTCAATTCTGCAGCCACACATACTGCATTTCATTTCATGAGGCTGGATTGAAAATTTGGCTCAGAAAAGAATCTTTAATGTTTGAAAGGTTTACCTCCTTCAGTAATGATACATATATTTGATATAAAATGAGAGACTGCTTATTATAGTTTCACATATGACCTCACAGCAGTTATAAAACTTGGCAGTATATTGACATGAAATGGCGATAAAAGAGCAGGTTCTTCTCAGGATAAGCACATAAAACTAACAGTGGAAGAAGGAAGTTTGTTGGCTTGCCAGAGCAGATGTCTTCTCACACTAACCTCTTAAATCATTTTAACTGACTTTATAACATGTTGATTATATGCTGTTTATATTTTGTGCACCTTGATTGAACCAAAACTGTTTTTACTCTAGGAAATGAAAAAGCAACATGGACATATTTTGGTTTAAAGTACAAGTTTCAGAGGCTCCACTCTGTCAGAGAAGCGTCCGGCATGCCAGCACCGTAAAAACAAGCATGAGGTCAACATAAAAAGTCACATGAAGAAGAGCCGATAAAACTTCAAAGGTAAACTGAGGTGACTTACCTTCCCTGGGCATAAATGGAAACTTCTTCCCTCTCACTTTGACAGGCAGCGTCTTCTGCTTGCATTTCCCTGGAGGAGCTCTCCTGCAAAAGTTCAAATGAAATTAGGTTATTTAATGTTAATGAATAATTCTATTAGTTTGAGGACAAAATATTGTACACATTTTTTTCACATAAAATTTAAAAAAGTTGTATAGATTATTGTTTTTTCTGTACAAGTTGTTTCAAACAACAACTTTATATTCCCAATCGTTTAAGTCTTGTGTTGTAGAGTTTTCTAACAGCCTTAAAAATTCTCCAAAGTATCATTGCAAATGAAACAAAAAGGTCTTAAACTGCACTGTTAGCCTGGAAAGCTAACATTATTTATTACAAGTCAAATCTGGCACCAGAGTGTTCGTTACACCTGCTGAAAACTCTGCAATGGATACTTGTCATGAAACCGCAGCACCTGACAAACAGAATTATGCAAATAACTGGATTTATGTGATGTGATTCAGTGCAAAACTGGTCTGTACAAGCACAGAACATCAGGTTTATTGCTCAGCATCTTATCATTTAGTTATTACACTAAGACTGTTTCTGTAGCTTTTCCTGTGTTTTATTGAATGATGAATCTCAACTCATCCAATAATTATGTTCGAATGATGAAACTACAGATTCTGTCAGTGACGGCTGTGATTTATTACAGACAGTGATTGATCAATTTGTTCACACATGTGCTGAGCACCTGTAGAGGAAGAGCGGCGCTTGTTCTTGCCCCTCCTGCAGCCCCTACAGGCAACGATCTACCTTTAAGTTTATTTGGCTGCATTGATTTATTCTAATATTCCCAAACTCCTCATGTGATTTACAAGTGAGATGATATGAGAGATGTGTCTGTGTTTTTGAATCATTGCTCCCAGCAGGCACAGGGGTGCATTTAGGGTATAAATGAGGTTGCCTTTCTTAAATATATCTTATATTTAGCCTAAAGGATATATAATTGCAACTTATCATACGGTATGATGGATGGTTTGATGTTATTTCCTTTTTGGCAGCGTGTTTTATGGTCAAAGGTGTGAAGGTGAACAAAAGTACATTGTATGTTTTAATGTGTCTGATGCTGCACCTGGAGGGGTCCATGAACTTGAAAACAGTCCCAAAAGGAGACATGGAGCTGGGGTACGCTGTGGCCAAAAAATATAGCTCCCCTGAAAAAAACACACACAAAAACAGCTCTGTGTTAAGTATTTTTAAATATGGTGCATGAATAACAACTGTGAGAAACTGAATGAAAGTTACCTGCTTCATCTTCAGCGAACGAGATGATGAACTTGTGGTGATGGTTAATGAGTCCAGGAAAGGAGCAGGTCTTTTTGTCGCCCATACAAACTCGCCTCTCTTTCCAGCTTCCTGTTGATTTATCTTCCTCTAACGCCATGATTTGCCTGCATCACATATATGTATTGCTATAAACAAACAACATTTTTACAACATAGCATCTAAAGTAAGCATAACTAGTTAATCTCTTAACTTTACTTTGTCTTAGATTGTGTGAAGCCACTGGAAAAGCATGTAGACAATTATGTGAAAAGAAATAACCACTTAAACTGCGTATAGATATCATTATTTCCTCACATTTTTTAATCAAGTTTTGCTCAAATCTTAACTTATTTTCAAGCCCTGAGTCTGAGGTCTTACGTGAAACCTCAGTAGAGACATAAAGCAGCACTTTAAAGCTAAAATTATAACAGTATGAAACAAAAGTGAGCCCTCAAAAAATAATAACAGTGTGGTTAA
>JAPZDY010000007.1:4055306-4067184 GCA_029783645.1 Ctenochaetus hawaiiensis | reverse complement strand
CATTGACTAAATCTGACTGTGTCTCCATCTTTTTTCCCGTCTCCCTCCCAGTGGACTTGTGTGTATGAGTTCCAGGAGGGGGCGCCCACCCGCCCGCTGGTCTCCCCTCGCTGCTCCCTCCGCCTCACCCACTACATCGAGGAGGCCAACGTCGGCAGGGGCTACATCAAAGAGCTGTGCTTCAGCCCGGATGGACGACTCATCTGCTCCCCGTATGGCTACGGCGTCCGCCTGCTGGCCTTCGACGAGAGCTGCGGCGAGCTGGCCGACTGCCTGCCCGTCCAGACCAGCTGCCTCAGGGAGATCCGCTCCATCTACTCGCACAGCGACGTGGTGCTCACCACCAAGTTCTCCCCGACACACTGCCAGCTGGCCTCGGGCTGCCTCAGCGGACGCGTTGCCCTTTACCAGCCAAAGTTTTAGCGACCCGCGCCGTCGACGAACGATGCGCTGCAGACCTGGGTGGAGAAGTGTTAATGAGGGTTCCTGCAAAGATCTACAAATCTGTGTGACAGAAGGCCCCAAAATTGTGATTGTAAAGCTACGTATTTTCTATGATTTGAGCTTTTGTCATCCTAAATATGCAGATTACTGTTGTTTAAAGATTCTACTGTCAAAGAAAGGAAATTAAATCAAAACAAATCTGAATAGCAGGAACCCTGAATAACATTTCCTAGCATTTGTTTTAAAGTGCTGAGGTGGAGCAGATGGGTGGGTGGAATTTACTGTACAGATATATAAATAATCTGACAAGCAGTATAAATAGAATATTGTGAATTTTTTTTTCTCTGCTGGACAATCTGTATGGAAAACTCCACCAACTTTGACTCCTAAAAGAGAATGAACTTAAAAAAAATATCTAAAAGCACTTCTGCACCCAGGTCTGCAGCTGTGAAGCAGACTGAGTCTGTTTGGGTGGGAACAGTCAGCTGACGGCAGCTGACCTGGATTAAAAAAATAAAGAAGGAAAAGACTCCAGCTGGGACCCTCAGACCACGCTGCAGCAGTGGATGAAAACTTTCAGCCTCTCTCACTCTGAACTTCAAGAAAAAAAAAGACTTTGAGGCAACAAAACAAAAAGACAGCACTGGGCTTTTCAGAGGGTTTGAAGTCCAAACTTGAAACTCTGGATCATTAAATCAAGAGATGCAACATGGCATCCGTCTAAAACGAACTCTGCAGTTTTTCTGTGGCTCTTTTTCTTACTTAAGACTAATATTGGTCTCCATAGCAGTAGAAAACTTACTTTAAACACATCCAGATGTTGCTGTCTTGTGACAAAAAAACACTAAGGATGCAAACAAACAGCCTGACTGAGGTTAATCCATTAAACAGCAAACAGGCGCTCGTGTCTGTCGTCTGTGCTGTCGTCGTCGATCGTCCCGACTCGGCGTCCTCCGCCGCAGATCGTTTCGCTCTCGGCTGCTCCGCTCTGCTCATGCCTTTTACACAGGTGCTGCTTTTCTGCTCATACAATCTGAACTTTGACCCCAACTTCAAGAACCTCATCATCGACGCCTTTACTGTTTACTATCTGTGATGTTTTGTTGCTCGTCTCCGCCCTGTTTCCGCCTTCATGTTCTGTAGTGGTTTCATGTTTTTTAGTGGTCTTATTGGTGGATTAATGTTGGCGTTACTTGTTCACGGTATTTGATTCTACGGTCACCGTTTGCCATCGTCGAGGCAACTTGAGACTAGTTATGTTGAATTCACTTCTCATTTCACAGTTTGTGTGTTTTTATCAAAAGTCTGTGTGTGGAGGCTTCGTGCCGTCAGTATCTCAGTTTTCATTCACTTTTCCAGACCCACTTTCTGTAGAAACCACGGATTCTCATAGTTCTGCAAAGGAATTATTACAATTTCACATTTTTTCCCTAAAAGATGAGGCTGGCATTATTCTGTAGTTTTTTTTTTTACATAGATCACTGTAATTCCACTGTTTTCTGACTTCGTCAACATCTCTGTGGCACTTGGCTTAAGCCTGTTGGCTCCTGCTGAATATATGAATCCCTAAAAATCCTTTAAAAAACGCTCTGGTATTTCCTGAAACAGCTGTATAACAAACAATAATCAAAATAGAGCGAGTTTTGAAGTTGTTCAGGACTACTTTCAACTGCGGAGTAACACACAATTAGAAGAATTTACAGCAGCAGGACAAAATTAACTGATTGATACAAACAAACTATAGTGCTCATGTTATAGTAATGAGATAACATTTGGCTCCCCGGTGTGTTTTTAATTGTTAACAATGGAGAAGAGACCACACGAACAATACCAGTTCTTGGAATCAGTTAGTTTTTTGGGGGGGTTTCCTGAGATAAATGTAAAATATTGCCAGTCTAATCCTTTAATTGTTTTTTTGGCTCATTTGGTTCCAAATTTTGGCAGAAGTTGCCTCACCATCATTTTATTAACCTTAACGGGATGAATTAGTTGCCAAGAAACACTAACTTGTTTTTTGAACTTGTACCTCATTTTGATTAGAGAGTGTTGATCCACATCAGTGTTTGATTATTTTTCACTCACATCACATCTGTTTTTTGTTTTTTTCATTTTACACATAAAGGTGACCAGTCAGGTTTTTTTTTCCTTCCTAAAGAGCAAATGCGTTGCTTCGACTGTTCGTTTATCTGCAATGCTTTTGTGTTTTTTCAACCACTGTAGTGTAGCTGCTGTGAGAGCCGAGCTCGTGTGTGGACGTCACACCTCAATGTAAACTGGTCATAGTACACACTGACTGACTGCAGAATAGATATTACATAAACAAAAGATAGACATTAGCGTATACTACTATGCATACCAGCCTTTATGAAGATTCTCCTGTTCTTATTTATACGAGGGTGATGCTCTGTGTGAAGCTGTCAGATGCCAAAATATGTTTTGCTTGGAAAAGGCAGTGCTTCTCTTTAGGGAACTGTGAGCTGAGAACTAAATGAGAACATCTGCTATTATGAATTAAAATAAAAAAATATTCTTTGCAATTAACAGAAACTTAAATTTTAAAAGAATTGATTGATATTTTTGGAAATACACTAGCTTACTTTCTTGCCAAAAGTTAGATGAGCAGATTGATACTTGCCTTGTATGTTGCTGTTGAACATAAAGCTACAGCTAATGCTAGCAGCTGGCTAGCTTAGCACAAAGACTGAAAACATGAGAAAAAGCTAGCCTCACTCACCCCGGCAGTCACAAAATTCATTTTCTGAGACCTCTTAATATTGTTATTAACACTTAAAATAATGTTTGTTTGAAGTATTTAAAAAGTAATGTGTAAAACTAAAAATATGTGCTTTACTTCCTAGAATTCCTGCTGTTTGCCTGGCAAACAACAAATCAGCTGTACATTCTGCTAATCTCTATTATATGACAATTTGTGTGCAAATTAGCAAATGAGATATTATTAGTAAATTATTATGCTATATGGTTGTTGTTAGGTAAGACTTGTTGCCATCATGCAAAGCTAGGCTAGCTGTTTCACCACTGTTTTCATTTTGTGCCAAGCTAGGCTAACCAGCTTACTGCTCATGTTTACATATTAGAGTGGCATCAATCTGCTCATCTGTCTACCACCAGAAAGTGTAATACATAGTTTTTCTGAAATGTTTAGAAATTAAAAATTTAGGTAAGAAAATAATTAAAATTTGAGGTGAAAAGTCGAAGAAGTCTGAACACAGATGTGACTCCATAAATTCCAGCTCACACTTTGGTCCTGTATGTACTAAGGAAAGGATGCTTTTAACACGTTGTACCTCAGTTAACTGCTCAAAATGTGCATATTTCACAAACTAGCTCCATTTAACTTTCAGTTCAGTCAACTCAAAAACTCTTTTCCCATTTTAAAATAACTAAAACTCCAAAGTAGACATAAAAAAAACACTCCAGAATGATTTCATTTGCCTACTGAAACAGTTAAGTTTTTGTTATTGACTGAGCTGAAGGTTAAAGGAGCAGCCATGCTGTATATTCAATGCTGCTTTTATTTCACTTATATTCACAAGCTCTTCGGAGAGAAGTGTCTTAACTGCCATTTTTCACTCCAGGTATAGCAACTAAAAAAAAATAACTAGGGTTCATTTTTACGGTTTTGTTTTGGTTTTTTTTCGTTGTCTTTGCTCTGTTCTTGTTCTGGGTTTTTACCTTCATTCTGTTGTGGATTAATTGAATGTTCTCGGTGGTTCTGGTGTTACATGTGCACTGTCACTTCAACTGATCACAGCTGGAGGAAGGGAGGGGTGGACAAGAGATGGAAAACATGTTGATTTGCTCACACTGTTGTTTCCTAAGTTGCTATACACAGCAAGAAATCCCAACAATGATACTAAAATGGTACTTATTATCACTGAAATAAAAAGGTTAGCTTCTTATGCACGGCTGACTGTTTGGTTTTTCTGAGTCCAATATTTATGTTCTCCAGTATTTTGTTTTATTCCAGTATTAAAACTCCAGAAATGACTGAGAACCAACCACTAAGTGGCAGCTAAAACCATTAGCACCAAAGGGAATTACCCAAAACCAATGGCTACAAAACCAGGGGGTCCTGAACCTTTTAGGGGAGGAAATTCCTCTTTTGAAATATTATTCTAATCTTTGCTTTTGTAGCTCTACTTTTTGAACTGTTTGCTACTTGTTGTCGTTTGCAACCTGTGCCAAGTGCTTGCACATAGACATAACTGTTTTAGAGCAGTTGCCCTTTCACACTGGTGTGCAGCAGTTTTTGGCTAACTAATGGCTTCTTACAACCACTTGTCACAGGTTGTATATGTCTGTTAGCTATGAGCAGTTTAACCACAGAGTGAAGTCTGTTAGTCAGTCTGATCACTTTGGTCTCAGCATCTATTGACTTGATTTCAATGAAATTTGGCACATACATCAATGAGGCCCAGGGGAAAAATCCTACTAACTTTGATCATCCACTGACTTCTCCAGAGGGTCAAAGTGGAACTATATGTATTCTTATATAGTTATGCTATGGAATGTTTGATTTTGATTTAGAAAATCAAAACTAGAAATAAGAAACAGAAATAAGGAGTATTTATTTGTGATTTTTTTGGTCCTGTTGGACTTTAGTCAAACAAAAAACAGACACAGTGTTAAAAAAAAAACATAACATATCAGACCAGCTGACGATCAAATTCTCAACTCAGTCGTTTTACAGATAAGCAACGAACACTACAGCATCATCAGCTATAATGTAGAATAAAACAGTTATTGTCTACAACAACAAACTAGTAAAGTGACTGTCCATAAATGTGTCCATCATCCTTCGAAATGTTCCATGTTTGTGTGACAGTTTTGAAGTTTTTATACAAAAAAACTCTTTTTTTAAGCATCCTGTCAACTTTTGCAAGTGTTTGTGTTGCTGTCGGGGTCTAATCTGCCTTAAACGGTCAGTACACCCAAATATATCACCAATGATTGTTTTTATTCAGTACTTTAAAGCTATGATTGCCTCACTGGTGGAAAATTAGTGAGTCAGTGACAAATATTTTAAAAACTTCACAGCATAAAAATGTCTTGCAATCACTGAGGTTTTGTAGAAAATAACATGTGAGTAAATTGGGTGAACTGACCCTTGAATAATGTCCTCGTACAAACTTCACTATCTGCAGGGATCTGTTTTTTTCGCTTGGACTGAACTTCTTCAACCCTCATCCAGCTCACATCTGAGGCTTCTTCGCGGCCCCTCGTCCCGTAGGCTCTCAGACTCTCCGGGATCCGGAGGACCGGGCTCTCCTCCTCTGTAGCAGCTTCTCCTGCTGCTCCCGCTGACTCTCCCTGCGGCGGTTGATGGCCTTGGTGCTGGCACGAAGCTTACGGAGTCTCAGAGCACGAAGGCGTAGCTGAAGGTCCTGTGGGATTTTCCCCCCTTTGGCCTGGATCTCCTTCAGCCTCTGAATGGGTGTTTTGGTGAGGTTGAAGTCGCAGATGGTGGCATGTGGCTCCATTCCAACATGGCACCGACGCATGGTGGGGAAGTAACCCTCCGCCCAAGCCACCACCTGGTACTCGCCCGGGTTCAGCAGACGCCAGTAGTCGCCGTCAGCAGCTGAGGACGTCAAAATGATGTGAGGTCAAAAGCAAGTATTTTATTTGTTGTCTCTTCAGTCAAAGTTTTAAGATACATTTGAAGCTTCAGTGGTTAATGTGACCTTTTGTTATACAATAAATTCAAATTTAGTAGCTGCCTACATTTTTCATAAAGCAAAAGCTGCTAAAATCTCGAATAAAATTCGAAGTTAAAAATAATAAAATTACTTATATCTCCTTGTAGTTAAACATGTGCCGAAATTGACACCCTGGTTATTTAAAATGAGAGCTTATATATAATGAGATTAAGTGGCTGACCTGATCGGATGTCATGGTTGTGGTCCTCCACCCTGATTATAGCGTCCGCTATCCCTTGTTTGGTCAACTTGTCTCTGACGACACCTTTGATTCCTCTGTGAGACTGAGTGAAGAGTAAATGCAGCACCGTAAGGCTCCGGACAGGAAATAAAAGCAGCAGTTAAAAAGAAATTGATCTGTTTTGATGCAGACTCACTTGCTCCATGAAAATCAGCAGAGACTCCTTGTTGTTCTCCCACTCGGTGGGAAGTTCACTGACATGAGGGAACTTATCACAGGACAACTCCACCGTCACCTCGAAGCAGTTAGTGTGCAGGTAACTGAAGTCATTCATACCTGTGGAAAACACAGAAAGTCACAGGAGGAAGAAATTAATGTTTAAATTCAGCAAAGAAGCTGATTTAAAAGCTTCTCTTGCAGGAAAACTTTTCTTGTGTGTGAGTTCAAGTGAGAAAAAAATAATGCATTAGCAGGAAAGGAACTAAAAGATAAAAACTGAATTACAAACATAACGTAATATTTAGAGACAGAGTGCAAAATTAAAAGCAGACTGTCCTTTTTTAATGGGAAACTGAAGCTGTTACGACCATTTATGTTTTCTTAAGAGCCACCAGACTCCGTTGACAAATACACAAATTAACCTCACAGAGCAAGGAAGTGGCTGGTTTACCGCTTCCTTGATCTGCTAGTTTGATTTTATTGTGTGACTTTGGTATTTTAAAAGGGTTCATTTGAGTCACCAGAGTCAAACAGTAACACTAACAAACTAACTGATAGAGGAAGCGCTAGGCCAGCGACTTCTGTGTTATGCAAAGTAAAATTACTGTTTTTGTCAAATGTTGTCAGTCTCCCTTTAAAAAGGGTTGTGTGATGGCAGGAGAAAGTGGTGGAAATGTTCTAAATATAATGTACACTTAAAGAGATAGTCATATTTTTTAAGTGGCATGTTTTTTAGGCGGCTAAATGTGTTTTGTTGCTGTAACCATCCACACTGTTAATTGCTTAGCCTCCTACACTAAAACACGGGGGGCATCTGATGACAATGGACAAGTACCTCCAACTACCCAACATCAAAACACTTGAACTATCCCTTTGTTTAAATGAAGAGGTGTGTGTCATCAAAGGATGTTTGTCCATCTGTAGTAACATTTTTTCAAACGTTATCATTCGCAGAATCAGATAACTTCCTTTTCAAAAGCACGACACAGCATTTCTGAACTAAATCCTCACAGATGGCCCTCATCTGTCAAAGAGCTCACTGTGGTGACTCACTGCCGGGGACGGTGTGCCAGGCTCCGCCGTTGATGATGTTGTTGTATTGCTGGAAGTCCTCGTAGTGGCAGATGCGGCGGTCAGGGTTGGCCATCACCAGGTTGGTGGAGGCGTAGACGGTGGCCAGCCAGCGGAAGAAGGCGTTATCCGCCGTGGGAGTGTCTTCCTTAGGAGCCCAGTCACGGGTGCAGTCGTAGGGGTACGTAACCACCAGCTCTCCCCCGTGGAGGTTCGCACCGAGCACGAAGGGAATGTCCTGCATCCAGCTGATGACGGCACGGGTCTCTGGTGCAACCTGGAAATAGGATTAACATTATCTCACTTTATATACAAAGATTTATAGGGATGATCCTCATAGTTACATAACATACATTGACCTTTATTATTCTAATAAATTGAAAATTATTATTTGTTACATAAGTAAGTTTAATATTAATTTTTATTTATAGAGTTGCATTTATGGATGAAAAGGACTGTGCTGGTTACATTATTTAAAAGTTACTTTCATTGAAGAAAAGTCATAATGGTTTTAAAGGTCAGTTTAAATTTCAAAACATCTGTGTTTAATACAGTGTTTGGCCTCTAGCTTAAGACTTTGTTGTGATGGTTTGGCTTCCGAGACTTCATTTTTTAATGAAACCACATTTAGACTGGCAGCACTTGAAATTCCCTTTCTTCTTTCCCTGTTTAATTCAATTTCGGAAAGCAGAACTTTTCTCTTTGTCTGTTCATTCTTTGTAATAATTTCTGTATAAGCAACCTACATTTTTTCTAGTTTCTGTATCTGCATCTACAAGCTAAAAATGTGGAAAAAGACCTGCCCTTGAAAACCCCTGAATACTATTCAGATACAGTAATCAGCAGAAACTAATATAAAAAAATAACGTCAATGTTTAGTTTATATCAGTTGATCTTTTAACTGTAGATTTGACTGTGTTTATCTATCTTTAACAATGAAACCAAACTAAGCTCAGGATTCCAGGAAAGCAACAGTCCTCTTGGCTTCCTGATATGAGGCTTGCATGACACGACAGAGGAAACATTTCTTTTTTCTTAAACTCTGCACACACACACACACACACACACACACACACACACACATGCACACGCACACACACACAAACACACACACACACACACATACACACACACACAGTTTCTGTACTGACATGCATTGCTGTCTGCCTCTGTGTCAATGCAAATAATACCACCAGATGGCGCCAAAGCAATGCTCTAAATTCCTCCCCATGTTCTTTTATCCCTGGTGTTCATTTCATTGTTTTAGTGTTTTTAGTGTAATTTACTTAAGTACCGTACTTAAGTAAAGTCTGAAGTACTTGTATTTTACCTGAGTATTTCCATTTAAGGCAACTTTATACTTCTACTCCATACTTTTTACTCCATGGTGTCAGTTACTAGTTACTTTTTAAATTACAACTTTTCAATATCCCTCCTGTCCATTGAAAACCATGTATCTTTGAATGTGAATGTTTCTGCTTGGATTAGCTGGAAAAAGCATCGTCAAAAAGCTGAAAACTGTTTTTAAAATGTTCGCAAACATAATGATCATACTGAGTATGATATATTAAACTAACCACCAGGGGTTGAATGAATGATTATTACCTGTAGTTGAGTATTTTAATAGTTTGGGATCAGTGTCATTACTTTAAGTAAAGGATCTCCCACTGTATTGTGTTTTGCTTGGGAGCGACATGTCTTTACCATCGCGTCTTCTTTTGTGTAGTACTCAGGGATGGGGATGTAGTGGTTGGGGACTTTAGATTTATCCGCTGCCGTCTCTACGGCGTCCCACATGATGTTGTTCAGGTCAGGAAAGTTGTGATTCAGTTCGATTCCTTCAAAGGTGTACCGTCCCTCAGCCCAACCGGCCAATTCCGAGCCCTGCAGCAGATCAGACAACCAGACGGAATTATTGACCAAGATGGATGGATTGGTAGAAATGCATGTATCAAGTAGAAAATGGTCAGGAAGCTGAAAATCGTTGCAGGGACGGTGCATATATGATATGAACCTTAACTGTCAGGATAACAGGCAAAGTGAGAAAGAAAATCAAAGGCAGCAGATCTACCCTCTGTCTACACAAAGTCACTTGAACTTCACTGACCTTCTCATAAGCTTCTTCATATCCATCAGGGTTCATGGAGGGCAGGATGTGGATTCGAGTCTCAGTCACCAGACGAATGACGCGTTGGTTGCCCTTCTTGTATTCTTTACACAAGTACTGCATGAGGTTGAGGACGAGCTCCCGGCCAAGAGCCTCGTTCCCGTGCATCCCTGCCACGTAGCGAAACTCCGGCTCTCCTGCCAAGAGGGCAATTAATGGAGTCACTTCACTTGCCAAGCAATAAATGTGGAGGGATTTCTCTGAGTCAACATAGACTTTCAGCTACAGACCACACCAAACAAGAAGCAGGTCAAAGTTAAAGTCCAGAGGCACGTCAGGAACATATTCAGCCTCTGCGATTAAACTTTCAAACCTCTTGTATTGTGTAAGGCAACAGCGTGAAGCTGACTAACAGCAGCCAGTAATCATACACAGATTGGCCAGACTTGATGGCAGACATTCCTAAAGCTCAACCTCCAAAGCTCCAAATCTGCACTTGATAAATCAGCACTTCTTGTAACTCATAAATAGGAAAATGTGCGATTCTTGTCCCACTTTTTGGATTCGGCCCCAGTATTCATGTAACCATCAGCCCAATAAAATTTAAGTCAGCTGTTTAAACTGTAAGTAACTTATGCAGTTTTTGAAGTGTGTTTATGCTGTTTGTCTGAGGAGGAGGAAAGAAAAGCTGCATCCCCCACTTCATTTATTTAAACTTTTTGGCAGATGTGGAGTGACCGCAAAAGCCTTCTTCTGAGGATAAGATCACAAAGAAATGTGTCTTGTTTGGAGGATGGAGCGCTGTCTCCGATTTCAGCCAGTTATTGGTTTGTTTAGACAAAGAGGCCTCCCTGCGTGGTGCTGCTGTAGAGAAAAACACTTCAGGATGTTGAACTGGCCCCCCGAGCTGCTGGACTCAGGGTAACACAGGAAACAGGATGAACTCTGGCTCAAAAAACTTCAAACTCAACTTACATAGAAGAGGAGTTGAAATGCTCTTACCTAGTTCATGTTTGGTGGGGTTATCTGAGATCACCATGATGTACAGTTTGAGGCCCATGTAGCTCTTCCCGATGGTGTAGACGTGGGTGATGTCCGGGCATTCCTCAGTCACAGACTTCATTAGCTTCAAGGAACAAGAAGAAGAGTTGGACTTTAAGTCTTTATAGGGTTAAATCTGAGATCTGGGTGAATCTGCAAACTGTTAAGAGTCTGAGTAAAGGCGCTGGTATTGGCTTCAGGAGAACCTAAGTTTCTCATAAATGTCTGGCATGTCTGGCTTTGCAGCAATCCCTCCCTAACCTTTCTCATCTCTTTGTAGTTGTGGTGTCTGAAGTCCAGATCGTCCTTTGATCCTGGCAATTGTTCCGAGGAGTAGATATCAGTCGGATCTACAGGCAAAGATCACAGTTACTTACTCTTGTTGACTAATCAAAAAAAAAAAGACATTTAAGCATTTTAGACTTGAAAACATTAATGTGACGTGGCATATTAGTCACTATTAACATCATGTTCTGAAAGTAAACCACTTCAGTGACTCACTGTGACTATCAGTTGCACAATTTCCAGCTCTGTACAGCAGCATTTTTGCCTACCATTAACACGACAGCCAAGTATCTCGGCCCTGAGGCAGATGGTCCCGTTGGTGTACCAGGTCTGAGGGTTGATGCGAATGAAACGGGCAACGGTGGGAACAGGAAGGAGTGCAAGCACCGGGGTCTCTGGATTCTGGTTTCCTTCGAAGATCTGTACAAAAAAGGGACATTAGTTAGGTTTGAACATTTTAGGATCCCCTGCAAAGGTGCATTAAAACATTTAAAATCTAATATGACTTTGAAAGGGTCTACAACCAACACAGCTGCAATACTGTTGTATTATCTAGACATTCATAACTACCTTTGTTTAGCAGTTCCTCAAACACTATGGTCCCGACAGATATTTCAGTTATTGGATAGACTGTCATGAACTTTTGTACAGACATTTGTTAGCGTGCTAAAAAGCTAAACTAAAAGGGTAAACATGAAACAAATTAGGCCACACATCAGGTATAGCATGTAGCATGTACAGTGACATGTTTGCACGCAGATTTTAGCATTTAGCTCAAAGCACCTGCCTAAGTACATCCTCACAGAGATG
>JAPZDY010000007.1:4030585-4055206 GCA_029783645.1 Ctenochaetus hawaiiensis | reverse complement strand
ATGTACAGTGACATGTTTGCACGCAGATTTTAGCATTTAGCTCAAAGCACCTGCCTAAGTACATCCTCACAGAGATGCTAGCAAGGCTGAAAACTCTTGTTTATCTACCATCAGTTTTAGTTTTCCAAACAGCTAACAGCAAGGTTAGCTTCACCGATGGGCTAATATCAGTGTTAGCCTCTCCAATGGGCTATTATCAGTGTTAGTTTCTCCGACAGGCTAGCATCAATGTTAGCTTCTCCAAAGGGCTAACAACATTAGCCTCTCCAACAGGTTAACATCTGTTTTAGCTTTTCATACAGTTACAGTCTGAGGGGCCTTCCAATCAAAACAATTCAATGTTCTTCGATGTCACTGCCAAAAGACACACCAGGAGAACATCAGGGGAAACATATGACAGATGTTTTTCATTCAGTTGCTCAAAATAAAAGAGAGAAAAGAGTCAAACCTGCCCAGATTCTGCAAAAAAATGAATCACTTGACCTTTGGACTAGCTTTGGACCAAATCTAACTGAAATATGTTTTAAAAAATCTATGTTATATAAAGAGAACAACAAGAAAACAAAGAAGACTGAAACACAAAGTCCTTGGAAGAGGTGAAAACTCTAAGATCCAAAAAAGAACAAATAATTTTTTGTTTTGCCCTCAGCTCTTTGGAAAGAGATCAGACTTTTAAAAAACTGTTCAAGTCACCGATAAATCATAGCAAAGTCTTAATTTCGAGGTGCGGTTGACATCAGTCCTTAAATTTCTTTGTATTTTCTCTTACTGTTACCGTCATAAAGGTGTATTTAAGTCTGAACACATTTTAATTTTGTCATTTTAGAGGCATAATTAGGCCACAGACCCACAGAAAAAGTATTTCCAAGTAAAGCTTAACTGTCATCAAACCAACCACAAATTTCTTTTTTTTTTGCGACACTTTGTTTGTTTTAAGTATGAGTTCTCTCTTGTTGTGTAAGACTAGTTCACCTTTGTGTTCACAGTAGCCTACATATTTTTCCTTGGAACAAACTCTCCAAAAATCTGTTTTCCATCTGTGTGAGGTCAACCAGTCACGGTAGGTGCATTCCTCATATCAGAGAACACAAAAACTGGTTCTTACCGCTTCTTTTGTCCCATTCATGCAGGTTTTCCAATCCACGGAGTCGTTACTCAGCTGGACTTTGTAGGTGTGAACCCAGTCCCAACTATAATAAAGACCAAAAAGGACAAAAGGATAAGTTTTTCATTGATTTTGGTGCAGTGACAGAACATTGTGCTGTATTGTTGTTGCACAGTACTCTGAATTTAGACCACCCACAGTATAATAAAATGCTGCACATCCATCTTTAACTGTTTTATATCTCTGTGGGTCCAATGGATAAACTTGCTATCATCTTGTCAACAAAACACTTGTGTAAACAATAATTTTCTGTGTTCTTAGCAGCTTTAATTTCATATTTGACTGTGGAACAAACACTCTTCAC
Source organism: Ctenochaetus hawaiiensis (assembly GCA_029783645.1). Classification (NCBI taxonomy): domain Eukaryota; kingdom Metazoa; phylum Chordata; class Actinopteri; order Acanthuriformes; family Acanthuridae; genus Ctenochaetus; species Ctenochaetus hawaiiensis. The sequence continues at coordinate 4,053,737 of JAPZDY010000007.1, read as the reverse complement.
ACTGTAATCCTGATACTACCTGACCTCCAGATGGAGTTTCGGCCCTGCAGGATGACTCCGGTGAACAGGGTGAGATGGAGAGCGTCCACCTCAAGCCACTGGTGCTGGTCTTTATACTCAGCGCACCAGGCTCCATCGTACAGGTCCCCGTCCTCGATGCCAGACTAAAAACACATGTTCAATAGAAGTTTTTGCCCCGCTGCAGAATCCATTAAAACGACCCAGACCCACACACTCTTGGCCATGCGTCAATGTGAAGCATTGCATAAGAATTTGACCTGATTTTAATATAATTGCTTTCAGATTGTGGATTGGGGATGTTGAAATGCCCTGCTGGCTCTGTATTTTGTGGTACTTGACAATAGATTGCATAAAAACATGCACATGGTCTCAATAATGTCACCCATTGGTTTCTAAAGAGCCTTGTGAAGCTAAGGCATCGCTATCCCGGCAGTGCCGAACCCAGCTGAACTTCCAGCCTGGCTAATGCTTAAATAGGCAAAGAGGTGGAGCATGGGTGGAGCTGAGGCAGAGAATGACGCCTGGTTGCTGCCACCTAGTAGACACTTGGCAGCAACACAATTAGTTATGCATAAATTTAAGCCTCGGTGTAATGTAAACCACGAGGTTATATAAAATTTAATCTTGCACACTTAACATGGATGAGGAAAGTGGCTATATAAAGCAAAGCAGCTCTTTGTGTCAGGCTGTTAACATGTTTATTTCTGCTATAAAATTTAGCATTTTTATATCGGGCACTATAAGCATTGACTTGCTTTTGGAGAACAGCCTCAAGTGGCCATTGTAGGAACTGCAGTTTTTGGCACTGGAGCCCCTGGAAGTTGTTGCTTGTATTCAGCAGGGAGGCTCTTAAATGCAAATGAAGTTATGGGGTTTTATTATGGTGGTAATTTTATGTCCCAATAAAAGGCAAGGAAAAAATCAAATGGAGGATACGGGCATGAATTTTATTTCATAGTCCAATAGTTTAAGAAATACACAGCAAATGAAAATGGCCACAATAAAACGAAATAAAATTAATGGACTTTTTATTTTCTCTAATTTAAACCTGAAGCAATTATTAATCAACTGTTGGATAAATTGCTCTAAAATTTTGGCGAACACATTCACATTCCTCCACAATAAATCGTAACAGCTGTGTTAAACCTCTGCCTTTTCTCTAGCACCATTAAAAGGTCAAATTTGGTATTTTTCACAGTTTATGACCAAAAAAAAAGCTACTTATGTGCTCATCAGTAGTTTGTGTTTAGTGCTAATGAGCTAATTTTACTAAACATCAGCATGTTGGCGTGCTGACGTTAGCATTCAGCTAAGTCCAAGCCTCACAGAGCTGCTAGCATGAGAAAGTGCAATGTTAATGCAAAAAAGCCTGAACAAGTCATGATTTTTACTTCTTAAATGTGAAGATTTGATCCCTTTCTTTCTCTTACATGTTAATAAATAGTATATATTTGGGTTTTTAACTTTTATTCAAACAAAACAAACAATTTATTCTCCTTAGCTGGAGCCTTGTTATAAAGGTATTCATAGATTAAAAAAAAAACCAAACATTTAATCATCTTACAGAGGAAGCTGAATCTTTCCAAAGTATTGTGATTCCACAGCCTCTGTATAATCTAGTAATAGGATACTTCTTATCCTCCCCTTGTACCTTCTCCCTTTATAAGTTCCTGCTTCCTGCTCTTTTATCTCTGAATTTTCACAATAAGCTGTTCACTGTACTTGGTGTTTGAAGTCTGATCCAGATCGAGACCAACCTGGATATTCAGCCTCCCCCTGTGAGGACCCAGACCCATCCTCTGGTAGGAAGAAGCCTGGATTTGGCTGTCGTCGACCCGCAGGGACTCCAGGCCAAGTGGAGGACAATCTGGAAGAACAAGGAAAAGCAACGAGGAGATAAAATCTTTGGTTTTGTGCCTGTGCTTGTCTGCAGATGCTGGAACTGAGGGGTTAAAAACTCCCCTTTCTGATTTCTCTGAGTAAGCAAACGCATAGTTGGAGTAATGAGAGGTCTCAGCAGTATTGTGGAATATGTCTTATCATGCCGGGTCAGTTAAGTGGAAGTGTGGAGGCCCTCGCTCTGAAGGGGAACTTGAGATAAGTGAATCCAGGGAGGATTTGAATGTAATTTGAGACAAAGCCGAGGGCCGAGACAGAGTGAAGTCAAACGTCCAGCGGAGCAGGGAGCCGAGGGGTACAGCTGCAGGGTATTTTATGGTTTTGGTAACAAGCAATAACATTCCCATTAATCACAAACCACACTGACAGAGCAAAAGAGTTTTTTCTTCTCACAAGAAGAAGGGATGTTTTCTTACTGGAAAATCTTTCAAATGTAGGAAAAGGGAGCAAATAAAGATATCTGAGGGTGTACATGAGCACATTACACCAAACATAGTAGATAAAAGACATTAATACATGTAGAGCAATTATTTATTTATAGATCTACAGTAAAAAGAAAAGGGAAGTCAATATAGTTAACACAGCAGCATGCAAAGTAATTTAAATAAGCTTCAGCTTTAACGGCTGCAACATAAAAGTGGAAAGAGTGTACAAAATACAGCAGAAATGGTCATAATCCAAAAATATAGTGGAATTGAACACTTTGCACAATGAGCACTTTTGGTACTTTAAGTATATTTTGATGCTGATACTTTTGTACTTTTACTTCAGTATGATTTTTAATGCAGGACTGTTGGGTGTAACAGAAAATCTTCACTCTTTGATGATTCATTGCTACTTCAACTTGAGATAAGATCTTAGTACTCAGAAGGCTGGAGCTCACAGCGGGTCCCTGAAGGCATCATTAATTAATTGCATTTCATTGCTTTCTTAATTAACATTAGTAATTGGGCCATATCAGCTTAAAATATAAAACTGCACTACTCTGCAGACATTCAGATGATTTTTTTAAGTCCTACCCAGTCCTGGTTTCTCATCCTTTGTCTTGCTTTCATCTTTTTCTTTTTCCTTGCTTTTGTTTTCTTCTTCGCTGCCTCTGCTGATGTGCTCGGTGTCCAGCTGTTTGTCTCCAACAGTGGTGGCGGCGGGTCGTTTTGGCTCAGCCGTTGTCGTTGTCGGTCGGTCGGTCTGCACGGTGACAGACTCGGTCGTAGTCGTTGCCGGTCGGTCGGTCTGCACGGTGACAGACTCGGTCGTAGTTGTGATGTTCAATATTGAATAACTTTCGGTCGATGCATCGTCTGTCAGCGCTGCGTCGAAAAATCCTCCCAGAAAAATGACAGCAGCCAACACGCACAATGACTTTTCCATCTTTGCCTTTGTTTGCTGCTGCAGCAGAGTGGAGAAAAAAAGCCCCTGGACACTTTATGTGGATTTGACAGAGCCAGACCTCCATCCACATCCCTCCTCCTCCTCCTCCTCCTCAATCCCACCTCCCCTTCCTCATCCTCCCTCCCAAAATTCCAGCCAAAGTTCCACGGAAAAAAAAAAACCCAACTGTGATTCAACGAAGACATAATTGCAGTTTATGTAATGTGGGTTATGTCTGCAGAAGTGACCCATATAATGCTGATGTACAGTAATGAAGATCATGTACTTAAATGTTGAGGTATTTGTTCCATATTTTTCTTTTTTACCAGCTGCTTCACCTCAGACATAAATGTAGGCTACTTCTGGACATTTAAGGACAACTGATGTACACATCAATACAAATAAATAGTACCAATCCAATAACAATATGTATTATTTTCTGAAATGGGTCATCCGACATAATGAGCACTTCTGCATTTGGTATTTTTAGCATACTTTGATAGTAACAAGTTTGTAATTTACTGAAAATTGGAATATAGGATTTTTACTGAGATTTCTTGCTGCTTGTACAAGATCAGAGAGTTTCTCTTCCAATGGGAAGGTAAGAATCTTGTGAGGTCAAGAGACTTTTTTTAACCCCATTTATTAAACAAATTAAGAAAAATCCACTTTACCGTGAAGATAAATTATTATTTAATCTCAAAACTGTGATTTGTGCAAAGTACTTATGTTTTTTTTCCCAGTAGCACACAGTGTTTATAGCACAGTGAACGCTATTTGGCTTTTTTCAGGATGTTTTTCAGAGTAAATAGAAATTACAATGTCCTGAATCAGTGACAGATCAAAATAATTAAATTTGGAGAACGGCACCTTGTCATTTGTTAGAGAAAGACAGCTCAACTGATTACATTGTACTGGTAACGATTTCAAAACACATTAATGACATTAGTGGAGATCCAACAGCTGAAACTGATGTAAAAAAATTCTCCTCGGTGCCACATTAGCTCTCAAATAAACTTGTTAAACTGGCACATTAGAGATGTCTGTTTTCTTAGATATTTGTGGGAGATCACACTTAAAAAAAAGGCAAATGTCTGGCAGATGCATCCTGTCACTGATGTTTCATCAAACTGTCACAATGCGTCAGAAGATCTTCCATTATACTGTTTGATGGTTTCAATTGATATCAACCTCTCAGAATGTTGGTGGGAGAGAGGGGGGAGTCGTGTCACAGGTGCAGTTTTCTGGGTTTCCTATCTGCCGTTATCAACTTCTTGCTGGCTTTACATGTCTGGATGAAAGTCTTGAAAAACAATAAACATGCATTGATACACATCATGTATTTACCGGTGAAGGTCCTGATTAAAACCTTTTTTTCCAATTATGTTTAAATATCAGTTTCCTGCATTTTTCCAGTCACTCCTCAGTTGCAAATCTTCTCCTTCCACCCTCATTTGGACATGACCTTTCATTTTTTTTTCATGACTCAAGTGTTCCTCCTCTGCGTCTCTCTGCTGCACTAATTGTCTGGGAAACTTCTTGCACTGTATGAATCAGGCAGCATCATCTCCAGCTTGTTGTGTTTTATGACCTATGACAGTATTAACTATCAAAATAACAATATAAAAACCAGACACAAGCTGCTGCATCTGTGTCAAATGCTTCCAGTCCTCCTCCGTGTGTTGTTTATTTATTGAAGCATGTAGACAAGCTGCGATTTATTACAGCAACAAATAAAAAGCACATATTATTTAAAATGTGTTAAACATTTACAGGAAACACACATCACATGCCCTGTTCGTAATCCAAACCATATATTTTTTAGTTTGTCAGCCAACCTTCCCATCTGCGTTGTATTTAAACTGTGCTGTCATGAACTTTACTCACTCAGCTGTCAACATCCGGTAAAACTATTAATGTTGCAATGCAACATGACATTAAGAAAAACAAGGAGTCGTAAACAGTAAATGACTTGTTCCCAGATGGTCTGTATGCATGTATACATAAAGAGTCTTTATAAATTTCCTGGCTTTTTGTTTGTATTTCAAGGTTTGGCTCAGCGCTGTGCTGTCAGCATCCCTGAGAGCATTTCATATTCATCTTCTCAGCACCGTACAGCTTTGAATTTATCCACTGCCATAACGTTCGGTGAAAATATAGCAACTACTGCTACAGACATGATTAAATTCAGTGAATGTACCTCATAATATTAAATAGAGGGAGAAAGCCTTTTAATTATGGAAAAGTTTAAGTGCAGTGTGACAGAGACACTGAAGAAAATACAAACATCTCATTATTTTCAAACTTAAGTTGATATTTATTTTGTTAATGTCAGAGGTTACAGCTCTGTCACAAATAAATGATCTGCAAATACTTGTCAAGCTTTATGGGAGGAAAATAGCTTTATTTTATTAAGCATCAGCCCTTCGTCCATATATAATCTTGATCACCTTATTGAATAATGGTAAGAAGTGTCTGAATTTAATTAGGGTACATCTGGAGAGGTAAAAAATGAGACAGTTAAGTTTTCACCCACGCATTCAGGAAACAGGCTCTCTTTGTATTAGTCATCATGAGACGTTGCAGCAATTACAAGTGCATTAACGACTGCTCTTTTACTGCTGCAACGTATGTTTGATTGAAGCAACAAAATCTGATTTGAGAGAGCTTCTTTTTCTCTGTATTTCTACTCTAATTAAGAGAGAAGAAGAAGAAAAAAATCATGTGAAGTTTGCCCAAAGATTAATTTCCCCTCCTAAGATTTGTCTTCCTTTAAATGATTTTAGAGGCCCAAATAGGGTGAATATATCTAGTAATTCTGACCAAAAAGCAAAAATAAAAAAAAAGTGAGGAAAAATTCAAATTGACTAGTGTAATGGAAAGATCTTCTTTTCTTTTTTTAACCTTAGAATCATCTCATTGCTCTTCATGTTAGTTTATCCTGGCACCCTATGCAAAAGAATACAACTACATAATTTATAACTGGATAATTAGAGCTTATGTAATGTTCTTTAATTTTATTTTCACTTTCAGTTTAATAGTACACAAAAGTACCCTAAAATGCACCTCGTTTCTGAAAATTGCAATACAAAAATGTTATTTTTATGGTCACAGAAATACCCTGTAATAGTATGCAATAATAGTAGGCAAGCTGCAGTATAAAGGGCCAGTAATAGTAGTCGTAGTAGTAGTGGTGGTGGTAGTGGCTTAAAACTTAACTTTTATTTTGAAATCGAAAATACCTGAACCTGATTGGTGCTTTTCGAATGACGTGTACACAGGAAGAGGCCACGCAAGCGAGCGGAATCATAACATTGCATTTAAAGTCTCTTTACTCATCCCCATAACGCTAAATTTGAGCTCTTTAATTTAAATTTTTCTATGAGAGCCGTTTCTGATAACCTTTAACAAGCAGAAGACACAGGAAAAAGTAACATTTTTGACGCGCGGTGCAATGAAAACATGTTGCTGGTCGCTGTGAAAGCTAACAACCAGCAGCAACTAGCTAGCAAATGGCTGTTCGGCTCTGATGTCTGTCACTGTGCAAAGTAAGTGAACCACTGTCTTTTTACACTCATTGGCTACTTAAAAACCTTGTCAATGTAATATTATAACTCACAATATAACTTCTGCACTTCTCTAGCGTTAATTAATGCCTGAAGTTTGACGCTAAAGCAGGAATTCACAGTTAAAATGGCCTGGTTGCTCTTAGAGGAGTCTTTGGTTGCCTCTCAGAAGCTTAACTGGAGTTTTTGTGTTGTGTCTCCAAGATGACAAGAAGACGTGCGAAATAGCGAGACTGTCAGCGAACAGCATGTGACACACAAGTTCCCTGCACACCAAAAAGTTGGTTTCAAAGATGCCTCGTCTGGAAGAGTTGGCCAACGTTGCCCTCAGGGTGCCGAGCATACTGGTGCTGGACCTGCTGTACAAATGTGACATAGAAGGTTTGACGGATCACCTCAAGGCCAAAAATGAAGACATGCTCTTCAAATACAAATATGTCATCTGGAACATGTACTACCTTGGTAAGTATGTATGCGATGAAAATAATGAGTTCTGCGTTTTTAGTCACTTCTGTTTTCTGTCAGTGCAGTTTTTTTCAGTCTGAGTTTAACTGTTTCTCACTGAGCGTTCAAATTGCTGTGTTGTTTCAGTTTCTTTCTAAAAAGCGCCAACCCAACTTGAAAAACATTAGTTTTTATTTCACTGCGAGTTTTTCCTCATCAATGAGTAGAAACCAAATGAATTTTATTGGGCAAGTTTTTTTAACACAGAAAAAATCTGACTCCAGTTATAAATTCCTCTCAGTGTACTTAAGAGTGACAAAAATATTTTTTAAGAAGATAGAAAAAGAAATTCAGTAATATAAGGAAAACAAAGTAGAACAGAGATATGTTAAACAAAACATAGAAGCATGGTGCACATACAAGTAGGTGACATATGCTGTAAATATATACAAAAAACAACATAAACCAAAAACAAACATCTAAATACAAACCAGGTGTTCTGTAGACGGCAAACAATAACAAACTATTATTGATGTTTATAAGGAGTTTCTAGGTCTTTTAACCAGAGAATGTAATAGTACTGATATTTTATGTAAAGCTGAATAGTGGTGTCTTACCTCTACATTTGGTCACTGTACATTTTACTGGGAATAATGACCTAATTAGCCTTGTCAGTCAACTGAGTTAAATAAACAGCTTTGGATACCTTTTATCCTGACTTTTCGAATTAGTTGATTATGGTAACAGATTTGTTTGTGTTTTCTTTGTTTCTCATACACATGATCATCAAATTAAAATAACTAAAACACTGTAATGAAACAGACAACTTTGTTATTTACTGATTTTTGCTGACTGTTTAAAAATTCAGTACAGATTTCCCCTTCACCACAGGCCTAATCAAAGGTGCACCGCATGACCAAGCGAGACTTAAGCCGCACTCTGCGGGGGTTTCCCCTGTGCATTCACTTTCCCTCTTCATTACTTGCAAACGTGACTGTTCCTGTGTTTGATTAGACCACAAAAAAAAGGTCAACTGAGGACACAACGCTTCCCTGTTGCATCTTGTTTCTGGACACTTATAAGCTTTAATGAGATTATTCACCAAGAAAAAAATGATAATCTTTTTCCTATTGTAATTTCAGTGTGCATGCAGTGTTGTCACGTATTAAAATGGCTCAAAGTTAACACTGTTAGCAGAATGATTTGGTCTCAAGTTTTTTTTAACGGTATAAGTGGTTCCTGTAGAAAATTAAGGTTTGTCATATATTGTCCTGTCTGTCAAGATCTAAAGATAGGCTACTCAAATTTCTATATAATGTGCATTTTTGCAGTACTGGTGTTTTGCATTAGAATAAACCTTGAACTTTGAATAATTAAATTTTAAATAAAAAAAAAAATATTCTGCAGATTAATTGATAATGAAAAAAGCACTTATGTAAACATCAGCCTTGACCTTAATAACAGTTAAACACAGTGTAGTTGTGTAACCTTTTTGCTGCTTGGTCAGCCTGATAAGTTAAGTCAATATCGCCAGCATTATTCATCAAAACTGCAGAATACAGCCATTGTAATGACAGATTTTGGACTTCTTGTGTGCAACCTTTCCCTTTTTCACTGAGTATCTTTGATCTTCACTTTTGGCCTCATCAAACACGGGGGAAATATAACGAGTGCTTCTAACTGCTCTCCAGGTCATCTGATAAATGTGGTGGTGCTGGTTCTGCCGCTGAGACACATTGTGACGCTCTACCTTCACATCCTGGCTGCTCTCCTCCTTTATATGGGACATCAGATTTCCAAGTGAGAGGCCCCACTAGCCTTCTGCTGTTGTTACTACTATTACTACTGTCACTGCTATTACTGCTACTCCTAGACAGCCTTGACTCAAAGAACCCGGATCAGTTTTCTCTCCTGACAAAGCTCGGCTGCAGCGAGAGTGCCTTTCCTTCTGTGTATCCGGTGTCCTTTAACCCAATAACAGATCACGGTGTCACGTGTTTAGGCTGCTGCTGTTTACTGCTCACCTGATTGTTGATTTGTTTTGGAACATGAGAACCACCAGAAGTTTCTTTCAAAGCTTCAGGCTTGTCAAACTTATTAATACAGAAACAAATGCATCAGTTAACTGATCATAAGAAGAAATAAACAAATGCATAGATTAATAATTCCCCAAAAAATGATGAATTCACAGAAATTAATGGCTTTTCTAATGTTATTATCACCTCAGAAATATTTTTAAATAGGGTAATAATTTCCTCCTGAATATTTATCCATACACTCATTTATTGATCAACCATTTTTTATGCTTTTCTGATTATTTGAGAATTATTGATTTATGAAGTTAATTTTTCTATGTACCCAAAACTGATTTTACAGTTAAAGTTTCTCCGAATAATTACATGTACTGACGCTAAAAAAAAACAGCTTAGGTTTGCAGATTGCGACGTTAGGTAACGACTCAGGTGGTTGTGTTTTCCTGTTTGATCTTTGTCTGTTAAAATAAAAAAAATAAACCTGCACTGAACACATGATTATTAAACTTGTTTTCTCTGTTTGTGTTACAGGGATTATGTTCGTGAGGAGCTGCAGTATGGTTATGAAGGAGCAGTGTACCTTGATTCTCTGGCCTTCAATAGATTTGTTTCTGCAATGACGAGTGAGTCTGGAAACCAAACATGCACATAAACACATGCTATAGTCTCATTTAGGTTCATATTCATAGACCTTTTCTGTTTGCCATTTCCCCCCAAAAAAAGCTGTGTAAACATTTTAATTGGCCTTCACTCTGAATAAGCTGCATTTCAGCCCTTTAATCTACAGTTTTCCGTCCTCTACAAGCTTAAGGGTTGGAAAACCATCATCAGTTTATCATCAGTCAACTTATTCCACAGTGTCTGATGATGATGAATCTATTAGCTTGTTCCATTGTTGAAAACTATATAACTCCCTTGTTTTTATGGCAGTGTCCCTGGAAATGTTCTAAATGTAGTGTGCCTCACTTTATACACATTTCCACGAATATGTTTGGTGTCTTTGGATCTGTAGGATCGAACAATGTTTGAGTAAATCAACAACGGGCTGGTTTTTATACTAAATTTGTGCACAAACACAGGCACTCAGCACATAAAGACCACAAACAAAGCTTGGACTGACAACTGGTTAAAGCTTGGCAGCATCATTGTTGCCAGATTGAGATATTTTTTGTTATGTAATTGTGCAAATAAAGTAGTTTTTGGCAGATTGTGATCATCTGAAAGACATTTTGTACCATTCTGGCAGTTTCACTGAAAAGTTAGCTGAGTAGTATAACTGGTGTCGAAAGGTCACTTTGTTCATTTAGACAGGAAATGACTGATAACAGACCATCAAACTAAAAAACCCTTAATCTTTTATTATGAAACTTTTATAGCTTAATGCCACATTATCTAAAGGTCTAGTGTGTTTAATTTATGGGGATTTATTTGTAGATATGAAATATTTTGTTCATGATTATGGTCATTATATTATGTATAATCACTTGGGGGAAAAAATCATTGTGTTTACATTACCATCAAATCAGCCATGTTGCACTGCCATTTTCTACCGTAGCCCAGAATGGACAAACAATGCTAGCCCTAGAGAGGGTTTTTGCATTTTTTGTGAGCTTCTTGGCCTCTATAGGTTCTCCTATACGTTTAGAACGGGGAAATAAGCAAAAGGATGTTCAGTTACTTGCAATCTGCAAAATCTCCACCAGAGGCCACTATTTTATTTTATTACTTCCGTTATAAACTTTCATTTAATTTACTGTGGTATTGAGTTAGCCTATTTATACAAGTAAAACAGAAGTGATAAGGTGGATTATTATTCTTTTTGCTAATTGGTTCCAGGCTCTAAACGGGCAACTTTTTGTCAGTGACTTTTTGCAACAGGGGGCAGTATCCTGCTTGAGAAGGAGCCAGATGCCTCTTTCATAGTGTGTTTGTAAAAGTGAAATTTAATAATTTGCTTAATCCTGCAGCTGATGTCAAAAAATATTAGCATTAACTGTAAAATAAATCAGTTATTGGTCATTAGCATAAATGCAATCTGCAGGAACGATCTGAGTGTCCAGTGGTTGAGTATCGTAAGCTTGACGGTTGTCGTGATGTTGTTTTCTGTTCAGGTCAGATTATTCTCAGCACGCTGTGTGCCTTCCTAATGAAAACCAGAAAGGTGTGGTTGTTCTCTGCTCACATGCTCCCCCTGCTGGCCAGACTCTGCGCTACTCCTCATGCCACTCTGTTAACTGTCAACACGTTCTCCATGGGACTGACCGGAGCTGGAATCACCGTGTTCCTCCTCTCACATCTCTTTCTGCCATATCGCCTCGCAAGGGCTGCCTATACAGAGCTGCTGCAGCTGGAGGTGCTTTTATTCTGAAAATCCTCTTTTCTGACATAAAAAAAAATTCACAATGCATCCTGTTCATTTTAAGGGGTTGTAGGTGCTTTTAGATTAAATATTTGAAGAAAAGTGAGAGTCAAAGCTATGCTTATTACGCAGTAGTTTTCCATAATCTTTATGGTTATTTTTCATATTTTTTCTCTATATTTTTCTATTTAGCACATGATAAAAGTGTGTTGTTTGCTTTGCACTCCTCTGCCTCTCACTGCTGCTTGTCTGTAGTGTTTTTGTACTCGTCGTCTCATCCCTGATCTTCTGTTTCTCAGGTGATCGAGCTGTACAGACTTCTGGCTGTGGGAATCTCTCTGTGGAACCAGTTTGCCGTCCCTGTGCTCTTCAGTGTCTTCTGGTTTGTCCTGTTCATCTTCCAGCTTTGCTCAGACACCATGTCTGGCAGTGTCTCCGCAGGCCATCAGGGAATCATGTTCTTCCTGCTTGCAAGGTGTGACGTCATTACGTGGCTTGTGCACGTTGTTGCTTTGTGCCTGTTTGTACCTGATGTTCTGCCTGACATATTTGATTTTATAGTTATGGGGGGTTTTTTTTGCTTCATTCGTTGAACCCTGCAGTGTCTCTGAATGTTGTGCCACACCGTATTCTCTTCTGGGTTTGACCTTCGTGGTGTCCTATCTCGCTCTCGGACTGCTCAACCTATGCAAGTTCTACCTGGGAGGTTATGCAGCCGTTCAGAATGAGAACGTCATGCACAGGTGAGAGGTTGTCTCCAGTTCTGTGGTATCAACAAATAACCTCTTCTGATCCATTTCTAAAATTAAAACTGGCAGAAACATAATATTTTCTTGCAACTTTTAAGTCAGTGCAATAAATTAATTGGCAATATTGTAGATTTTTTTGTTCATTGACTCATATGAAGGGATTTTTACTTGTAGCTGACTGACTCGTCCAGTACAAAGTACAGTGTTCAGTGTCATCATCTGTTTTTTACCCTTTTTGTCGTCAGAGGTGTCACTGAGGGCGTCACCCTGCTCCTGCTCGCTCTTCAGACGGGCCTGTTGGATATGCAGGCTCTGCAGCGCACCTTCCTCCTCAGCATCATCCTCTTCATCGTGGTGACTTCAACCCTGCAATCGATGATCGAAATAACAGATCCAGTGATTCTGGCTCTGGGTGCATCCCGCAACAGGTAACATCAACAACAGCAGGAGTCATTGCTTTTAGTGAGTTTAAAAGGAAGCTTAATAAGCTCAAAAGTTTGATTTTTTAAGAACTTAACACTCAAAAAATTCTCTCTTGCTTCTTTTCTGTTTCTTTTGTTCTTATAGGAGTGTGTGGAAACACTTCCGTGGCCTCAGCATGTGTCTGCTTCTCCTGATTTTCCCAGTTTTTATGGCTTATAAAATCTCCCAGTTCTTCCACATGGACTTCTGGCTCCTTATACTGGTGTCCAGCTGCATGCTGACTTCCCTTCAGGTGGGGATGAGAGACCTAATCTGTCTTTCTTGTGAGATGTTTGAGGACATCAGATTGCACTTTTTTACAAAGTGTTTGTAATAAAACTTCATTCAGTCGATAAACAACATTGAATTCAGCTTCCATTACAACTAAAAAGAAGTCAAACAATTAATACACTAGCAACTGATCAAGTTACTTCAGCATTTTAGATGATTTGATGTAAATATGATGGGCGAAATTTTTTGAAAGTATTTATTAATTTATTGCTGACAGAAAGATTTTATATGTCAGGCAAATTTCATCACCTTTACTGTCTTACAGTCTGCTCAGTCAGTGACAGCAGCTTAGATGTGAACAGGTTGATTCACCTGCGTTCAAGTTCAAACATCCTATTTCCTACACTCTCTTTTTGGAGCAGTGAATAAAAATGATGGATGATGCTTCTATTTTTATGCTTTATTACTTATTTGTGATAGTTAACAATGTGTGAGGCCATGATGCTGTCAGTGTCTTTGGGATCAAGCTGTTTCCTTAAGCTTGACTTTGGCGCCCCACAGTGGTCGTATCAAAGAAGACACAGTGGCAGATGTAATGAACCTCCTACAAAATCTGCAATACAAGATTCCATGACTGACAAAAAATCAACGTAAAGCACATCTAAAGTGAAACTATTGTTAAAAAGTGGATTGTTTGTAATTTTCTTAATGAAAATGTGTTTTGTCTCTCCAGGTTACAGGCACAATGCTGATCTACTCCCTCTTCATGGTGGAGCTGTTCCGCAGCGACCCGATCGAGAGCCTGGACGAAGTGATCTACTGGGTGAACGCCGTCAGCAGGGTGCTGGAGTTCGTGGTGGCGCTCTGCGTGGTGGCGTACGGCACCTGGGAGTCGCTGTTAGGGGAGTGGAGCTGGATGGGCGCCTCCGTCATCATCATCCACTCGTACTTCAACGTTTGGCTGCGAGCTCAGTCCGGCTGGAGGAGCTTCCTGCTCAGACAGGAAGCAGCGAAGAAGATCAACTCCCTCCCCAGAGCCACGGCTCAACAGCTGCAGCAGCACAACGACGTGTGTTCGATCTGCTTCCAGGTCGGTCGCACTGCTGAACAATAAAAACTAAATATAAACTAATACGACATCCTGTAAAATCCAAAGTCCCATCTCAACTCAGATTTGACTATGACAACTGATTCGAAAGATGATGTATCATCTCTAAAAAAACACAAAGGACAGGCGGCACATGTGTGCAGAGGATCTGAGGTTCAAGATTTTAACTTTGTGCTTCTTAAAGTAGCTTCAGACCAACTTTGGTATCATAATAATATTATTAACACTTTTTTATAGTAACTTTGGTTAGAAATAGAATTAGGAGAGTCAAGGCTTACTCTTAATGTCAAACCAGAAATATTTTCGGTCCCAGAGTATCATTACAATATCAACATTAGTGTAGAGTCGACCGTGTTGTGATACCTGATGACTGACTGCGTTGCCCAGCTCCCATGCAGCTGGTAGACAGTAAACGTGTGACACCCTATTAACTGTATATGATATAGAACTTATTGTGTACATTAGGGCCCGTTTTTCCTGGTTTTCCAGTTTAGCTCCACCCCTGCATGTTTTCTCAGGTACAATTCTTTGGCCCTGAGCCATTTTTAAAAAAAAAAAAACTGGTTTATATGGAATGTTTTTTTCTTGACTTGCTGTCAAGGAAATAAAAACCTAAATTAACTTATGAATATGATGTTGCCAAGGAAGCAGTCACAGAAAATCTTCATCATGAAACAGAACAGTTGCAGGGAGATGAACAACTTGCTTTTTTAAGTGTGTTTTTTTTTTGGAGGGGCTGCTGTTTAGCTTGCTCGGTAGCATGCGCGGCCCATATATGGAAGGCTCAGTCCTCTGGGCGGCGGTCGCGGGTTTGATTCCGGCTCCGACCCTTTGCTGCATGTCACTACCCCCTCTCTCTATCTCCCAGTTTCAACTCTTTCCTATCAGATAAAGGCCAAAAAGCCTGAAAAAATATCTTAAAAAAAGTGTTTTTTTTTAAAGAAAACATAAAATAACATGAGACTTTATTGATCCTAATGGGAAAATTAATACCACAGCTGCAAAGAGATGGGCTAAGAGGTTTGAAAATAGATAAAGATGTACATAATTTATAATATACATATCAATATAATGAAATATGTGTGTGATATATTATAGATACATTACTTCTTCTAATAGGACTATAGTAAGCCATATATTGGTCATACATAGTTGAATGAAAAATGTCTGTTCTTGCAGGAAATGAGCTCTGCTGTGATCACATACTGCGGTCATTTCTTCCATGGCAACTGCCTCCGCAAGTGGCTGTATGTGCAGGAGACCTGCCCCATGTGCCACCAAACGGTGCGACCCACTGCAGGTCCAAGTCAGGCCTCAGGCGATGCTGCAGCAACTGCAACTCAGAGAGACACAGGTCCAGATCCACCTGCACAAGAGGAAGACCAGAACCCGGACAACAACTCGCCTGAAGAGACGCAGAGCGAGGCTGCGACTCCTGATGCCACCGAGCAGCAGGAGGACGTGGAGAGCTTCGGAGATGGAGACTGTGTGTCAGAAAAAAAAGAGCAGCCAGCTGAGCCTCATGTGGAAGCTGGCCAAGGTCTTCGTTTCAGCTCCAGTGGAGACTTTGTTGGATTTGTCAGCCCAGTGTCAAGCTGCTCTTCAGGGGAAATTTATAATTCCCACATGCTGCTGGATAAAACCTCTCCTAATAACATGCACGAGGTGCTAGGTGAAGAGAAAGACAAGGAATCACCACTGCCATCGACTCCTAATGTTGTGAATGAGAACTCAGTTGAGGGTCAGTCTGGCTCTAACGGAGCAGAATTAGAAGTTACTTTCTGTCCTGAAGTGCGACAAAACGGTGACGGTGAACCTGAAAGCTGTGACGGGACGCCAAAATCACAGAACAGCCTTGATTCGCCTGAATCAAACGACACCGATGGTAATCTTGACGCATCTGGTGGGAGCTTTGTTGACATCAAAACGTCTGTCAAATCGTGCAACGAAAGCTCAGGACTTTCAAACTGCACTGACGATCCTCAAACTCACAGAGAAAATGACACGTATTCAGATTTGGACCTGGACGGGCTGGAAGGGGCTGAAACTACCCCTCAGATGCCCCGGCTGTCCTCCTCAGATGCTGCCCTCTCTTGCACAAGCACAGAAAAGTGACTGACTGCCCTGCATCAGTGCCTTGAAGAGGTGTAAAAGGGTGATCCTAAATACTGGGAATTAAGCACATTTGCCTTCTCTCTGTGAACCAATAGAAAATGTTTTCTTTTACCAGACAGTGTACTGAATGTGCTTCAGTTGAGCAAAAAAAAATGTGCATCTGGATTGAATAAAGAGACTCAATTATGTTGGATTAAAATGACACTAACTGTACATCTGTAAAAAAAATTGTAACAAAAGATATATTATACATAGAGATTATGTGTAACTATGAAGCAATTATCTTCCGTCAGTACTTACCAAATCCTAGCAGGTTGCAAGTTTGAGAATTAAATGACATTTCATTTATTTTCATTTTAATTTTTTCCCTGGTAGTACTTTTTTTCTTTAGCATTTTTGTGACATCAATGTGAAAAAAGGAAAAGCCTCAGCAGTCGTCTTTGCTGCTCATGAATCAGTCTTTTATACTGCAGGGGTGTCTGTCTCCCAGTATTAAATAACTCTGTGAACATGTTCTTTTTTTTTGTACTGAAGTTTCTATATTCATCAACAAAACTATGACAGATGCACAGTGAGGCAGATTTATGAAGTCTAAATAGAACATTACCTCTGTTGTCTGAGCTGAGAAGGTCCTGATGAATTTGTTTGGCTCATATGTTGATTCTGAGTTAATAAATAATTCTATGTCATTGTGTAATTTCACGTTCATCTACAGTAAAAAATTGTGATATCCATAAAATACTATAAATAGCATTACTCTAGCAAGTGTAGTAATTTAATTAAAACTGAGGAAGGAATGTGAGACAGCTACTAGCTGAAATAATCGTCCTAAAGAAAAAGGCTACACTTCTTCTGTGTTAAACGGTTATAATTTGAATTCTTTGCATGCGAAAATACTGTATGAGAGTCTAAGTTGCAGCACCATAAGACGTTGAGAGTCAGTTTAAGTTAAAACTCTGATGTAATCTGAAGTATCTGTTGCAGTTTAAGCATTTAAAAAGCTGTTAAAGTGTCAGTTTAAGTGTAAAAGCCAAAAGGGCCTCAAGGTCAGGTAATGAAGTGTGACTTAACTTGAGTTTCTTGTCATGTTAGATGATATTTACTTTTAGTAATAAATATTCTCATATTACAAAAAAGTGAAAATAGGGCTGCCACTACAAATTAATCATTTTGAAAATAATATTAATACAAGTACAAATTAGTTTTCAGACCAATGGTTCGAAGATGCCCAGTTTACAATCAAACAAGATTAAAAAAAATGCTAAATTCTTGATAATGCAAAAGAACTTAGCCCATGTTCGGCTTTCCCATTAAAGAATCACTCAAAAGGTTGATATAACTGAGTTGGAAAAGCTTTTTTTTTAATATCAACTCATCTTAGTAGCTTTAAATAATAGCTCTGTTCCATTTTAGTGTCTCTGTATGGTTATTATGATACTAAGCAAACAGGAAAAAACAGAACTCAGTAGCTAGATATTTAAATTTATATGCAGACATTGTTTCTGTAATGAATTGGCTCTGATAATGATATTTTAAAATATCTGTTGTGAATAAGGCTAATCACCTCATACAAAACATCATACAGGGTGGATTCATAGACTTTAATTAGGTTATACTCCAGTCTTGTTTTAAAATAATAATATTCCTTTTAATAAGATTATCATTTAACATAAATGTATAGTGCAACATATTTTAATATTTTTGAGTGTGTGGAATTTTTCTTCATTTTCACATAATATTTTTTTAAAATCCAAATTTAATTTAGTTTGGTCCTTACTAGCTTGTCACTTTTCAGGCATGTCCATTTCTTTCTTTCTTTCTTTCTTTCTTTCTTTCTTTCTTTCTTTCTTTGTTTCTTTCTTTCTTTTCTTTTCTTTTCTCTTTTATTTTTTTTTTTACAGTCTTGTAACCAATCTGCCTCCATATCCGCTCCGTCACTCAGCCGCCAACCGGACCGCCTTCCCGTCATAAAGCTACAAATACATGTAGACAGCGGTTAGCTTGTTGACTAACGGAATCGACCGAAACCAAAAGAAGAGGAGCTTTGTCGACCAGCGTCACTTCACCTGGCGAACACAATATATCAGCCTCGACCGGCGGTTAAAAATAATCCAGTCTTAGGACGCTGAAACTACGTGGAAAGTGAGGGTTTATCGAAGGACAGTGTAACGTCTGTCGTTCGCCGAAAATAAGCTGGATAAGATCGCCAGCTAGCTTTGTTACGAACTCCGCGCATACGTAGTTTTAGCTCGGTAGCCAGCTAGCTAGCTAACTACGCTAGCTCGAGAAGAAAGGCCGTCGGGTTAACCCAGCGTCAATAATTAACGGGACAGAGAATCACCCTGGCATATCACGGTTTCCCCTCACTGCTCGGATCTGAACACCTTTAACTTAAACGGAACACGGAGAGAGGATGGCTCTGAAAAGGATCAACAAGGTAAGATTACGTCGGTAACGTTAGCTACCTGCATTAGTTCGCCGCGCTAGCCTCCCACAATGTTAATGGTTAACGCTGCTCTTGTCACTGTGTTTTGTCAAACATGGCGGAGAAACACATTCGGGGAAGTGTTATATGTGTGATTCTTCGTGTGTTTAGTGGTTTTGGTGTGTTAACTTTTAAGAGAATTGGCCATTATTCTTATCGTTGGCATCGACAAGCACACACGGATATGGCTCAACGTTTGAACGGCAAACGGCGTTAAAATAGCCACCAAGCTAACTGAGCTAGCTGGCTAACATTAGCAGATTCGGTTACAGGTTGAGCGTATTCTTCGAAGTGGACTGACGTCAAAAAGAGGCCGCGTGGATTGCCCAACACTTTATACCTTTTACATAATGGCATTTATACGTGAATGCTGTCAGGTTATTGTCACGCCAATTAGTCTCCCTGAAGCTTCTTATTGATTTTGTGTGTATTGGCTACGAGCGTACCGTTTAGGCACGTTTCAGTATCACCAATACTCCGTTACTCGAACCTATGACTCATATAATTCACCGGATTGGTGTCAGCAGTCAAGAGCTGAGTTTATGATACATTTCCTTGCTATGTGAACGTAACAGGGTGTGTTCTGGCATTGAACTGGAGAAAGTTGGCAGCAGTTAAGTAGTTAAGTAACACCTAAGACACACTCATTACATGTACCTGTTTATTCAGCTGTTGTCTAAAATCTTCTTCCACGGTAATTTGTAAACTCATGAAATGTGTGCCTGAAGGCTGGGGTGGGGCAGTGGCCCCCGCTTTACTTAAAAGTAGCTGTAGATCTAAAAATATCAGAGGCAGTAGTTTAAATATACTTAGGGCTCATCTTGCAGTTAACTGTGGAGAGGAAAACAAGGTGGCCCCCCTGTTTCAGATTTGAACTTAGAGGAGAGTGACAGGAGATAATATCAACAACACTTGGGGTTGTTGTGAAATAAATGAAACTCAACACCTCTCACGTGGTAGCTCATCTCCTTGTGCTCGGGTTTATGCGCATTACTATGTCTGCTGTTTTACTGCTGTGGTCTAACTGGTTTTTGTTGTAAACCTCTTTCTTCTACAGGAGTTAACTGACCTGGCCCGTGACCCTCCAGCACAGTGCTCGGCTGGCCCAGTGGGTGATGACTGTAAGTGTCCCAGAACTGGTCAATAGTTTTTAGAGCCAAAACTTACTATTTTATCAATTAATCTGCCAGTTATTCATTTTTTTGTAGTCAGTTTGTATCTGTAATGTTGAACAACATTTTAAAAAAATGTTAAAAATTACCCACGGGTCTCAGCAACATCAAGCCTTTTCTTTTCTTTTTTTAGCTATAGTCTATAACTAAAAAGATATTCAGTAAATGGACAAAGTGATCATTTAAACCCTCACATGTAGCAGTTGTACTTATGCTTAAAAAATTGCTCAACAGGTACTTATGTGATCTTTCTCTAACTTCTAACTTTTACTTTCTGTTTTCTGCAGTGTTTCACTGGCAAGCCACAATTATGGGTCCTGTAAGTAGATGCTTTATGACGTACTTGTTGCTCTCTTTGCACTTCAAAACTTCCCCATGTTGAAAGTTGTCACAGAGGTTGTGCTCATGTCTGCTTTAAATGTCGTCATAAGATAAGGGTTTAAATTTGACTTGGTAATCAGAGGCTGTGGACGGGAGGTTTTAGATCATTCCTCTCTGAAATATATGTAAATGTCATTCTTGCTTTCAGAGCGACAGTCCATATCAGGGAGGAGTTTTCTTCTTGACAATTCATTTTCCGACAGACTATCCTTTCAAACCACCCAAGGTAAGCTGGATCGCACTTGACACAAGGCTTCCCCTCCCACTGTATTTTTTACAGTGAAGCAACAAAGAAATATTTCTGGTAAATGAAGCTGAGCCTGTCAGTTTGGCATCATCAACACATTTCATCTGTTGACAACCCTCATGATGAAATACCAGTCATTCCAGAAGTTGGTTGTTGTGCATGTCAAGTGTCACTGCCGCATGTCAAAAGGTTTGACTTGCATAACCATGACCTGGCGTGTTACGTAGGTCTATTCTTTGTTTCCCTCACTGTTTGTTTTTGTTTTTCATTTCCTTTTCAGGTTGCATTTACAACAAGAATTTACCACCCTAATATTAACAGTAATGGCAGTATCTGTCTGGATATTCTCAGATCACAGTGGTCTCCTGCACTTACTATTTCTAAAGGTATGGAAACTCATGAAAGAGCACTGTAAAGTTTTGTTTTTTGTTTTTATGTTTCACCTGTAGATTTTTGACGACAGGCTCTGACAACCAAATACAGTTCTTCACGGACAAATGAATAAGGATACTGGCTAGTAACAAGTTAAAGACGTAACCTGTTAAACTACAGTTTAGATGTCAGTTTTAAATAAACACAAGTCCCCTTTTTTCCTTATTGTTTTTTGATGTTTTAGGTAGGTAATTTAGTGTTTTTTATCTTAACTTAATACTCACTTAATATGCTAAAAATAATACCCCTTCACTTGGTTTACAGATTTTGCTATTAAATGTCATCTCTTGTCTTGGTTTACTTATTTTTAATAATAAGCACAGTTTTACATCATTTAATTAAAGAGAACCAAGTTAAGTAGCCTGTGTTGACAGGTTTAACTATGAAAAACAAAAGCTAGAAGCTATGCGTTACTTATGTGCTCCTTAAAAAAAATGCATAGATTTTAAAAAAAGGTGTATTTGTTTTTTGCAGTTCTTCTCTCCATTTGCTCACTCCTATGTGACCCAAACCCTGATGACCCGCTAGTGCCAGAGATCGCACGAATCTACAAAACAGATAGTCAGAAGTAAGTATACAACCCCGAAGTGATAGACTATTTCCTAAACATGTAATATGACTAATTTTCTCTCCAAAAAACAGACCAAAGTTGTAGTGCATTTTGTAGGGTACAATATATTTTATAGGCTGTCATTCAACTTTCAAAGATTAGCTAATTTTCTGTCCAAGCATCACCTGAGTCTAGTATGTAACCTAGTCTCTCTGTCAGGTACAATAAACTAGCTCAGGAGTGGACAACGAAGTATGCCATGCTTTAGGGTAAGGCCAGGAGGCAGCGCTGCATCGTGGCTAGTGCTATGGGATTGGTTGATTGTGTTGCTCGGTCTCAATGGCATAACCAGAGGCTTGGATCTCTGTTATGACTGCAGTGGTGGATTTGACTGTATTATACTAATCTCTGGCTGTCTGTACATATGAAGCACCCTATTGGCTATACTCTGCCTAGATCCTGGGCTCAGCTTGTCAATTGATACCCTGCAGATGGAGTCTGTTGTTGTAAAATAAGAAGAAAATGGAACATTTGTGCAATGCTCTCTGATGTAATGGTCTCTTGACAGTTATTAGTTACTGTTTATTGTATTACTAAACTTTACAATCAGATATCTGCATATTAATGCAGAATTACTTTGTTGTTGTTTTTTAAGATACTCTTTATTTAGCACTTCTTGCTATCAGTCCAAACAGACAAAATGATAAACTGGGTTTCCTTCTTGTATCTCAAACTTGACATTTGAACCATGTTCCCTCTTCATTCCTGTAGTAAAAAGCTGCCTGCTTCTTTCAACCGACTGTACTCAACATGTTGGGTTCAGAGGCTGCTTCAAAATTACAAACATATTAACATAACGTAATAATATAATAACATTGACTTAATTAATGTATATACTGGGCCTCAGTAGTTCAATAATTAATTTCTGAAGTTAAAATACTTTGTATGATGCTCTTCAGTGTTCTCAATATTCCAAATTGTAGTTGATCTAATAAAACCCATAATTCCCCCATCCCCATTTTTTTCCTATTCACCCTCACACACCAACAAAACCAAATAATGAGGTCTACCCTTAACGATGCACTTGGAATACTTTTATTTGCCAAGTTAATTAAATAGTTTTGTAGAAAAATCTTACCAGAATTATTCCACATTGTAACAGCAGACCAATCCAAAATCAAATGACGTGGATATTAAGTTTTGAAGCAGAAATTCGTGTGCATGTAAATGTACTCACTAACTTAAGCATGACAAGTTTCGTTCCCGTGAAAAAATGTGATCTTTTCATATTGACAGGCAAATAGGTGATGTCAAAAGAATATGTCACTGTATAAGTTAAGAGGTTAAAGGGTCCAGAATTTTTATGCATATATCAGTCCCTCCAGGAATTTGCGATGTTGCGATCGCAACAATTAACGAAAATTCAACCAATCTCCGTGAATTCTGCGCAACCTTGCAATTTTGTCCAATCACCGTGACTTTTCCGCAATTTTGGCCAGCCTCCCGTGAGTTCCACCAATCATAGCA
>JAPZDY010000007.1:4014466-4030334 GCA_029783645.1 Ctenochaetus hawaiiensis | reverse complement strand
GTCTCCCGCAATTTCATCGCAACAAATACGCTTAAAACATTGCAACTTACAGCGCAATTTTTTAGAAAAGCTGCCGCAAATTCATGCATTTTAGGCCGCAACAATCTTGAAAAACGCCCACGAAATCCTGGAGGGACTGATATACTGTAAAACTCTGTTGGGATGTGAACTTGGCTTGCAATGTTTAAGAGTAATGTGCTCAAGTGCATGTACTTCAAAAAGTACTGAAGCGGAGGAGAATGTGCAGCTATTTTTAGTGATCAAGAGTTTTTTTTAATGTAAAAACTTGATGTTTTCAGTCAGTTGACTTGAGAGTTTATAAAGGTAATTTATTTCCTTTTTTTCTCTTCGCAGATACACCAGAACAGCAAAAGAATGGACAAACAAATACGCAATGTGATGGCATTGTTTGGAAAGTTCATGGAAAATATCGTTGCTGGTTCAAGCTAAAAAAAAAAAATCTGGGATCCTGTTTTTCTTTTTCACTTTTTTTTTTTTTTTTCTTTTTTTTTTTTTGTTAATCAGAACGATTTACCCCGTTTCTTTTCTCACCTGCGCGCTCATAAGAAGATGGTGTTTTCTCTCTAGGACATGTGCCGGTTTCTGTGAAGTTTATATCCCCACTTTGTTCTGGAGTTTAAAAAAAAAAAAAACAGCAAAAACACCATGGTTCTGAACACTTGACTTGAGCATGCACCAGACAGTTTTTCATCCCAAAATCAATAATGTTAATACTTTACTCTCCACACACTTAGTAGAATCTGATGCAACTGGTCTTATGACACTGAACACTGTATCAACTCCATGATGATCGAATTAAATGATCCTTTTGATCTCCTGGGATTGATATTTGCTGGATTACTGGAATTTTTTTTTCTTTTCCTTTTTTAAAAGAGCACTTGTAGAGAAGCCTGTCTTTGTCATACCCATTTATTCTGAATTTCAACATTTGAAATTGGCAAAATTCTGCTGCATTTTATTTGAAAGTGGCATAAAATCTGAAACGGAGGAAATGCCAGTTCTCTAAGAGTTTCTGGAAAACTGGTTTGTGGTTCCTGTTTTTTGCCTTTTGAACTGGTGTGATGTCAGTATGTTCTTCTGATCATTAGCATAGGAATCTATTACCTGAGGAAAGAAGTGTATCTTATTCCACTATCAAAGTGTGTGTACAGAGAAGCACAGCAGTATATATCAATGTCAAGGAAACAAAATATAAGAAACTTCAATGTTGTATTTTATGCATGTTAATAAAGTTAGGCTATTATATCTGATACGTTTCTGCAAATTAAGTGGATTATAAGGCTGGAAGCTGGAAAAATTTGGTTCCCTTCAAGGCTTTCGATTTCTTTTTGTTATTTAGAAGCCAGTAGATCAGTTATTAGTTTTATGCCCACACGAACACTGTCTTCTTGTAGCCCTGAAAAACTGATGCAAAGCTAATGGTTGATAATCAACTTGTGGCTCTGTTTCTTTTACTTTTCCCTTAAATAAAGTTACTCAAACCCTTAAACGATTCTGACTGTTGTGTGTTTTGTTACTGATCTAAAGTGAATGTGTGCACATTTGAGAACAAAAGTTCTGTTGTTCCATTGCTTTTCTGCATGGTTCTCAAAGACATTATTTTGATAAATTTTGTAAAATATCAAGTGTAACTTACTGTTAAAGATTTGACATATGGTTGTTCAAATATTCATAGATGGACTAAACAGTTTAGTCATTGATTTTAGAGATTATTACAGATTAGATTTAACTATGATATACATGTATAGCCTACTTAAAAATATACCAATTTGCTAAATTGCAGCAGTAATATTGGTCAAGATACAACTAATGGAGGTTTTTGGTTCTAATACTTAAGTGAAAATTATAATTAATAAAAACCAAATAAAATAATTTTATTTTGTTTTAATTTCATTATCTTATTTAATGTTATTTCGAATGATTTTATTTTATTTTATTTCATTTTAAATATGTAAAATAAAATATATATTTGATAATAAATAATAAAATCATATACTATATTCTATTTATTTATTTATTTATTCATTTTTAAACCTAGAACTGAGTATTGTATTATTATTGCCCCCCAATCCAGTAGTGGGCGATAATGCAACGTTTTGGAAGTAAAGCGCCTGAAACCAACAAAGAAGAACTCAGTCGACTGAATGCGAACATTACGTCATGCATGCGACTGCATGATTAACTACCACGTAAGAGTCACATGACAAACACGGAAGAGCCCGTCTAGTAAACAAAACGAATCTGAGTTGGACAAGTTTTAAAAAGTATTCGCTTTACTTCGCTTTACCGAAGAAAAACAAAAACTATGTCTCTGTGTGGAAACAGTTGCGTTTGTGTTTTTGCTTTGTTGTTGAGTTTGTTTTCCGGAGTTTTATCCGGATTTTCTTCAGTTAAGGAACAACAGCTAACTCTGGATGGTAAATGGAGTCTTTTTAACTCCAACGGGTCGCTGTTGTTGCCTGCAGGGGTGCCTGGATGTGTTCACTCAGCTCTGCAGCAACAGGGATTCATCCAGGTAGGTCGATTAAAAAAAATAACTTTATAAAGAGAGTAAAACTAACATTAGACCTTTTTGAATTCTATGTGTATTTCCTCTTGTAGACTTTTTTTAGGAAGTAAAGTAGTCATTTCCGATTGATGAGAGTGTTTCATAATCAGCCTGTAAAATAGATCATAGTAATAACACAATATGACAATCTTATATGAACACTCTACTGTGTAATGATTAGTTTGGATACTGCAAAGAACATTTTGCCTCCAATATCTCTGCACTTGTAGTTCACTCAAATTATGAAAGTAGATGTTTAATATTGTAATAACATAACATTTGTTTATATTTCTTGCTACATGATATTAATGGTAAATAGTTATAAATGTCTGTTATGTTGTTTAAATTATATTGTCAGGCAGAATTTAGTTTCTTTTAGCTGTTAGCTGTCTTCTTGACATCTTAACAAAAACAGCAGGAAAAAAACAGAGAAGGTGGCTTTTAAATCTGGCTGCAGCCCTTTTTTGGCATGAAAATGTCAGCACATCCTACTGGGTTATCAGCAACTGTCAGCAAAAACACACTTTGCTAAAATATTGCAAAAAATAAAAGGAATTTCTGACAGTTAAGTCATTTTTTTTCATCAACTTTTTTCTTTCAGGATCCATATTTCAGGTTTAATGATGTGTCCTATCGGTGGATTGCACTTGAAAACTGGACATACACAACCACGTTTACTGTATCATCTGATCTCAGGTCAGTGTTTGTTTGCTCTTATATCTTCGACCATTTTCTGTGTCCTGTTCATGACTCAGCTGTGTGTTTTCTGCATTAGTAGATCCAAACAGAAGGTTCTTCTTGTCTTTGATGGTGTCGACACCGTAGCATCGATTTGGCTCAATGGAGTCGCTGTAGGAAAGACGGACAACATGTTCTGTAGATATGTATGTTCACTGCCAAATAATCCCTTCACTGCAGACAGTTTCTTCAATGTCGGCGCCTCATTTCTCTGCTTTGTTTGAAATACTTTCTGTTTTTTGGCGTGCAGGATTTCTCAGTTGGAGATTTACTGAAGGAGGGGGATAATGTGTTGAACGTTAGCTTTTCTTCTCCGGTTCTTTATGCGTCTGAGCGGAGAAAAGCTCATTCTGCCTACAGAGTTCCTCCTGAATGTCCTCCAGATGTCCAGAAAGGGGAATGTCATGTCAATTTCATCAGGAAAGTAAGTCTGTCCTTCTACGGTTCACCTCTCCACTGAAAAATCTGAATAATCTGAATCAAAACATAAAAGGCAGTTTAGATGCTGAAAAATCTGGATCATCTCCAACTGATGTTAAATGTGCCTTTATGGTGGATTTAGAGATGAATGACTTCATGTACAGCCAGTTAATTATCACACTTTGTGAATCTTGACAAAACTATGTAAATAAAAATGTGATTTACATTTTATTAAA
Source organism: Ctenochaetus hawaiiensis (assembly GCA_029783645.1). Taxonomy (NCBI): domain Eukaryota; kingdom Metazoa; phylum Chordata; class Actinopteri; order Acanthuriformes; family Acanthuridae; genus Ctenochaetus; species Ctenochaetus hawaiiensis. The sequence continues at coordinate 4,026,371 of JAPZDY010000007.1, read as the reverse complement.
TTAAACTTAACATTTTATTCAGAGCACTAAAAGAACCTTTCATTTAAATTTCTACTTTTTGACCTTGAACTTATCAGTCACTCTCATGCATTGATGCTGTAGGTATGAAGGACTTATTAACACTTTCTATTTAGCAATTTAGAAATGTTAACAAAGGCTTTGATTGTCTGGAATCATCGGTTTAGATACTTGAAAAGTGCTTGAATTTTACTCTTAAAAAGCAGGACGATTCCTGTAGGTGAAATGCAAACTGTCCTGTCTTTTTTTAATTTTTTTTTAAAATTTCCATCCTGTTGGAAGCTTATTAAAGAATAATTTCATTTCAAAACAAGAGTTTCCTCTAACTCTGCTTTTCGTTGTGGGGACTTTCTTTCTGTTTGAAGTTTTATTCCTGCACCCCTTCCAGCACTTTCTCAGTTATGATATTTACTTTAAAAACAGATTAAATATGCAGCACAAGGTCTCACACTCCTCTGCAGCACACACACTTTAACAGTTCTCACTTCACTGTGCATTTAAAAATTTACTCTCTCTGTTTTTGAAAGGAACAAAGCTCTTTCAGTTGGGACTGGGGGCCTTCGTTCCCCACGATGGGACTGTGGAAAGGAGTTCGTCTGGAGGCGTTTGATGTTCTGCAGCTCGTCCAGATTTCCTATGTTCCTTTGTTCAGTGCGTCTCATCTAATCTCTCTTTGGTTGAAGCTTTTAAAAACTGAGAAATTCTGTGGAATGAACAGTGATTCTTTGAGGCAGAGGAGTGTTAAATCTTCTTAAATTATTTCTGTGTTGCATAAGCGATTCTGTTATTTATTTATCTGTCATCGACAATTCAACAGAACAGAACCTCAGATGTAAAAACCTACATTAAGGTGCAATTTATAACAGGATTACTGTATTAGGGGGAATTAATTTTAGCTAGGTGTTATTAATAAACCAACAACTGAGTGCAGATGGGAATTTTCTTGTGAAATTTTTCATTAAAAGGCTTCAGTAGAACAGATTTCCTGTCTTGTTCTGCCAGCATATCTTTTTCTCACCTCACTCACTCTATGTGGCAAAATTAAATTAGTTTTTTATTTGTTTTGTCCATTTATAGCCCATGTAGTCTCTGTGTCTGTCCAGATTTCAGTGTCTCTCAGTGGAGAGTCCAGGTGGAGCTTCTTGTTGACGCCGTCCAGGCAACTAATGGCAGAATCACGCTCTCCATGCCTGAGCTGAACTCTGAGCAAACCTTCCAGATGCAGTTTCCACCTGGAAAGACCAAAACCAGCTTCACTTTACACATCAACAAGGTGCTCGATGGGTTCAGTCACCCTGAAAAACTCACCTGTGTTTGAAGAACGCCTGTGAAGTCTTTAAACTGCTGCGCTGTCCACATTTTGTCTGCTTTAATCTGCATCTGTCTGTCTGTGAAGAAGTTTTGAGACATTTGTCCTCTTCTTCCAGAGTAACCAGGTGAAGCTGTGGTGGCCCAACGGATACGGTGACCGACCTTCTTACCAGCTGGCTGTTAAAGGTTTTCAGGACGAGTTTTTAATCCTGAACACAGAATCTAAGGTCAGAGTTCACTGCCTGTCACTTACACTCTCATATTCTTTATTAAAAGGCCTTTAGCTGATTTGTATTTTACGTGACATTAAATATGTGCAGCAAACTTCAAAGGCGAAAGTCTCATGTAAAATCTCATTTATTAATGTGTTACTAATGTCAGCCACAAGGTGGAGCTGTGACAGTAAAAAAGAGAGGAGTGTCTTTCATGTTTCAGCTGGTGTTTTTAAAATTCTGATGATGTTTTGGGCTCTTTTTGACAAACATGATTTATTTATTTGTTTTGTAAATCAGAAGGCTGCAGATGATGTGACACAGGAAGAGTTTAAAACATCTTAGAATAAAAAAGATCAGGATTATTTACAGTGCAACAATGAAAGTCTGTGTCAAACACTAAATTAAAGGAAGAATTCTTGAATAAATTATTATACACAGACGTAATAGCATGCAGTCAGTCTATAAAGAACCAATAAAACATTAAAATTTAAGATAATCCTAATTCAGTCTCAAGGATTAAATGATTATTATTATTGTGGTCATCTGTTATCAGCTGTTTTATAATAACAGACACACTTAGTAAAGTTTTACAATCAATATTGAACTCATGAGCCAAATTTAAACTGTAAATTTGTCGCCTGCAGTTTGCCAACATGTTTATTCCTCCAGTTTTTGAGTTTATATTTTCACACCTGTTACTCTTAATGGAAAGAACTTGCCGTCAAGGCTGTTCTCATGTGACAGAGAGATAAAAACTGAACTCACATCAGGGATGTTTTGGTCTTTTAGTTCCAGTTGTGATTCGTAAAAAGGTTTGAAAGTCTTAAAAAATGTTTTATTTAAAAAAAAAAATCACTCATTCAAACCAAAACCATCTTTGATATTTGAAATTCAAGTATTGCATTGATAAATTTGTTGTTTCCTGGAATCAAATGAGCAAAAATTAAACAAGAATGATTGAAAAATACAATTGAAATTAATATGTGCAGCTGATAAAATAGAAAATGTGACTGTTGACATTAATTCCTGCAGGTATAAAAAGATTTCGACTTATTAAAACTTTAATAAGTTGTATTTAAAGTAAAAATTGGATATGAAGATGAAGACCTTGATAACCTGAAAATTTTCATATTTTTCACCTTGAAAGGTCTTGAAATGTGCTTGAATTTTCCTCTGAGCTGTGTTTAGCGCTTCATTACTTGATGAAAAAGTCTCCTGCAGGTGTGTTTTCGCACAGTCGAACTTGTCCAGGAGCCAATCGTCGGGTCTCCAGGCTTGAGCTTTTATTTCCGCATCAATGGGAAACCAATTTTCCTGAAAGGCTCCAACTGGATCCCGGCCCACTCCTTCCAGGACCGAGTCGCCCCTGCTGTGTGAGTTAAGTCCGAAAAGCTGCTTTTTATAGTGTTGCATTCGAGTGCTGCCTGACGGGGGGGGAATACTGATCAGGAATTATGGTGTAGTACTCAGATAATCCATGTTTCTTCTTCTCTTTTTCTGACTTTTGGTGTCTTTGCTTTAATTTTACTGAGTTGGTATCACAGTGCAGGCGTAGAGTCAGAGAAGAAGGTTCAACAGATGAGTTTGTCTCAGTTACAAACACACTTGATGCTGAAGTTTCCTGCTTTTTGCTCGTCCTGCAGCCTCAGGAACTTGTTGCAGTCGGCTGTGGACGCCAACATGAACGCGCTGAGAGTTTGGGGAGGAGGAGTTTACGAACAGGATCTTTTCTACAGCCTCTGTGATGAGATGGGAATCATGGTAACCGCTGTCATCCTCTACTGGCATCAACGTTAAAACCAGCACAAATATAAACATTAATACATAATGTAGCCGTATCTTCTGACTTCGTCCAGACCTTTAAATCCTCCCGCTGTCAGCAAAAACAAATGTCTTGCAAATGTTTTGTTGATTTTTTACACAGAGTCCAAACTTTTTAGAAATATGCGTTGAATTGCAGAACAGATGGAAGCTCACAGTTTTGTGTCTTCAGGTTTGGCAGGACTTCATGTTCGCTTGTGCCATGTATCCAACCGAGGAAGACTTCATTCACACAGTGAGAGAAGAGGTCATCCAACAGGTGAGCGGCCCGTTCTTTTGATCATTTTACTTTATTTATTCATTCATTTATCAGTTCAGAAGATGTCAGGAGTTATCAGGACATTATATGTGGGAAAGTGTTTTTTCTATCTAAATTACATCAAATCAAATCAGATTTTTGACAGTAAATTAACCAAATAAAAACATTATCTTTCATTTTCATCATAAAAAAAAGCGAAAAAAAGCCAGTTTTAACTTTCCCAAAGTTGTTTTTATTGCATCCTGTTCTCACAGTAAATATACTCATTTTTTTCTGTTTGTTTGTTCTCATCAGGTTCAGCGCCTCAAGTCTCATCCATCCATAATAATTTGGAGCGGAAACAATGAAAACGAAGCTGCTCTGGCGACAGACTGGTTCGGCATCCCGGTTTCCCAGAAACCTACGTACCTGAAAGACTACGTGATGCTGTATGTGAACAACATCAGAGCGATAGTTCAGGAGGTGAGAGTCAATTCAAACATCAAGCTTAAGATTCGAAAGTTTTTAAGGTCAAAAAGCTCAGAAGTGACTGTCTCACGTCTCCTTCAGGAGGACCAGAGTCGTCCCTTCCTCGTCTCCAGCCCGACAAACGGCGCCGAGTCGGAGCAGGAAGGATGGGTGGCAGCGAACCCCTACGACCCGCTCTACGGAGACACACATTTCTACAGCTACATCGAGGACTGCTGGGATTGGAGGACTTTCCCTCGAACACGTTTCGCCTCTGAATACGGCTTCCAGTCCTGGCCTTCCTTCTCCACCCTGCAGCCGGTGAGTGAATAAACCCTCCATTCAAGTTTTATTTCTCGTTCTGATGTTTACAAGAAGATTCTGAGATTTCCTGTGAATATTCACAGAAGAAACATTTAGATATTTTAGGATTCAGTTTCTTTTACATCAAAGTATAGTTTGTTTTTTGTTTTATTTTTCAATTTCATCAGGTAAAAGCAGAGAAAGGATTAAATCTAAAAGTTTGACCCAAAAAAAAGTAAAAATGAGAAAATAATTGCAAAAAATATTCACAGTATCTTAAAAACATTTTTTAAAACAAAAGTTTAAGGTCGTGTCTGTGGAATTTAGTGGCATCTAGTGGTGAGTTTGCAGATTGCAACCAAATAAAGACCCTTCAGCTCACCTTTCTTCCATCCAGGTCACTAATTCATGCAGATCAAGATGTTTGTTGACTCTGAGCTGCTGTAAAAACATGACACACTGCTCAGCAGACGACCTGCTTCCTCTGAGGTCATAAAAGCTCATTCTGAGGTTATAAAAACATGACATGATTCTTACGTTCAGGTGACACCAACATAAACCTAATTAAGAATATTATATTCCATTTCTGCATTATATTACAATCAGATCCCCCTAAAACCAACAAACTGGATCTTTAAGAGATAGATCACATCTACAGAACTTGGAAGAACTGTCTTTATATTTATCTTTTCTGAGATGGTGTAAATTTTCAATTATTTTTCATGATGTTTCAGGTTTCCACGAAAGAAGACTGGAGCTACGACAGCAACTTCACGTCTCATCGTCAGCACCATGAAAACGGGAACCAGCAGATGTTACATCAGGCTGCTTTACACTTCAACCTGCCGAACTCCACAGATCCCATGAAGAGATACACAGGCACACTTTACATCACTCAGGTAAAACATCACCTTCATCTCTGCTCACAGAGTGTTTAAACCAGCAGAGCGACGCCTCAGACGCCGTTACCGTGACCTTGTTTCGTGTCCAGGTCATGCAGGCTCAGTGTGTGAAAGCTCAGACGGAGTTTTACCGCCGGAGTCAGAGCGAGCTCGTCGAGGGCAAAGGTCACACGATGGGCGCCCTCTACTGGCAGCTCAATGACATCTGGCAGGCGCCTTCATGGTCGTCGATTGGTAAATATACTTCTACCAAACACCCTTTTTTTTTGTTTGTATCTTGGACACTTTGCAGAGATTTAGGAATAAGGCATCAATATAAATAATTTGTCGTATAATAAATGTACTTATGATGACCTGGAATTAGACACCACTGTTGCAGAGCGATCACATGTCATCTCCTTTTGTGTCTGTGTGTGCAGAGTTTGGTGGAAAGTGGAAAATGCTGCATTATTTTGCACAGAACTTCTTTGCCGCCGTCCTGCCCGTCGCCTTTGAGGACGACGACACGCTGTTCATCTACGCCGTCTCAGACCTGAGTGAAGACCTGAAGCTCAGAGCCGTGGTACGTTTTTCAGTGGCTCTTTGCGTCTTTACATCGCAGCCACTCTGCAGGCATTTTCATCCACTCATTGCATTTAAACTTCTAAAGAACAAGAGCCAGATGTTGTAAAGAAATGAGCTCAAGAGCAACCAGAAACATATTCAGTGACACAGAACAAGAGTTTAAAACCAGAAGTTAAAGATAATTGTGTAATATAAAACTGGATCACTGGATCAACATTTCATTCATTAATTTGACCTCATTGTTGGATGTTTGCAATAAAAAGTGTTCTTGTTTTATCGTTTAATGCATAACTTTTATTATTTGTGTGATTCCCTGTAACTGTGTCTTTTCAGGTTGGAAATGAAATGAAAATAAAAGAAGAGAGACCACATTTATTTTTTACAAAAGAACATTTCACAGTGTAAATTTTGACATTTTATATATTTTGTTTGCTGCAAGTTTCAATGAGACGGTTATATTTGGAGATTTGAAGGTTAACGGACACAGAAGCAAATTATTAACCCTGCAAAAATGTATTTAGGACAGTTATTTTTGTGTTACGTAATTCAAAAAGGACAAAACAATGGTCTAAAATAAAATTTAGCAATGCAAATATAACATCTTACAAATAACTCTTATTATTCCCAAGTATTTCATCTCTTTTAGTGAGAAAGTTTCTCAATAATTTAGCAACAAAGGTCATTTTATCCACATTCATAATTATTTATTTCTAGAAAAAAGCAGAAGTCTTATTTGAAAATAGATGTCTAAAATGTTTTTATGTCAATCGTTTGAAGTCTAACTTTAAACAAATGCAAACAGTTTTGATCATATCAGCCAACATGTCAGTTTTGTGCTTATTTTATTTATTTTATTTTATTTAAAATTGTGCTCACCGGTCTCTTATCGTCTGAAACGAGTCATTTCTCCTCTGGATCAGGTGACTGTGCACTCGTGGGCTGATCCCGACCCGATTTGTTCTCTGAAGTCAAACCTCTTCCTGGTCCCAGGAGGCAGCGCCAGGGCCATCCTTAAGCTGTCAGTCCCCGTCCTGCTGGCAGGATGTGGACGCTGCACCCGCCTCACCTGCCTGCTCACCTTCCACCTGGAGGACGGTGGCGGCGGTCAGCAGGGTCCCACCAACCACCACTTCCTCTGCTCGCCCAAAGACGCTCAGGGACTCCAGAGGCCGAACATCACAGTGAGAGAGCTTTTTTATTCATTCATTCATTTAATGTTTAAGTGTTGATTTTACTTCATTTTGAGTTTTAGTGACATTAAATACACACAGGAAATGTGCTGAGAGAAGGAGGAGATGCAACAAACCAACCAGACACATGTTGTTGTTCACGCTTGAACTAAACTGGTCACTTAAAATGATGGTTTACTTGCTGCTGAGTGTCTTCATGCTAATGTACACTTGTTACAAACACTGTGTGTGTGTTTCCCTGCAGGCCAAGGTGCAGGAGGATGAGACGGGATACTCCGTCACCCTCCACTCGGCCTCCGTGGCTCCATTCGTCTGGCTTGATGTCGGAAACGTCCCCGGACGCTTCAGCTCCAACGGCTTCCTGATGGTTTCCAGAAACCGGACGGTCACTTTCAGTGCGTGGCGTCCCACCAGCGTCGCAGAACTCTCCAGATCGCTCACCGTCACATCTTTAAGGGACGTGTACTGACCCGAGACCAGCCAGCCAGCCTCCACGTGCTGATTGTCCTTTTAAAAGTGTCTTTTAAAGATGGCTCAGCTTTGATGAGAAGTTCTGAGTATCAGAAGGCTTTTTTGGGACTGAAGCTGATACTTTTTGACTGTTTTCTATCTGTTCGAACTTGTTTTCTTGTCAGTCGGAGCAGAAAAGCTTCAGACCAAGATCATTTGAGTTTTGGTCTGCAGCTCTGGACAAAAGGTCGAACCACTGAGTTCCATTAGAGAAACTATGAGACAACAACGATCCTTCACGTGAGGGCGTTTGTTTGCACAAAAACCACATGACAAAAAAATGAGATGTACAAAGATCAATGCAGCTTTGATAAAGATGCATAATATGAACTGGCCGATGTTTGCAGATAAGAGGTGGATTATTATCTAATGAAACGAAACAAAACTGCAGCACTCATATATTCAAGTTCAGCCAATAAAATTCTAGTATCGACAGTGACATTAAAAAAAGCTTAAGATCACTCTCTGCATTGATCTGAGTTGGGTTTCGCCACACAGCTGATCGTGTGTTTTGCACTGAAAACCTTTTGTGTGTGTGTTTTGCTTTTTTTGCACATTTCTCTGCAGCACTGGGACTTATGAGTTAGCAGCGTTGCCTCGCAGACAGACGGTTCGATTCCCAGCTTGGACGGGACCTTTCAGCGTGGATGTTCTCTTGTGGTTATGTGAATCAGAAGCATGTATGTGTGTCCACAGCACTGGTTTGGAGCTGTAGTCGGTTCTCCAGGCTCTGTGGCTGTTTACAGCCTGGAGGATGGATCCAGTGCAGTGGACAAATTTTATTGTGTCGTAAATTATTTTGTCACATTCTGAATGTGACAACAAAGCCTGATTTACATTTTATATTTGCAGATTAAATTCTAATAAATGTCACAATGGGTGAAATGAATCATAAACAGCTCTGCTCCAAATGTATTTTGTATTTTGACTGAATTAAAACACACCGGTGAAGCTATTTTTGTTTTTTATATTTAAATATTTTAAGTTTATCAGAGTTAGAAAATACTAATTGCATCAACTGTGATTTATTGTTTACAGTTGAAGAAAAATAAGTGTATTTTTTTTATCAGAATTTGTTTTAAAAATTGATGATTCAGGGGAGATATCGTGTTACAGTTGCACGTGAGAAAAACCAGATAACAGTAAAAAAAAAAAAAAGGATAAGGATTGGGTCAGTAAAAGTTTTGCATGCAGCCCTATCAATACGGCTCTTGCAGTGACCATCTGCTGCCACTAGGCGGCCGACAGGAGCACGCACACACACACACACATCTCATATGTAGGTCTCCTCTTGTTTACGATTTTTTTTTAACAACCAGCTGTTTCAAATTGAATAAGCAGCTGACTGTGTGTTTTACATCCGGCCCTTTTTTCCTCACTTTACAGTCACCCTCCTCCGCGCGCGCGCACACACACACGAGGAGTCACCACGTAGGGTGTGTGTGTGTTTGTGTTTGTGTTTGTGTGTGTGTGTGTGTGTGTGTGAGCACGTTGCATACCAAGTGAGAAAGTCAGTCACAAAAGAAAGCATTGAAACATTGAGCGCACGCGGTCGATCACCTCCATTTTTTCCCTTCATGCATCTGCAGGCTGATCTTTGAACCTGATCGGCCTCTGATAGTCCTGATTGATCACTCGCGCAGATTTCTGCCGTTAATGTAAGTTAATCAGGCTGCAAACACTTTAAAAGGACGAACCCGGTCTCTGCTCCGGCATGGATCAGATGTGCGCACAACCTCGGCGGATATCTTGATATTTAGTTTTTTTTGCGTCTTTTCAGCGGAGAAGAAGTTTGAGCAGATTTTTTCACTTAAAGGAAAGAACATTTAAAAACTTAGAGATGTTCAACTTGAAATATTTTCTCTCGTGCGTTTTGTTTTTAATTTCAAAGTCTCAGAGCGTTCATGTCTTTCAGCGGGATGGACGTGAATATCTGGAGGATATTTTACATTTTTACGGGGAGAATAAATCCATCTCCACCGAGAATCTCAGTGACTTGCTGCTGTTGATCTCAGCCAGGAGATCTGAGTCCATAACTGTAGACAATCCGCTGGCAAACCAGGAGGTAAACACATGATCTGTTTATGTTTTTATTTATTTATTTGATTCATAATTTACACAACTGCACGACACTGAATGGTTTTATAATTCTTTATGTTCATTATCATTATTCATTACTTATACATAGTTTATAAAGCTTGTTTATATAAAAATAATTACATTTGCCGGTAAATTATCTTGTTTTTTTATTGTTTTATTATCTAAACACTGTGTAATAATAAGCTCAGCATATTTAGTTTAATAGCACATGTGACTCATTTGTTCTTTGCAGGTATCCAAAGTTACATTATTGGGCCTTTTTTTGGATGAAATACATGTAGAAATTAATGTGATTTTTTTCTTATTCCTTTGTTTTGTCACTGATATTTTTAGCTTTTGAAATAATTAATTCTTAAAAGCAAAATATGTTTTAAAAAAAAGAATCTCTGCATTGAATTGGGCTGCATGCTAACACAAGTCCTTAAGCATCGTTTTACTTAACTTTTGTCTGTTTGCCTATAAATACTTTTTTTTAAATAAAACTTTAATTTAAGTGCACATTTCATACAAAAAGATACAAAAAAATCCTATAAACTAGGACAGATGTTTTTAAAAAAAGGATTTTAGATGTAAAAACAATAAAAAAATGCACTGAATACTGTGTTTCTGCCCCTCAGTGTCCCTCAACAGAGCAGATCTTGTCTCAGTTCGGGTTCAGTAATGTCAGTCAGCTGACTGTGGAACATCTGGAGAGGATCTGCCCCGCCGTGTTGACCCAGGTGCTGCTGCCCTCCTGCCCCTACGCCGCCACGGATGAGGATCTGCCCCCTCTCGACTACACTGGTGAGTTGCTTCATCACAACGCTGGTTTATTTGTCAAACTCCCCCCCTCAACTCAAATAATTCACAGTCCATGGCGGTTTGTTGTCCTGAATCAGGTCCAGTTGTGCTTTTATCCACAGCGACACAAACAGTGATCATTTCTGACACAGCGGTTTGTAAATGGAGGAAGCTGCTTGAAGAGTTTTTGCTTGTTAAAGTTTGAAAAACAAGAGGATTTGAGTCGTCAGAAGTTTAATTTGACTCAGCTGTGAATTTGAGGTTTCAAACTAAATGTCAGAGTTCATCCCACCTCTCTGTCTCCCATCTTCCTGTATCATTTTATCTGCATTTCACAGATGAATCCTCTCATTTTAACACCTGTGACACTGAACAAGTGCTTCGTCTTTTAGACTCTTATAAAGAGTTGATTACTTGGAGAAGCAAATGACAAAAACATAAGAATTAAGTTTATCATGTTTTTAGAATTCATATATAGTATTATTCTATTATTACTGAATGTTTCATGACACTTCTTGGTAATTTCAACACATTTGATCCACAGAGTAGAACGGCACAGAGACGATTCAGTTCAAATCAGGAAATCAGGATTTGGAGAAAGAATTAAAAAAATTATCCTGCTTTTGTTGTCCTTGTGTCCTGGAATTATTTCTAGTTTTTGTGCACAATTTTTTAAATGATTTTAACAACTGCTGAACTCTAAAGCTCAAACTTTAGTGCAAACATGGAGACAACATCCTTAAAGTGCTCAGGAATAAACAACAGACAAATTATGCTGAAAAAAGTGTTTGACACGACCGAAAACTTGATCGTCACCAGAAAGACTTTGTAGTCAGATTGTTTTGCCGAATGCTATTTCTGATGCTCTAAGTGAGAGAAAGAAAAAACTAGGAGCGTATAAACATTAAGATATAATACATATTCGGACACCAGACCTGTGAAGAAATGCATTAATAGATAGTTTATAGAGATTTAAAGCACAAACAGAAACATAATATGATGCAAAGAAAACAGTTCAGCACACTGAGCTCTCTAACAAAAACTGTGCCCTTGTGTTTTCACAAAAAATATTGGAATTGTAAGTAATTATGATGATTTTTATGTTAAAAAATTATTTATTATATCTCCAAAAGAATCTAATGTACGAGTAGATGATTAATTTGGCTCTGTTACTGATAATATTCCTCATTTCTAACCCATCAATCAGAGCAGGGAACAGCTGCTCTGATTACAGGGTTGCAAATGAGATGATAAGAACTCAGAGTCCATCAGCTTCCTGAATCCAACATCATCCTGGAAAATCTAAACCTTTGTCTCAGTTCATCATCCTCTATTTCTAGGCTCTGTGTACCTGTTTCTACTCGTGACTGTGACATAAATTCATTTCCTGCGATATGAACTCATCTGAATGTGTTGTAAACTTGTGTGTGTCGTATAAACTAATCTCCGGCGGAGGAACTATAACTCCCTCCATGTCCCACATAA
>JAPZDY010000007.1:3964751-3994041 GCA_029783645.1 Ctenochaetus hawaiiensis | reverse complement strand
ATGCATATATTTGCATTTTGTCTGCAGGGGGAGACGTGTTAAAAGTTGTATAAGTTGCTTGAATCATTCAACATGAACTGTCTAACATGACCACAGAAACCTTAAGTCGATGGGATGGATGATGATGTAATAGTTCATGTTTAAAATGCCTTTATGTTGCTGCTGCCGGTTTGTTTGTGTTCGCTGTCCTGTGGAGGTTTCTGTGTTGTTTCAGTCAAACGGCAGCACACACAGATGGTGTGTGTGTGTGTGTGTGTGTGTGTGTGTGTTTACAGTGAGCCAAAGGAGAGTCCGGGCACGTTCTCTCACGGTGTAACAATATCTGCTTCACTCTCTGCTGTTCTGCTGAGTCACCAGCACTTCGAGGACATCTCTCTGTAAATTAGGTTATGCAGGAATTTGGATTATAAAACGTGGCGGCGCTAGTAAACATCCCTGCGTTGAAACGTCTTAACCGTGTGATTTGTTCTCCACACCTCAAACTTGCCTCTGTGATATCTCGGTTGATTGTCGTCGGGGAATTAACACAAAAAATTTGGCTCCTCAGCTTGAAATCGAGACCGGTGCTGTTTGAGCATGCATTGACATTTAGAGAGTGCAGGACGAGGCCTTGCTTTTATTTGTTGTGTGGTTCTGACCAGCTAAGTGGGTCAAAAAGACACTTCTGTGGATCCTGTAAAGACTTTTTAATGCAAATGTCCACCAAACACCTCAGTATGCGAAACTTTGCACTGTATTCATGTAGCAGAGCCTCATTTCTGACAGTTTTCTTTAAACAGTGAAGGTTAAGCAGTAATTGAACCTGTAACCATTTTATTTATCATGTCAGAAGGTCTAACTGTAAAGCTTTGAAAATCAATAGGTGATAATGGATCTTAGTGAAGTCTTGGTTGATCAGACTATTATTAGATATCCTTAAATCACCATAACCTTTTATAACCTGGTTTTATTTATGGCATATACAACTTCCATAGCAACCTTGCTTAATAAAACATATTTGCAGTGCTTATAAATCATGCATGCTACTTTAAAGGGTTGGTCATACCACGTGTATAAGAGAAAATTGTCCGGGACGCTGTGTAAGAACATAAATAAAACAGAATGTGATAATTTTTGAATCCCTTGAGACGTACGCTGAATTAAAAAAACGGACAGAGACGATATATTTAATGTTTTACCTAATTAACTTCCTTGATTTTTGTAAATATTTGCTTACTCTTACTTTGATGACAACAGCATGCATCACAAAATTGGGGCACAAGCAGCAAAAAGCTGTAAAAGTTGGGTTATTCCCCCAAAAACACCTGTTTGGAACATTCCACAGGTAGACAGGTGCATTAACAGGTGATGGTTTCATGACTGGGTATGAGAGTGGCATCTTCAGAAGCCTCAGTTGTTGTTGTTGTGAGAAATACAAGAATAATGTTCTTGTACTTGAACATGGGCTCAGAAACACATCATAAAACCAATGCTGGTACACACAAAGTTTGTTTGCAGGTGATTTTATGAATTTATTTCTTCATAGTTTCTCACAAATCCACAGAAGACATCTTACATCTGTTTTCACAGGCTGAGAAGCTCTGACTAACAAAAACACATTGATATTCCTATTTAGTGGAGTTCCCCTTTAAATGTTGTTGATGTGAACACGAGTTCCTGTTTGAAAAGTCAAGCCCTGTGTGTGTTTTGTTTCCCGCCGTCCCACCCAGACCACCAGCAGCGGCAGCAGCAGGATGAGCTCAGACGGGGGCGGCCGGCCCGTCAAAGTGGGCTCCCTGGTGGAGGTGATCGGGAAGGGGCAGCGCGGCACCGTGGCCTACATCGGAAACACGCTGTTCGCCTCCGGAAAATGGGTGGGGGTCATCCTGGACGAGGCCAAAGGCAAGAACGACGGCACCGTGCAGGGCAAGCGCTACTTCACCTGCGAGGAGAATCATGGGATATTTGTGAGGCAGTCACAGGTAAATGCAGATTAGTATCCAGTCAGCAAAGCCTCACTTATCTTTTGTTTAATCTCTTGTGTTTTTCAGACGTGAGATTTTGTTTTTCTTCTTCATTTTGACGCAGTGTGTTCGTGTGGGGGTTGATGTTTTCCCCGGCTGTCTGGATGGTGCCAGCATTTTTCTCCTCTGCTTCAGGCTGCCTGGTTGTTTTCAGATAAAAAACTGCTTTTATTTTTTTTTTCCTCCCAGAAAAATACTGCAAAGCCTCCATGTGTGTGCGTTACAGTGACCAGAGATTGACTATGGTGGCTTGGAGGGAACAATAAAAAAGGGAAATATCAGTTAAACATTTTTAGAGATAACTAGTTTGAATTTAATATACATTTAATAAACTCTTTTAACTTTATTTTTGTGGTGGGTTTTAAAAGCAGATATTTTATTTTGGAGTGAAACAGAACAGAGCAAACAGAAGAGTTAAAGGTTCCCAGTGGAGTCGACCAAAATCTCATCACCTGATTTAAAAGGTCACATAGACAACAATTGCATAAAAACAAATAATTTAAAAAAAAGTATCCAAAGACTGTTTAGAAAGGTGCAGAATGAAAGTCTATATTATCCTCGAGAAAAAAAAATTATATAGGTGAAATAATTATTTTAAAAATTTTGACAGGTCCAAAATGATCATAAGCGAGTTTAATGACAAGATCTGATATTGCCGAAGGATCTCTGAGCCAATAGCAGAACTATGTTGATGTCACATGTTATCATCGACCTCTGAGGCCTGGGAGTTACCGTAGCGTTAGCACGTAGATTTCGTAGCTAAAATGTCTGATCACTAAGTATAAAAGTACAGTTCAGCACATCTAAAGAAACAACACAACAGTAACAGCAGTCAGAGTCCTTAAAGTCTAAACTAAAGTGTTGTTACCGGTTAGATTGTCAAAATTAGAGAAATATCAGGTTCAATCCCTGAATAGCTACGTTAGCATTAGCGACAATATGCTAGGTATAAATGTTGTCCATATCACCTTTATGTAAAAAGCCAGACAACAATAGATGTCAAGATTTTATTCATCTTCTCTAAATTCAATAAATTAATAGTTTCTATTAAAGGAATGTAAGAAATTATATCAGTTCATGGTTTGTTTAACGGATTAAGACCCTTAAATTTCTTAGAAACCAAACAAAAAGGTCTTAACAAGACATAAATGGGACCTCTTTGCTTAGTGATACCTGAGCCCAAGTCCTTTGTTGTTGTGTTGATGCTACCTGTGACCTACCTGCACACACACACACACACATGCTGACGCACACACATATGCACACACATGCACACACACACAGACACACACATCGGTCAGCTTCAGTATCCATCAAGTGTTTCAAACGACTGTCTGACCCTGACAGGCACTGCACTGCGGTCGTAAAGGTTGCCATGGAGATGTTAAAAATTACAACTCGTTTTGGGGTTTCTATATTTGAATGAACATCCATAAACAGGCCAATTTTGTTTCGTAATATCTGTCAGTTCCTCTCTGCTCAGGAATAAAATAGTTGGCAAAAGCCTGTGATGTTTTTTTCGGGAGACGTGACTAAACGTCTCTTACTGTCCTTCTTCCTGTTTTCTCAGATCCAGCTGGTTGATGACGGGGCGGACACGACGTCTCCGGAGACGCCCGAGCCCGGCACCGGCAAGGTTCCCAAACGAGGCAAGGACACACAGTTACACACACACACTTTGAGTTTTTAACATTCTGTAGGTGTTTTGCCAGTTAAATAAAAAGGGAATTTGCTCAAAGTGCAGTCTTGTCGATTCTGACCTTTATGAAATGGAAATTGTCAAAGGGAACACGCAGAGCATTTAACATGCAGTGATATTTGAAAGCAAAGAAAGGAAAAGTTCTGCAGTTTAAGAGCATGCAGGTAAACAAATCACCTTTTTAAAAAGATGGTTAAAACAGAAAAACCTGGTGACACTTCAGTCCAGCAGACAGCTCAGGATTTATGACCTCAAAATCAGGCTTTTCCAGGCTTTTCAAGGCAAGATCATCTGGAACGTTAAACCAAAAAAATCAGTCCCTTTATCTTCAGCATCTTACCTTCTTTGTCCTGATTGGCTGTTTGTCTAACATCCTGTTCATGTCTCTAGAATCACATGCTCTGCAAATTCTGCATCGAACAAAAATTCACTTTTTGTCACATTTTTTCACACTGTGTCACCTTGAAGATCATTTTTACTTTTGCAGAAGTCTGTACTCTATGCAACTACCTACCACATCAGTCTGCATCTGTGTGTCAGTGCTCTTAAGTGCTTTTCATACTAAAGGACTGACATTTGAATGAGCCTCAGTAAATATCTCATCACAAAAACATCGTCTGGTGTCGTTTTGGTCCCTCATCTCTTCTTCCACATCAAACGCTCCCGTTCACTCTGACCTGAGGAGGAAAGACGGTGTTTGCTGTCAACAGAAAGTCAGGTGACGCGTTGTTGTCAAGTTAAGTTCTGACATTTACAGGACGACAGCTGGTGGACACTTTAGCCCCAAGAGTTTCTACTGAACCCATGGTGCACATGGAGGGATTCAAACCCGCAGCTTTACAGTGCTGGTTTCACACTGTGCAGAAATAAAACCACATTCTTTCATGAAGCACATTCATATTTCAGGTCTTTAGCAGAAACTACAATCCACAGAGACATATTGGGTGGGAAGGTGGGTTTATGATGCCATGCTCAAGGGCACTGCTGCACAGATGCAAACATGACTGATGTGGTGAAGTCACATCTGGGAGAAAAATGACCTCCTCCAATGTAAAAATCAACAGTTTGTTCAAAGGTCCATCATCGGTGTCAAAAGGAAGTTAAGATGGCACAAAAGGCTTTTCAGACTGAATATTTAACATTGCTGACTTCATCATGAGTTGAAGGGTTGGCATTCAGATAAATGAAACTTCTTTACATTAATATTCATCACAGCTATGTTAAAACATGGCAGGACCAAAGAGATGGAGCAGAGAGACAGAGAAAATATTCTAATAAAAAATGATCTCTGCATGTTTAAATTTGTGCTGCTGCAGTCCGAACGTTAATCTGATGGCTTTCTACTTAAAGACTAACATGGACAACCAATCAGGGAGCTTCTTCAAACATGAGACATTAAATTACCATCAAATTTAAAATAAAGAGGTGCATGTCTAAAAGGGGCTTTGTATACTGAAATCTTCAACATGCAGGAAATAATAACTTTCCTCCATTTTGTCCTCTGAAGGGAGAAAAAGGACACAAAGTATCTGGTCTAATAATGGTGTTTGTGGTCTTTTAGCAGGACGGTTCATGCAGTTTCTCACAGCTGATCGCGTCTCTAACAGTCCTGAACGTGTGTTGACTTTAATCAAGGATCTTTAATACCTTGTAAAAGAGGTTTCACACCAATGACAACATGAAAGTTGGTCTCTCATTTTCGTTTGTTTGTCTTTTTTATCTCCTCAGAGATCCTGGAAACGCCCAAGTCCACTAAACTGGTGAGTAAAATAAAACTGCACTGTGACAGGAATATGGCAGCACACACACCTGGACTCATAATAACAGACTCGCTAATCATTCACACTGACATACCTGCGCACACACACACACACACACCCACACACACACACACGCACATTGATGCACAAACTCTGTATAATCTTAAGTAAATACAGTGAGGCTGTTGGAGGAAATAATGCCACACCTGCTCTGTTGTTTCAGCCTGATTTTACCATGGAAGCTCTTCTGTTTCTGCCTCTGTTAAAAGTTCTTTCTATACACATGTTTTGTTTTTATTGTTTTATTGTTGTAAATGTTTGAAAAGATACTTGTATGTCCTTCACCAAGTACATGGGCATTTATATTTTTTGACTATTTTTGTGATTAACTGCATATCTAAAAGAAACTCGCGACAAAAATCTCTTTTTGCATCAAATGCATGGTAGTTTTTAGAGACAATGACAATTTCCAACTTAAAGCACTATACATTTACCTCAATATCATAAATAGCGCTCTTATTTAATGCTTAAAGGATGAGGAATCTTTATTACCTTGTTTTCTCCGAGATTTTTCTTTTGAAGAAACTTAAATTATCTCTTAAATTGTTAGTATACTCATTTTGTCAAACTTTTTTAAACCAAATCAGATCCTCTTAAATACAGAACTGAAGGTTGTGTTATGCTATGTGACCAGGAGGGGGCAGTGTTGACCTAGAAATTCACCAGCTGTGTATTGTGCTGTATCTTCATATTGATTAAGTGAAACAAATAGAAGAGCTACATTGAAATCAGTCTAATCCATTATTACTTTATTATTAAATTATAGATATGGGTTTATTGACACAAATTATGTCTTAAAAAACACTTTTAATTTCCAAAAAATAGATTTGGCAGTTCAGCTGTTGTGAACGCTGTGCAGTCAAAGTGTGACACCATCACAGCTAAAAATACTTAACTATAAAAACCTGTGAAGTCACTTATGATTTTAAGTGTTTTCAACAACAACTTTGTGTCACTAATAGAGAAAATGTCAGAAGAAACTTTGTGCTGAGTCACAGCAGCCATGATGTTCTCATTTAGTAGATAATAATAACTCGTCTACTGTGACCTGAAAAATCCTGATGACATCGAGTTTCAGGTCTGAACTGTACCGTCTGTAGAGAAAAGATAAGCATTTACTACTGCACCTTATAATTATAATCATAATAATAACATTTCTAAAGGATTCCTCTGATCCATTTAATTATTAACGAGGGAAAGTCTTACTTCGTCTTTATTGAAAGAAAAAAAGAGAAACACTCGACCTAAAGGGAAGAATTGTGTTTAAAAACACAAATATTAAAAATTTGAATATGTTTGTTCTAAGTCTCCAAATATAAGGGAGTTTGACATCATCATCTTTTTTCTGTAAAAATGAGAAACAAAAATGAACATTTGCACTAAAATCATGACTTTATCACATTATAATATCTTTCAAAATAAGTGAGGAATGATTTTTTTTTCATAAAAGCAATAACTTCCAAAATTATCTTTATTATCTTCTCCCCTTAACTTATTCGTCATCCCTGAAAGGTGCTTAATGTGTTTAATAATATATTACAAAATTTTTTTCTCTATGGTAGAATTAAAAAGTATTCAGTTGTGAAAAATTGGCAACACATTTTTATTTTGCTGAGCTTTAAATGTGTTGAGAGGAAAAAACAAAGCAGTGCAACAAACACCTTATAATGTGTGTCATAATATTTATTGCATATTCGCTGTGAATAGAAACAGTTTATTAACACATCAGTCATGTTCGACACATATTTAATGTTTTTTTTATACAGTTTTTATTTTGTGAGAATGAGCTGAAGAAAAAAGTGTGTGTGTGTGAAAGTGGCCTGAAGATGTGTTTGTGAAAATGTATATCTGACTGTGACTCTCTGATCCACCAATGAAAAGCACCGACACTCCTCAGGCCCCCGTCACCTCCGGCATGCCTCTGACAAACTCCTGACCTTTAACCTCCACCCTCCCTCCTCTCCTTCCTCACTTCCTTCCCTTCTTTCCTCCGACCACGCAGCGAGGAGTGAAGCCCAAAAAGGTGCTGCATGTTTCTCTAACCTCGGTACAGTGGTGATGTTATGATGATGGTCGTAGTAACCGTGGTAACCGTGGCTCTGAATGGCCTCGCTGCTGCATGGCAACAAGGGCCTCATCGCTCATTTACCCATGATTCCTCTCAGCTCACCAACACCCTCGCCATTGCTATGTGTCCGTGTGGGGAGCGAATGAGAGGAGCGAGAGGTGTCGCGTCCACTTCCTGTCACATGACCTCTGTCGCCTCACCGTGCTCTGCGCTCTCGTCTGTCTGCATCAGTCCCGCTCTGTGGCACATGGTGTGTGTTTCTGTGTCTGTCTGCTGTTTCATGCATCTCAAAGCATGTTGAAGTCACGGCGAAATCATCCTGGCAGCCGATTCTGTGTCACGCTGACGCATGTTTTATCGATCACTGCCAGAAAAAAAGACCAGATTATGTTTTTATTTAAAGCAAAATCACAAGAATCTGCAGGGAAACTGTTGTTTTAGTTGTAAGTTCCATCAAAAAATTAGGTTTTGAGAGAGTCAGCTGTCAGTGTCTTGGCTTGTTTATATGTACACGGTGAAATTCCCTTTCAAAATTCTCTGAAAATGGTTCTTTTGGGAAAATTTGTCCAGGTTGAAGATATTCAGAACTCTGTTTGCAGTGTTGTTTTTGCCTGTGATTGACTGTTTGCCTTTATTTGGTGTCAGAGCAGGTGCAGCTTTGTCCTTTTGTTTACATGAGGTGATGAAGAGCTGGTCTTGACATTTATAGCAGGACTTCAGTGACTCTTTCACAATATTGAGGCACAGAGGCGACAGAATGAGCTGCTACATAAACCAACACTTCTGAAGCAGTCTGTGCTGCCAGCGTTGTCAGTTTTGGACGTAAAACGATCAAACCTCTAGTTGCAGTTAATCACCCAGTAACAGCTTTTTTTAATGTTTCTGATGTGCTGATGTGACCTTAGGGTTTGAGTTATATCACCACCTGTTGGTTTGGCATGATCATGACAACACTTCACCTCTGTTTTTATGCTTTTAGACAGATTTATTTAAATAGTTCCTGAGTGGTCCAAACTCTTCTGGAGAGTGAAGGAGGGAAAAACAGTTTTCAAAATTACCTGCGTATATACAAGTGGGCGGAGCTTCAGACAAAGTGTGTGTGTTAAGGAATGATAGGGAAACTCAGAGGTCAGAAACTGGAGCTGAATCATTCGTCAGTGGGTTTTATTTTATGGCCACTTAATGCTCTTTGCCTTCTTATTGTCACATCTGTAAAGTAAACACTGATGTAACAGTGTTAGACATGTGAGACAGAAATAGTAAGAGTGATAGGATTACACTGTGGCTCAGCATTTTAACTTTGTACTAAAAAAGCAAAGATTAATGCTTAGTTTTTATTTAAGTTGTTAAACATAGTTGATTTAATAAAATATAAAAAAAATATCAAGAAAAGGACATAAACAGAAGCAAAAAACAGTTAAAACCCTGCTGCTTTTGGTCCTTTTTATAAACTTTGGTAAAAATTTAAGTTTTAACTGTTCATGCCATAAATGCAGAAATCTGAAACACAGAGCAGAAACAGATTTTTGTTCTCAGTTGTGTCCTTATAGCTAGACTTAATTTTAAAGAATCTAAGATTTTTGACAACTTAAAGGTCCAAAATATGAGCCGATTGAGTTTCTTCTTTGTCAGTGATTCTCTTGCTCACATTAAAATCCAGCCAAAATATCTCACTAAAGATAAAAGAAAGCATTTAAAAATGACCCAATATGATATAACATGTTGTGGCTTTAACATTTGAAGTTGTGCTGCTGGAGGATTCATGTTGACAGTCCGGTGCTTTAGCATTTCACCCTGCGCTGAGTCACACATGCAGACGTTCCTCTGCTTCGCTGTCTTGTAAATGGCAGACTGTGACGGAGGTGAAATTAGCCGCCCTCCAACCTGCAGAGAACGGACCCGTATGGATTTCCTGTCAGCTCGCTCTGCTGTATCGTCTCCTGCTGTGCTCGTCCTCCTGAGCAGGTTGACTGTCAACACCAGAGGCTCAGTTTAATCTCAGCAGGGAGGCTTAAATATTCTCCATTTCACTTTAACTGAGTCTGTAACCAAAACTGAACAAAAGGCACCAAAAGAGCTAATTACACTTCATGAATTTTAACTGTTTTATTGCAGGTGAAAACCAGCATTAAGATGCATCACTGCCCCCAACATGACAAAGCAAGAATGAACAGAAACAGAAATTATTGGAATAACACATTATTATCTTCCCAGTATTATCATATCTGTATTATAAACAACACCAGTATTTCTTGTTTCTTACATGTCAGTGTTCTCTTTTAATGGTTTATGGTACTAAACCTAATTCAGAGTTTGATTTTTAGATGCGAGAACATGCTGTTTTTTTCCATTAAGTCACAAAGTTTTCAGTTATGAAAAACTATTAACTAAGCTGAGCTCAATATCAGTTGTTCTTTATCTTATTTAAAATGGTTATTTACTGAGATTAGTGCAATTATTTTTATGTACTTATGGAGAAATCTATTTATATTTACAGTGTCATATTTCATGACATCTGTAACACCTAAGAATAACATGAATAATTAATCCATAGCACCTATAGTGCCTCTCACATCTCATTACCAGCTCTGAATGCCTCTGTTCCCTAAAGATTTGAATGTTATTAATAACATCTTTTCAGTCAGGGTGAAAATTGCCCCTTTAATACTTTGATTAAAGGTGAAGCAGATGAACAATCAGCATCAATATTTTTATAAACTCAGGTCTTCTTTAATTTAGACTTTAGTAAGCAAACTTTAAGAAGAGCTTTGTAGAGATTTAATTGAATAAATAACTACCTGAAATTCAAAAAAAAATGGTACAAGCAGACAGAGAGGATGACGGGATTTAAAAAACTTACATCACCTGGTCAAAACCTTAGGGATAATAGATGAGATATGCTGTGTATATTTTCCTTTTTGGGTCTCAGATTATTAATTTAGCTCTAAGTGCGATGACTTCATGTGCTGTCGTCTTCATCCCCAGTGAGAATTACACACATGCAGAAAAGTAACACAACTTGCAAAGAGTTTACTTGTATTTTTGGGTTTACACTGCTGTCTTATAGCTTTTTCCTCTTCAAAACTTGCACAGTTTTGCTGAGGGTGTTGGGTTCTGCTGTGTTGATGCTTCCTGGGCAGTAATTTTATCCCCTTCTCGTCCGGCTGGAGGCTGCAGAGCAGTGATCCTCCCCCTTGTGTGCTGGAAAAGCAGGAACTCGATACGCTCTCCACCCGTCCCATCATCCTCTCTCCACCATCACTTCAGCGGTGGATGCTCTCTCAGAGCAGCACTTAGTGTGTGCGGTTGGGAGAAAAGTGGTGGGATTACAGAGGCAGATGTTTAATATTTCATCAGGACAGATTTCCCTCCGCTGCTCTGTAATGGATACACATAAACAGGTTTTTATTTCTGCTTCAGCAGCTCAGGCGCCAAAGTTCTGCTCCTGCTTTTTCTCGTAATAATCCACTTTCTCCTGTAATTAATTCCCTCACACTCACTTTCATATAACATTACAAAGAAACGCTACACAGCCTGTATTTAATATAATATAAGCCTCGTTTAGTTTTATCGCATCGATCTCAAATGACGTCTGCTCGTTCTCAGAGTGAAAGTGTTTCAGGTTTAAAGCTCACAGCTAATTAGAGTATCGGCGCTGAATTAATCCTCTTACTTCCCCTCTCTCCTCCTGCTGAGCTGCGGGAGCACGAGAGGAGATTAGGGCAGCCGAGGAAGATATCACGATAGCTATTCAAACTCGGCTGTTTAGGAAGGAAGCGACCTCTTAAATAACTTCATACACTTGGAAAACTCGTTTTACTACGATCAGTGTAACGTTTCATCTGAGTCTTGACTCTGGTTGTTGTTGATCCTGGATGTTTTAAGGACTCATACGCCTTCCGTTCTTCTTTATTAGAATAAGGAACCAGCGTAGAACAGTGATGACGACATGAATGCTGTGATCCCAGCAGTTTAATATCTGGAGTTTAATATCTGGAATCATCATCAGGACAAATACAGTGGTTGTTATCAGTTTAACAGCTCTGCCACCAATTCAACACAAGACTCATTAAAACAGCTGAATTAAAACCTCCATCATCTGAGTCTGAGAATAGATGTCATAAAATGTCGACCTTGGCTTAGAGACCACAGTTTTAGAGGTTGGAGGATCATTATCCAGGCAGTGAGGGAGCTACTGAAAGAGGCTTTTAAGTTGCATTGTGGGAATCCAGTTTCAGCTAACTTGAGACTATATTCATTGTATTCAGGCCTCTGCTGCTTTGATTTATTATTTTTATTAAAGATATTTCTTTTCCAAGTATAACTTTATGAAAATACAATATTAAATTGCAGAAGTAAACTTTTAGATAATGATTGTGACTATGAGATATTTCTTTTCTCATCTGGTTATGATATTCATGAACTCATAATTGATTTTTCTGAGGGCATTTTAATGATATTTATCAATACTGAAACGTAAAATTGCAAACTCTACTGAGATATGTTGTTTTTTTATCTTACCTGTGATGATTTTATGAAGAACACACACTGTAATTGCCTTAAATATTGTATGTAAATCAGTGTAAAGAATGAAAATTATATCATTCTTAAAGAAAGACTGTGCAAAGAGAGCAGCATGCGAAATTTGGTACATCAATAAATATAAACAACATTAACAGCTTAAAACAGTTGTCACATATTGCAAAAGTCTAAAGACAATATCCAGGAAAGATTATTAAACATGTATGACCTTTAAAATAATATTAAAGTTAAAAAAAAAAAATTTTTTAAAAGCAAACATCCTATAGAATATACTGACTGTAATCACCTCAGATGATTTCCATCGTTCGTTTTTTCAAGAAAAATAAAATGAAGCCTTAAAAAATGAATCTTATAAATATTAAACCTTGTGCATTAATTGATACACAGATCAGGTGTTTCCTCCTCCTGATCCTCGTTGTTGTCGTCTCGTCTGTGGGCTCTCAGGAGGGTGTTGCTCCGCCAGTGTTGCTAGGAGACAAGAGAGGCTCGCATCAGCGTTGATGCTCATTTTTTTCCCCCCGTTTACGGCCCCGCCCCAATGTGTCTCACATCCTCCCCTCTGTCTGTCCCCAGTCAGCGCCTCACACACACACACACACACACACACACACACACACACACACACACGTCCCTGTCTGTCTGTGGTCGAGGTGGCGATGAGTGGGTGAGCAGCGAGCAGCGAGAGGGAGGAGGCTGCACAGTGATGTAATGCAGGAGCAGGGCATTGGCTGGGCCGACAAATCACAATAAGCTGAGCCGAGAAAAAGGGGGGAAAAAACGAGACGGAGGGGAGGAGGAGAAGGAGGGGGAGGAGAGGAAGGTTAGGGGAGGCGAGGCGTCTCCTGTGAACAGTAGCGGGTCGGAGGCTCACGGCGGCAAGATGTCAGAGTCTTAAACAAAACGGGAGCAGAAAGGGAAAGGGAGCGACTGCCAAGTGGATTATGAGAGGACGGAGGACATAAAGGAGGACGATAGCGGAAAGGAAGGGACGGAGGCACAGAGGGGGAGTCTGGGAAAAAAAAAAATCGCTGCTGCGGCCATTTGCACCACTGCAGCTTCTTACCGGCCTGAACTGTTTGGCTTCAGCTGCCTGTGTGTGTGTGTGAGTGAGTGAGTGTGTGTGAGCTTCACCGCGGCCTCTGTGGATCCAGGATCTCTGCCTGTTTTATCACCTTCCTCTGTGTGTGTGTGTGTGTGTGTCTCTCGGTGACTGTGTTGTGTATGTGTGTGTCTGCGTGTCTTCTTCTCTTGCAAATATGATGAGACAGACTCCGGCGCCCCGGAAGGTACAGAACTCCATACGATTGTCTTTCTCTGTTGGGACGTTGTTTCTTTGTTGTTGTTGTTGTTGTTGTTGTTGTGATCATCCGTTTATTTAGTTTGCAGAGCTGCTGAAAAGGTCATGCTTGGAAGTTTCAGTTATTCCTCATTCCTTTTTGTTTTTGGGTGGGAATTGCTGCTTTTTTCTCCTTAAATATTCCCACTGTGGAAGTGGAAGCGTTCCTGCAGCATGATTTTCTCTTTTTTAATCATTTTTGTCAGTTTATTTCCCCTCTTCTTGTATTGATTTTTGCCAACTCACAGTGCTTCTTTTGCAGATTTACTTCATGCCTTTAATGTGTGTGTAGTAGCTTTGTTGTTTTTTTTTTATTCCACCGGAGTTCATCCTGTATTTTTCTGTCTTTTTTCCGGCTCAGCATGCAGAAGTCGTGCTTCTCACAGCTTTTTACGAGATCCATAATTTCTTCCGTCCATCAGAGGAGACTTAACTCTTGGTTGCAGATGTAGCAAACAGGCTGATGTGATCTCAGTACAGCCTGTTCTAATATCCACGGCACGACACCACGGCTTAAGAGGGCTGTCAGCTTTTATTTGGTACAGCTGTTAGCTGGGGCATTTCTGCTGAATGGACCGGCTCTAATCCAATAAGGACCGATAACTAGCCAAAGAAGCGATGAGACAGAGAGAGTCAGTGTGCAGAGGACATGAGGAGGGTAAAGTGAAAGGTGGAGGAGAAGAAAACATGGAGGAAAGTGATAGATTTGTCCTCACAGACCTGGTTTAATTGTGTTTAAATAACCAAGAGAAGAGTTTGAGAAAACAAACCATCAGATGTTTGTGCATCAGACTGAGACGACACTGTGATGAACACCAAGGAATGTTTATGACCGATGACACTGTGTGATATTTGGGTCAAATCCCATTAAAAATGACGTAATTAAGTAAATTACAACAGTCATTAACATCCAAACAGACCCCTTCATGCTCATGTCAGGTGTCATGTCAGATTTATGCAAAACCTTGTTAATAAAGTAGTTTTATGTCTTAATTAATCACAATATAGGGAAGGACTTTATATAAGAAATGTGCTTTGCAAGACTTGATCAAAGTACCACATTTAACCAATTTCACATTCATTTCCACATAGTAGCTGTTTATGGCTTTGCTAAACAATAAAATTTTGGGGATTATTTATAAGTAACAATTTATTTTACATGTTCAGGGTTTTTTCACAAGTTC
The DNA here is from genome assembly GCA_029783645.1 of Ctenochaetus hawaiiensis. Lineage (NCBI taxonomy): Eukaryota > Metazoa > Chordata > Actinopteri > Acanthuriformes > Acanthuridae > Ctenochaetus > Ctenochaetus hawaiiensis. Next base: position 3,979,389 of record JAPZDY010000007.1, on the reverse strand, counting down.
CTGATAATGTCCAAGTAACTTTCCAGAAAGAACAGTGTAATTTGAAGACAAGTTCAGCTAATTCACTTCCAGTAAACAGATAAATTACTTAACTAGCATAACATTTAGTCTTTAACTGAACATGCAAAAATATGTGAATATGTAAGAATGAACATATATGAAGAACAAAGTCTCCAACAATAAATGAATGATGCATAAATATTTATTTTGGTTTAAGTAAAAAACATTTTTCAGACCTGTTTTCCTTGTAATTATCTAAAAAAAAACGATTATTTTCAGGAAAATTTCCAGGAAACGATAAAGACATAAAAGACTCATTTAAAAAAAAAATATATTTAGTAATATTTGAACAGTACTACTGTACATAATGTGATATCTTCAACTTCTACAGCACTAATTCATGATGACTGAGCAAACCCCATTTTTCAGAGCGGCAGTGATCAGTAAATTGATTAGTTGATCAGAAGCTAAATGAATGACAACTCTTTTGGTGTATGATTAATCATTCCAGTCATTTTAAAACAAAAATACGGAAGCCCTAAGTGGACATGGTTTAATTTTTTTTTTTACAAGCAGTTTTCTCGAGATAACGAGATAATAACTTGTTATCTTGAGAAAACGAACTTTGTTTTCTCGAAAGTTCGGGAAAACAAAGTTCTGGTACATGAACTTTGTTTTCTCGAGATAACGAGTTATATCTCGTTATCTCAAGAAAACGGCTTGTAAAAAAAAAATTAAACCATGTCCGCTTAGGGCTTCCATACAAAAATGCCCAAAATACACAGCTTTTAACTTCTAACAAATGCAGGTTTTCTGCTTTTCTCAATTTTATTAAGTTTTATTATCACTTTTACCAGAAATGGATTTTATTTCTGATGTGTGAAGAAAATAATAAGGAGAAAGAATAAATTGTGCACTTACTGTCTCTCTTGCACTCATATTTTAAATCTGGGAACATTTCAGGAGCCTAAAGGTCGTAAAAAATTTCTCCACAAGCTGAAACCTGGAGGGTCTTTAAATATGAGTTCATTTTTTATTGCAAATTTCTCCCTCAAGCATTCAAAAAGCTCAGTTAAAAAGCTTCACTCCATCTGGACAAAAGATCAATTCAAACAGAGTGTAAATGTCTCTGCACACTTCACTCTCGTCCAGATCTTCTCCTCCATCCGGCTTTGCATCATGTCTGAAGCCAGAACAAGCCTTTATCCCAGCACAACAGATTTTGGCCCAGATGAACCTCCTCGTCCCCTGAGACACAATGCAGCCATTTAAAGTCCCAGCAGTCGTACCAGTCACAGCGTCCATGTTGCCACTGAGCTCCATGGTCACGTTGGTGGAAGAGATGAGGCTCTAAAACGAAGTCAGGACAAGAGATCAGATGGAAAACAACAGAGTAAAGATCTGTAGGGCTGTGAGGTGATGAAGGATTCATTGTGGTACTTTTTTAGAGGTTTTATCGTCAGAAAAGTGTTAAAATGTTCTGGTTCATGTCAGAGTCATTAAAGTTTCATCCTTCCATTTTGTCTTTTTTGTCTGTGATTTTCCAGTTTCATGTGAACTTAACCTCGAATCACTAACCCTGGCTGTTTGTTTCCTTCCCTCTCCTCCTCTCCTCCTCTCCTCCTCTGCTGCCCTGTGACCTTCTCCTCTTCCTCTCCTCCTCTTTTCTCCTCCTCCCTCTGCTCCTCAGACCACGGCCAGAAGGCCCAAGGTGAGCCCAGTCGCCAAACTCCTCAGGGCTTCACGTTTCTTTCACCTTGAAAACATAAATATGAGATTATTGTTTCACTTCATGCAGCAGTTTGTGTGTGTGTGTGTGTGTGTGTGTGTGTGTGTGACAGTAGTGACCAGATATCATCAGACATGAAATCCTTTTACATCCAATTACATTAAAAAAACGACAATAACTTCACTGTAACTCAGAGTCACATGTGGCTTCTTACTTTTTGGTTCATTTGTTCAACATTTGCTTTTCTTTTCTTAATATTCTATAATCTTCTTTCTTTCTGCCGTAGAAATCTTTTGCTCAGTTTTTTTGCTTTTTATTGTGGTTTTTATTTCAGTTCCAAAGCAGTTTTAACACTTAAATTGCTTTATTTATTCGCTTTCTAATTTTTTAGTTTTATGGTTTATTTATTTTGACCGTTTTTCTTTTTGCAGTTTTGTATTTAAACCCTTAAAATCATATCTGTGGTCATCATGGAGGTCCATTAAAAGACTGACAAACACAAAAACAAAAAGGAGATTTTACCTTTTATTTGTAGTTTGCACATGTAAACATCATATCTGGATTCTGGATTATGTAGTCCTGCAAAAATAATGATGGCAAATAACTGAATGATGCTCAGCGTGCAGAAGTAAAAGGAAAATTTGACTTGCAGAGCATAAATTGTATTGTATTTATTTATCATTTCAGCTAAATTTATTCAGGCAGAAACTAATGTGTCTTTATTTTCAATTACAAAGACTTTTTAGTCCAAACAGAAATGAAAAGATGAGATGTTGAGGAATCAAATCACACCTGAACACGGATCTTGCACAATAAATAGAGATAAAACAACCAAATTTCTTCACATTCAGTGTCAAAGTCAAGAAGTTAAACCAGGATAAGACTCAAAAAGCCTGGATATTATGTGCATGTAAACAAACTGTCAGAGGGACCTCCAATATGGCCGCTGTTATTAAACAGACCACCATTTTTTTCATCCAGAAGTCTTTTATCGTATTTTTATCCAGATATTTTTGGTATTTAACATTTCTTTTCTCATTATTTTTCCTCCTTGGTGTTTTCAGCAGCCCAGCCGACCTGCAGGCACCGGCGGGAAGGGCGCCGCGTCCGGCTCGGCTTCGGCCTCTGCTGGCGAGATGAGCAGCAGCGAGCCCAGCACGCCGGCCCAGACGCCTCTGGCCGCTCCGGTCATCCCGACCCTCCACTCGCCTGGAAACCCTCCGGCTCCCGTTCCAAGCAAGGTCAGCATGAGCTCAACACGCTCGGCTGTGGTTCACACCGCAGCTGACAGGATCACACCACAGATACGAACAGAGAAACACTGCCTGCCAATGAATTTAGAGCATTTTGCATCCATCAGATATTCATAAAATACCAGAAGTCTCCACTTTTTGTTTACAGCTTAGATATTTTTGAATACTAGTGACTAATAGCAGCTATGAGTAAACATTTTTCTCCGTAATCATGTGTGATATTGATGGATGAAAGACGACTTTAAACGTGTTGGCGCGTTGCTTTTAAACAACAGTTCAACATGTGCACAGAGTGTTAAAATGATCAGAGACGTCTCAGGACTCAGCGTGTAAACCGTCTTAGCAGAACTAGTGAGATGAATCAGACGTGACAGTTTATTTGCAACTATAAATATTCAGGTTTTTTCAAACGCAGCTGTCTGTTTGTATCAGTGTCATTCAAGAATCACTGAAAATGAGCCTGAGGTCTTAACTGGTGTCTTCTATTACATGAGGCTGCATAAAAACATAAATACCAGTCTGATAAAAAGGAAAAAACACGAGATGTTAACGCAGTTCCAATGTTTTATTTAAAAAAAAAGCTTGAGTTTATTTTTTCATGTGACATTAAAGCAGATAGAAACAGACGGAGCCTTCGTTTTCCCGGTGGATCATTGCATGTGACAGACAAAGCTCGTAAAGCAGACTGATGGTATCATTACACCCAGAACACTTTTCAATTAAAATTAACTAAATAATAAGAAGATAAAGCAAAATTCTCATCTATTACAACTTAAATTTCATGGATTATCACTGTAACATTTTGTAAAAGTCAGATTTGGCAGCCGGTGGTTCGTTTTGGTTGCAGACGTAATCAGTCTGGCTCATGTTTTATCCCCTCAGGAGGACGTCACCATGGAAACGCAGGTGCAGTCATGTGGTGTGATGTGATGTGATGTCTTTGCACTGAAGTGAAACTGATGCTGAAGTGTTGTTTTTTTTTCTCTCACTAACATTTCAACGAGACGTCAGAAGTGTGACTCCTGCTCTTTAATTGGTGTGTGAGATGCTCCAGCTGTTAAGTCGGGGTGTGACGTGTGTGTGTGTGTGTGTGTGTGTGTCCAGCTACACACTAAAGCACATATTGTGAGTGTGTCCTTCCTGACGAGGCATGTGTGTGTGACTCTCTGCTCTCCACAGGTTGAGTCACTGCATGGCGAGTGACATTAAAGCCTCCTAACACAAAGCGAAAGTGCTGTCGGTTTAGATTTATAGATTTACACCTGAGGAGTCATTAAAGTCAGGTGATTAAAGAAAGATTTAAAAATGAAAAAATGAAGTAGCAGAAAAGAGTTGAAGCCTCCTTCTGTGTCTGTAAGTGCTTAGAAAAGTGACCTTTTTTAACCTCCTGCATCAGTAATGTAATGAAACTCTTATCTTCAAATATCAGCCTTTTTTTAATCTTCTCATCCTTTCATTTCCCTCCGTCTATTGTCTCCTCCTCACGTTCTGTATCCAGGAGGAGGAGGCGCTGCGTGGCCAGGTGAAGGACCTGGAGGAGAAGCTGGAGACGCTGAAGATGAAGCGGACGGAGGACAAGGCCAAGCTGAAGGAGCTGGAGAAGCACAAGATCCAGCTGGAGCAGCTGCAGGAGTGGAGGACCAAGATGCAGGAGCAGCAGGCGGAGCTGCAGAAACAACTCAAGGAGGCCAAGAGGGTAAGAAGCAACAGGCAGATGGAGATGGATGAAGATGGTGGAGAGGTTGCTTTCTGAATGGGTGGGTGGATGATTGGATGAGTGCACATCATCAGTGCATCACAAGAACAGCTGCAGGAACAAGATATGAGCGAGTAGATGCATGATGGACTCAAATATAATGCAAAGGAAACATAACATCTTCGCTTTTTAAAGACGTGCTGATATTTTGATGTTGAAACATCTGATTTCTGATCATTTGCTGTGCTGCTCTGTGACTTTAAAGACCCTGAAAACCTAATTTCCTATCAGCTTTTTAATGTTAATTCTTTGGTTTTAGTCAGAAATGAAAAACAATTTAATAAAAGTATCGATGAAACTTTAAAATATGTAGTTAGATGCTGTTTTTTTCTTTTCTTCTGCTCCAATCTGATCATTTCCATCTGTTCTGTCTTTAAATCTAATCATCTTTATACGACCCAATGACAAGTAGTTGTGCTTTTCAAGACCAGGACGCTCATAGTTATTTAGGAGACAATAAAACAAAAAATATCAGACTAATGAAACTGTTTGAATATAAGATTTCAGCAGAAGAGAAAACCACATTCATTCAGCAGCAACAGCACAAAATACAAACATAACACTGCTTTTAAATAAAGATTCACTTTGGAAAACACAATAAGAACGAACTGAAAAAATTCAATTTATCAGGAAAAAAGGTTTTTAAAGATTGTATTCAGTCAATGAAGGCCTCTTTCCATAACTAAATGCACATAACTGAAGTTTTCTCTGCATGTAGGAGGCAAAAGAAGCGCTGGAGGCGAAGGAGCGATACGTGGAGGAGATGTCGGACACGGCGGATGCCATCGAGATGGCCACGCTGGATAAAGAGATGGCAGAGGAGAGAGCCGAGTCTCTGCAGCTGGAGGTCGACTCCCTGAAGGAGAAGGTGGACGAGCTCACCATGGACCTGGAGATCCTCAAGCACGAGATCGAGGAGAAAGGTACAGCAGAGAGGCCGGGATGAAAAACGTGAATATGTCAGTTCTGCTAAAGCTTCTGTGTGACACATTTTTAAATGATAATAGTTACACATTTTTGATGCAAAAGTTGCATCTTGCTGCAGGAAGTGACTGCAAAACATCAAAACTGCACAAAAGTTACGTTTCTCATATTTTAAAAGACTTTTCAGTTACAGTCAAGTAACAGAGGAACAGTTTATTGTTGGCTTACAAAGTGATCAGACCGCTGACGTGATGTAAACCAGATCATCAGTGACCTCTGAGTGCAGGATGATGGTGGCTGATCAGAGCAAACTCAAACTAACGGCACCATTTTTTAATTAAAATCTGCCATCGATTCTTCTGGCAAAAACACCCAGAAACATCACTTCTCTGGAAGTTTATTTTGGTGACATAAATTAAAAGCTAACGATGTTCCTGAAGCACATTGTCCTCACTAAGATGCTGCAGAGCTCAGGTGTTTTTGGGGTTCCTCACAGGTTCAGATGGTGCCGCCTCCAGTTACCATGTGAAACAGTTGGAGGAGCAGAACGGCAGACTGAAGGAGGCGCTGGTCAGGTAAGACTGCTAATACCTCCTCAAATGGACTCAGAAAAGCCCGAAAAGTCATTTTGCTTCATTATAGTTGTCAATAAATGGAAATAAGAGACTTTAAGTGCTTCAGATCTTATCAATGTGTATTTTTTCCGCATGTCAGGATGCGAGATCTGTCGGCGTCGGAGAAGCAGGAACATGTGAAGTTGCAGAAGCAGATGGAGAAGAAGAACCTGGAGCTCGACACTCTGAGGAGCCAGAAGGAAAAACTGCAGGAGGAGATGACGGCGGCAGAAAAGACCATCGACGAGCTGAAGGAGCAGGTCTGCGTTTTAAAAAACGGAGCCGCCGCTGCAGCTTCACGACGACTGCAGTGACATAAATCTGTCTGCAGCCTCGCTCAGATGAGACGTTCATGTGGAGATGACATTAAAGAGACAAAGTACAGCTGCATTTCTGATGATGATGTTTGTTTCAGGTGGATGCAGCTTTGGGGGCGGAGGAGATGGTGGAGATGCTGACGGAGAGAAACCTGGACCTGGAGGAGAAAGTCAGGGAGCTGAGAGAGACGGTCACCGACCTGGTGAGTGAAAATCAAAAACACAAAACAGACGTTTCTAATATGAGACTTAAAACGAACAAAAGCACAGTCGATTCGGTTCTTTCATTGAATAAAAAATGACCTGAGACTCATGTTTTTCCTGCTCAGTCTGAAAACATTTAAGAGCCACAGTTTTGCTGACTCATTTCATCATTGATAAGGGCCGTGGTCATTGTTATGTACGAGCTGCTCTCTGGTTTTTCTGCCTGCAGACGTTGTTGAGTTACTCCTTTGATTAGATTGCAGTGCACCTCTGTCATTCACTGACCTCGATGGGAACAAATAAAAACTGCTCTGCCACCAGAAGTAATCACTTACAGTAAAAGCAGGACTCTTATGATGATCTTTTAGAAACATTACGGCGGCATGAACATTGCTCCCAATGTCGCTCATATAGAACAACTTTAGGGAAAGCCAGAAGATCAATTCTGACTCTAAACATTTCAAATAAACTCAGAATTTCAGTCCTCAGGATTGTGCAAGAACATTGACACCATTTCCAAAGCAGCTGATTAGTCAAATTGTGATTATTCTGATAATTCTGATTCTAAAAACCTGGAAAAATAATCATTAAAATGTTTTTGTAGTAAGAGAATTTCAGCCTGTTTGTTGGTTGTTGTCTCCTCAGGAAGCTATAAACGAGATGAACGACGAGCTGCAGGAAAATGCCAGAGAGACGGAGCTGGAGCTGAGGGAGATGTTGGATCTGGGCGCCGCGAGAGTTCGAGAGGCTGAGAAACGAGTGGAAGCTGCGCAGGAAACCGTGGCCGATTACCAGCAGACCATCAAGAAGTACCGCGAGCTCACAGCTCACCTGCAGGTCGAACTCAGTCTCAGCTCGTTGTTTGATCGTTCATGTTTCTGTGCGATGGTCCGTCCTGACTCCTCCTCTGTGTTTCCTGCAGGAGGTGAACAGGGAGCTGACGAGCCAGCAGGAAGCCTCAGCAGAGCTGCAGCAGCAGCCGCCAGCAGAGATGTTCGATTTCAAGATTAAGTTTGCGGAGACGAAGGCCTACGCCAAGGTCAGAGACAACACAGGCTCTTTGGTCTGAACGATGAGGAGCTCTTGGTTGTGTGATAACTTTAGATGTGATTCCCGAATGTTCTTTCTTTGGTTTTCAAGGTTGCAAAGTTAAAACTACAGAAGTTTTCTGTTTGCAACTCAGCTCGATTTAAACTCAGGGTCTGTGTTTGATCTTTGATGTCTGTAAACTGAATTTTAAAGCACCAAATGTATAAAACAGCAGGATTGAGAACTGAGAATCGGATCTCAACCTTCTGATCCATCAGAATTTCACACTTCCAACTTTTTCATTCTCATTCATCAGTGCCTTCGTATGTTTATTATCATTTATTTCTTCTGCTGGAAATGACTGAGAGGACAAAAGCATCCACTGTGTGTTTGTTTCATAAGGTCTGAGGGTCTAAGTTGTGTTTTTGTGTGTGTGTGTGTGTGTGTGTGTGTGCAGGCCATTGAGATGGAGCTGAGGAAGATGGAGGTGGGTCAGGCCAACAGACACGTTTCTCTCCTGACCTCCTTCATGCCTGAATCCTTCCTCCGTCACGGCGGAGATCACGACTGCATCCTGGTGCTGCTGCTCATCCCGAGACTCATCTGCAAGGTGATTTTTGCTTTTTCAGCCACGTTTTGTCAAACAAATGAAGCCAGACGGACGATGAACGTATGTTTCTGCGTCTGCAGGCCGAGCTGATCAGCAAACAGGCCCAGGAGAAGTTCGACCTGAATGAAAACTGTGTGGAGCGAGCCGGACTGAAGGGAGCCGTCGGGGAGCAGCTGAGCTTCGCTGGCGGTTTGGTTTACTCGCTCAGTCTGCTGCAGGCGACGCTGCACAAATACGAACAGTACGTTTCACCAAAGTCACTAAAAACCAAGGAAGTACAGCTGAAGAGATCTGAGAGAGATAACTCATGAGATTATCTAAGTCCTCTGTTTAAGTCTTTGAGAAAAAACTTTTACCTCAACACTTCCAATATTTTAAAGCAGAAGCTAATCTCTTAAGTTATGTTGTGTGTGTGTGTGTGTGTGTGTGTGTGTCAGGGCTCTGGCTCAGTGCAGTGTGGACGTCTATAAGAAGATCGGCTCTCTGTATCCGGAGATGAGCGTCCACGAACGTTCTCTGGATTTCCTCATCGACCTGCTGCACAAAGACCAGCTGGACGAGACGGTCAACGTGGAGCCGCTCACCAAGGCCATTAAGTACTATCAGGTACACACACACACACACACACACACCTTTGCATAAATGGCATTCAGGTTGACCTCTCCATGTGTGCATTGTTTTGTTTTGACAGTAAGTCGGAGCTGAAACATCCATCCATCTGATTAATTGACAAAAAATGAATCATCAGCATTTTTTGTGCTTAAAAATGTTCTGGTAATTTATTTATTGGATCTCCATGTGGCAGTAATGCAGCAAAAACTGCTGCATTACAATTAAAAAGAAGGAACAAAGACTGTCAGAAAGCAAACATGCAAGTTAATCCAGGAGTTAAAAAACTTTTGCATATGTTTACAGATGTTCTGTGAGGATGGAAATACTTTCAGCAAGTTTCTTTGACTTTAAGGACAAACAGTTTTGGTAGAAAAACACTCAATAAAAACATAAACTCATGTTTTTTTACAAGACAATTAAAAAAAGAAACTTTAAGTCTCTTATCAAGTTTAGAGGCTGACACAGTGACAGTTTATGTAGAAGGAAAATAAATGTGATTGACCACAGTCGACATTTTTTTAGGTCACAGTTTCTGCAGTTTTACAAAACATAAATGCACTTGACACTAAAACATGTTTTTCAGTTTATATCAAACACAGAAACTATGATCACAAACCATAACACTGTGAGTGAATTCATACTTATTTCCAAATGTCTCATTTCTCAGCACCTGTACAGCATCCACCTGGCAGATCAGAGTGAGGACTGCACCATGCAGCTGGCCGACCACATCAGAGTGAGTACCAACATCTGCACAGAGGAAAAAAAAAACTAAAGACAGATCCGATTTAATCAAGAAAGACGTCCGCTCTCAAAAAAATCTGTTGCTGTAAATTCTTTGTTTCCTGGTTCGTCTTCTGCTCATCTGTTCAGTTTTCAGGACCAGAAAAATGTTTGTTTACATTTTTTAGCATGTTTCCTTCCTTTGAGTCAGTTTGTTTGTTATGAACATTGTTGTCGTGTATTTTGCTGCTTAAATCGACATGTCGAACATCACCTGTTGTGTCCGTGTGCAGTTTACCCAGAGTGCCTTGGACTGCATGGCGGTGGAGGTCGGGCGTCTGCGGGCGTTCCTGCACGCCGGTCAGGAGAAGGCCGACCTGGCCGTGCTGCTGAAGGACCTGGAGACGTCCTGCAGCGACATCCGACAGTTCTGCAAGAAGATCCGCCGCAGGATGCCGGGAACCGACGCGCCGGGCATCCCAGCGGCGCTCAACTTCGGACAACAGGTAACCACGGCAACTGAACCCCTCGACCGACCACGGTTTGGCTTTATGTCTGTCAGATCATCTGTTTTATCTCAGTTATAATCTTTGTGTTCGGTTATTAGAACATTTGTTGTGATTAATTCAGCCATGTTGACTTCGGGCCCCCGCAGGTGTCGGACACCCTCTCAGACTGCAGGAAACACCTGACCTGGGTGGTGGCGGTGCTGCAGGAGGTGGCGGCAGCCGGAGCTCAGATGATGTCGCCTCTCGGTGAGCAGGAGGGACTTTCAGCCGTCAAACTGGAGGACGTGGCGTTCAAGGCAGGAGAGCAGGTGCGAACAGAAACACTGCAGTTCATCTGTACTGGAAATATCACAAAGAAACAAGTTCGGACCAACAGAGACAAAAGCAAAAATGAAAAGTCTCTATCCTCTCACAGTTTCTGGGTGTCAACTACGATGTGAATATGTAATTTCTTAACTATTGCAGGTTCTGTTCAGGGTCACAGTGTTTTATTGTATTTTCCTACACGCTTTTTGCAGGATTACTGAATCGAATCCAGCCAGTGAACTTTGTTGCATGTTAAACGCCTCTTTTTGTCCCCTGTTTGTCTGCTTCTGCCTCTGTCGTCTGGAAAAAAAAAGAAAAAAATGCATATATGTAAGAAAGTATGTAAACTTTATTTATATGGCAGTTTGCAAAGTGACCCAGCAGTTTCAAAGCGCTTCAAAGTTAATAATAAAATAAATAACAGCACACAGCATGAAAGCATCAAGTAAAATACATTTTACAAACAGACAGATAAAAGAAGTTGATTTTGAAAGGTTTTTAAAATGTAGCACAGACTCAGCTGACAGTGAGGGGGAGGCAGTTATTTAATGCTGGAAAACAGAGTCGCTCTTTAAAAAGTGTAGAAATGTTCTGCAAGTGTAGAAAAAGACGACCAAAGAGGATTGAAACTGAAGAAAAAGATCTCAACTAAATCTAATTAGCCGGTATTTAAATTGAAAACAAGAACAGGAAGTGATGTCACACTGATAACAGACTGAATAAAATGTTAATGAGTTGTAATTATGAGTAACGACTGAAATAAATATGAAGGTCACACGTGAAGGTCGCAGCATCGTATGAGACGAACTCTGATCATCCGACAGTTCTGGTTATTAAAAAGCACGTTGTCACTTTCAGATTTACGGATCCCAGGGCGCCAACCCCTACGAGTGTCTGCGGCAGTCCTGCGGCATCGTCATAGCAACCATGAACAAGATGGCCACCGCCATGCAGGAGGGAGAATACGACTCAGAGAAGCCTCAGAGCAAAGTGAGTCGAGACCTTTGGACTCTCATCCTGACATGGTTTCTGTTTTAGCTGCATGTTTTTTCGGTTTTCTGACTTTGTTCTGTTTTCACCTGTCAGAATCCTCCACCTGTGGACGTGCGAGCGGCGGCTCTCAGGGCCGAAATCACCGACGCTGAAGGTCTCGGCATGAAGCTGGAGGACAGAGAGACGGTGATCAAAGAGCTGAAGAAGTCTCTGAAGATCAAGGTGAGTGAAGACACGAACCGCAGAGCTGCTGAGTCATCGTTAGCATCCGTGTCGACCTGAATGGAAAAACATGCAGGAAGGAATCACCTGTAGAAGAGCTAAACAAGTGCAAATCAGTCAGCAGAAACTGAGGTTTGTCACATGAAGCTGTGTGTGTTTTTAACACTTAGAATTTATTTCCAATTTTTTTCATTTTGTTACAACAAAAAACAGAGAAAAACAAACACAAAACAAAAAACATCGACATCATTGCCAGGCTTTGTAATATTCACAGTTCCAGATCAGTTCCACAGTCCTGGGTTTTGTACAGTATGTTTGAAAACTTAATGTTTAAAGTAAAATGTAGGTTAGTAAATGTTTTCAACCGCAGGAAGAGGAGCAGCCGCCACACACATCCTCTATTCCAAAAAGTATAGTGCCCATTTTTCATCTTTTAATATACAGACCTTTTCTTAATCTAAGCAGGAAAGTCTTTTTTTCCATCTCATGAATCTCTTTGATGATTTCGAACAGATTTTTTTACTGCGGGTGCGTCTGCCTGTAACCATTTGCGGGTGATTGCTTTTTTTAGCAGCGATAATAAATAATTTCAAGAGATATTTGATGTCTCCTGTTAGGTCATCTGGCAGGATGAAGTTAATGGAATTGACAATCCCAAAATTTTCTTCATAATATTCAAAATATTTAACCAAAACTGTCGTAATCTTGGACAGTTGAAATCTGGTGTTGATCCGCTCCATCACTCCCACAGTTTCTCCAACAGGAATGACTTCTAGATGCAGAATATTTTCCCGTTTTAGGAGTAATGAAACAACGTACAAGATTCTTCCGACCAAATTCACACCAATACACAGAACAAGAAGTGGAAAAGGTGTTTTGGCTGTTCAGTTATATTATCATTCACTTCTTTTTCCCATCTCTATGAAGCTGTGTGTTTGTGTGTGTGTGTTCAGGGGGAGGAGCTGAGCGAGGCGAACGTCCGCCTCAGCCTGCTGGAGAAGAAGCTGGACAGTTCGTCCAAAGACGCCGACGAACGGGTTGAGAAGATTCAGACCCGACTGGACGAGGCTCAGACGCTGCTGAAGAAGAAAGAGAAGTAAGAACGACTGTCCGGCTGTTTGTTCAGACATTAAAACCACTTCCTGTGACAGAAGCTGACAGCCGTGTGCTCTGTGCAGGGAGTTCGAGGAGACGATGGACGCCCTGCAGGCCGACATCGACCAGCTGGAGTCGGAGAAGGCGGAGCTGAAGCAGCGAATCAACAGCCAGTCGAAGATGACCATCGACGGGCTGAGAGGAAGCGGCCAATCAGGAATCGCTTCCATCGTCACAGGAGTGGCAGGAGGTGAGTGGAAGGAAAACTACACCCCCTTAAACTACAGACAGCAGGCTGAACGTGCTGAAGATGCAACATCAATACAAATCACTGCTGTTTTTAGCAAATAATCAAACTAAAAAATACATTCATGACAAGATCATCTGGCTATTTATCATCAATTTAACTCCAACTGTCGTTTTAAAAAGCTCCTTTTGACCCTAACAACCTAAAAAACTTTCCTCTCTTCTCTTTGTGTGACGTTTTTTCTTTTTAATCTCTTATTTCACCCTCTGCAGAGGAGCAAAAAGGTATCTACCTGCTTGCGTTGTGATGTTTGGTGTTGATCCTGCATGCAAAAAGAAAGGGACTCAGCTTGAAAATGAAATGATTTAACTGTGCATGTTTTAACTGCGATTAAATGCTACATGCATGTTTTATCTGCAGGATCGAGTCCTTGAAAAGCAACAAATTACAACACCGGTTGTGTATTAAATCTGTAATGATGCATTGTGTTTATAAACTCATCATATGCTAGTATATTAAATCTTAGTTTGCAAAGTCATTGGTTTGATAAATGTGGTGAAATAGTAGAATATAAAATAGAAAAGTGCAGTTTTTAACTTAAAAAGTAACATTCTGTTTGGTTTCACCACTGCAGTAAATTATGCATGAAAAAAAGTAAATATTTTAAATACTGGCAGCTGTGAGTGAACATTTCTTTGGATTTAAAGAGTTCGGCTTTTAAATTGAGATGATTTCAGTTTAAATCAAAGTCGTTCAAGAGGTATTTTATCCAGAAAAGCAGTCCAGCTGTGTGTCAGCGGTGTTTGACTGACTGTAAACACTCACATGTATAAATAAAGGTTTGAATCCGGTCAGCTGTTCCTAACTTGTTCCTCTTCTCGCTCGCAGCAAACATGATGTCGGGCGTCGGTTCGGGTTCGGGCGTCCAGGTGATCGACTCTCCTCTGCTGACTCAGCAGATTGAAGCTCAGAGACTCTGCATCAAACACCTGAAGAACGAGAACAACAGACTGAAGGTGCGAATCACCATCTCGACCCCTCAAAGACGTGGAGACAGTTACAAATATTAAAACAAAAAGAATAGGAAGTAATAATTTAGTTACTTAAGAGCAGCCAGTGCAGACTGATTAAGCTTTTAACATTATTTGTGGTGGATAATTTCCTTTCTTGTCTCTCACTGTTGAAGCTAAAACAAGCTGATAAATAATGACACCTTGATCTCTTCAGAGTCTTTCCATCATCCTAATTAACTCCAGTTTAAAGGATTTGTATTCTCAGTCTTAAATTTAATTAAATTAATGTAATTGTGCTGTAAACTACATTTACTGAGAATGTTCTTAACCTTAAAAATCCTGTAAATTGACAAAAATCTCAGGAACTGACCAAAACTACAGATTTTCTTGTCCAGTATTGTTCAAAATTTGTCATTCTCAGGTGTTTCTTACCTTTTCTTGGCTCTTGTATCTGGATTCACGCGGCTGCAGTAACACTTTTT
>JAPZDY010000007.1:3935036-3964651 GCA_029783645.1 Ctenochaetus hawaiiensis | reverse complement strand
AATTTGTCATTCTCAGGTGTTTCTTACCTTTTCTTGGCTCTTGTATCTGGATTCACGCGGCTGCAGTAACACTTTTTCCCCTCGCAGGCGGAGAAGATGCGCGCTCAGCTGGCCTCTCTGCCTCCTCTTCATGTGGCCAAACTTCCCTCCAAAGATGGAGGACGTCCCGAAGTGCTCTCTAGCGCCCTCTACCGCAAGACCGACCAGCTTCTGGAGACTCTGCTGCAAATGAGTGCCAACGTCAAGGTGGTGGACATCACCGGGAAATCTCCAGGTATGTGAGCGAGTTACAAAACGAGAGTGTAAACGTCTTTCAAAACAGATTTTGTCTCCTCAGTTTTAGTTTGATTTCCTCTGATTAAATAAAAATGTTGTGTTTTAAGCATCTAATGCACTGAAACACTTTGAGGGCAGCAGCAGGGTTTTTTTTTCTTCTGGGTTTTGCCTCTCAGGCCTCATACAAGCTGCCCCAGACTCCATGACAAGAAGCTCTGTAACCATCATTTAAAATGACTTTCTCCTCTCCTTTGTGCTTTGTGCTGTAAAAAACTGTTATATTTATTGTTTTATGTTAAATTAAAAATAATATTTGGGGTCTAATAGATTAAAACAATGCAGTATTTATATTTAAGTGTTTGTTTGCTTGGCTAACATGAATTAAAGTGAATGGCATTCATAGTTTTTCAATTTATGTCTTGTGAAGAAGCCAAAACTCCTGCGTCTCCATCAGGTCTGAGAGCAGTCAACAGACCTTTTTAAAGGCCTATGTCGCATCACTTTTTGTATAAATGTCTTTGTTTTGGTCCTGCAGTGACACCTAGTGCTCAGCTCCTGGAACAGACTGCCAGACTACAGTCCTTGAGTGACACTTTGTGCAGACTGAAGGTAAAACACAGCAAAACAAACTCAAAATCTACAAAAATGATGTGTGAAATTTCATCAGAGGGTAGAAAAGACAGCCATGTTACTGCTCACATGCTAATGCTGAA
This sequence comes from Ctenochaetus hawaiiensis, assembly GCA_029783645.1. Taxonomy (NCBI): domain Eukaryota; kingdom Metazoa; phylum Chordata; class Actinopteri; order Acanthuriformes; family Acanthuridae; genus Ctenochaetus; species Ctenochaetus hawaiiensis. Next base: position 3,963,662 of record JAPZDY010000007.1, on the reverse strand, counting down.
GACAGACTCACCTTACAAGCTGTTTCCAACTCAAACTTCCTCCATAATTCTTATAATTCTGTCCCTTTTTGTCAGGATGAAGTTGCAGAACACGTCATCAACCAGCAGCCTGGAGCTCGAGTCTCGTCTGATTTCGCAACGTTCCCATCTTCCTCGTTTGTGAAGGTAAAATCTTTGCTAGAGACGCTCAGTTAAAACTCATATTTCTTCCTCCCTTTAGAGAAGGATGGATAAAAGCTTCTGAGTGTCACGTGAACGTTTTCTGTCTGCAGGCGAAGGAGGAGAAGCAGGGCGACTCGGTGCTGGTGGGTCGGGTCATGGTGCCGTGTCCTCGCGGTCAGGAGCAGGTCCACCGCCTCGTCCTGTCACAGTGTCAGCTGCAGAGAGTTCACAGTCTGCTGCAAACCTAAACCTCCACCTCCCCGCCGCCCCGCCTGCTGCACCAACACACCGACACACCGACACCCCCACATCATCAGCTTGGCAGCCTGGTTTCCACTTCAGGGCCAAACAAGTCAGACCAGGAGGTTCGAGTCACCGGTGGTGAGATTACGACCAGCAGGAGATGATTTTTGTCTTCTTCTGATGGGAGACGTGACAGTGAGGGCGCCGTTTGAAAGCAGTTTAACCTTGAGATCACTTTGGATGTTATATATCTACGATTTGATCTGTCGCTTCCTCGTTTCAGCCATTTTAGATGAGGAGAACAATTAGAGCTTAAATGATCAGGCATGAAACAAAATGTTCATCATCAATCTGAAACAATTCTGGCTGTTGTCATTTATCAAACAACGAAAAAAAAGCCACTTACTGGTTTAAAGACTAGTTTCTTTTGTCATATACGACAGTTAACCTATTGATTTTTTTTGTCAAGCAAAACATCTGTTACTGAACTTTTTACCACCTTTTAGCATTTTTTATATTAAAATTTTAGATTTTTTTTTTAGGTAAAATCCACTTTGGGCCAAGAAATGAATTAATTTATTAATTTAATTTAATTGTGTAACTCTTAAACTGATACTACCACTAAAAAACACCTCACAGTGACAGAATTGGAACCTTAGCTGAATATTTTTTAAGAAATGCCCTCGTTATCGGTCTTTATTCAAAACCAAACGACTCTGTTTTCAAAGTGACAAATGAAACTGATGTGCACTTCACTGCAGCCCTGTGTTCTGTAAATTACAGACTCTGTGAGGCGTTCATGACTCTCTCCTCGGAATGATACACATTTTGTTTTCTGGCCAGAAAAAAAAAGAAGTTATAGCACCTCTCTGCTGCATGAAGCCCAGACCCACTGACTTTAGTTTTTTGTTATGTAGAGTTTATTTAACTCGTCTTTGGCCCTGCTGTGGAACCTGCACACTGTGTTCTGTATGAAGCCAGAACTTTGGATGTTGCTCTACGTTTCTGTGTTACTCTACTGGCTCTACTGTTACTGCTACACAGGAGAAAAAAAAAGATCATGACTGTGCTGTAAAATGTAATCAGGTGTCACTGTTGCGTGCTCTTTTTTTTAAACAGTTTAAAGGGAAAGAATGATTATATGATTAAGAACTTAACACTGAAAAAAAAACAGAATATTTAAAGCAGTTTACTTTGGTTTGATCAAAGACACGTTTTGCACATTTAAAAAGTCTTATGGGAACAAAATCCTGCACATTTGCTTCACTGGGATGTAACTTTTCATTTCACTGATGGTTTGATGATAAAAGCTGTTTCAGAAATGAAGTTACATTCAAGCAAACTGGAGAATGTGTTCAGGGTTTTGTGTGGTTTCATTAAAACCCTGTGGACTGCACAGAACAAGAAAAGCTGATTAACCTCGAGGGATTTACTGTGTAAAACTCAAAATTCTTTGAATTCTGCAGATTTTTCTTGTTTATTTAAAAACGCGGATGAAGCACTAGGTGGTTTTAAATTATTTAGTATTTATTACACTCGTGGTGTAAATTCCTGTAAGTTGTTCTTGTCTACTTTTACATGCTTGGAGTTAAAAAAAAAAAAAAAAAAGTACTGGTTTTATTGTTAAAGCTACTGAATTAGAAAACAAACAAACAAAAAAATCCAGAAACGACTGTATTACCTTCGTTCTGCTGAGATTCCTGTTGCTGTTTCTGACTTTGTCCGAGCCTTAAACCTGCAGAGAGCCTTGTGCTGAGGAGCGCTCACCTGCCTTACTTTTGATTTGTCCAGAACAAACCTCGTTTAAAGCAAAACTACATCTTTGCCAAAGAATCTTCGTTTCTCTTCAACATGTTCGCCATGGCTGATTTCAAGAGGCTTTTAGTTTATTTATCCTTGAAAATAACTTTAATTATGGATTTGTTTAGAGTATTTATGTTTACACAGTACTGTCAAAACTTAAAGTCTTATTTTGTGACAAATTTTATGGGCATAGTGCATCTACTTAAGTTGAGATGGGAAAACGCAGACGTTTGTTATTTATCTGTTCTCTCAGTGAGCAGCTGACGTGCTGAAATCTGCAGCTTGTCTGACTCGTCTTACCTTTTCCTCGTGTGGCTTCCTGCTCTTGCACAACCAATAACTGATCAATAAAGATATTTAAACATGTGTGTCTTTGTCAGCCTTCACTGTCTGGAATTAAAAACATGGAATTAAGCTAAAAGATGTTATAAAAGCTTCAAAAATCTGGTTTATTTTTACATTAAAAAACATTTTTGAGTTTTTAACATTTAAAATATTTCAAACAAAGTAAAAAAATTAGTAGAGTTTAACTTTTCTACATAATCCTAAAAAATCATACTAAAATTTGGTCACAGATAAATAAAAAGTAATTCAGGTCATTTAGGTAGTTTTGTTTGTTTTGTTAATAAAAGTGTAAAGTGTTTTCACATCATCGATTTAATGAAGGTCTGTTTGATCACTGCCACGCGGTTCTTCTGCCCAGGACGCGACTGGTGATTCTCTGAAAGACAGAAACCAGCGAGTTTATTCAAACGACTCACACCAACTTTCACACAAAGTTTGTCTTTGACCGACTTTGAGAATAAATATCTACCAGCCAGTTTTATTTTAGCAGCTGATCTGTGGCCTGTGTGAATGAGAGAAGCTGTCTCGTGTTGTACCTTGTTGAAAAGTTGGGCGTTCAGTCGATAAGACTGATACTCTGCTTTTCTTTTCTCCTCCTCTCTCCTCCTCTGCACCTCGGGGAGATTCTCGTAAATCCTGGAGAAGAAATGTTGTGCACACAAAGGTTTATGAAAGCCAGACAGAATATTGTTTACTAGCTGAGACTTTTTGCAACATCTGAGATTATAAAAAAAGTTCTTAAGCAGCAGTTTTACTGTCACTTGAACCCAAATGATGCAGCACTTCATAATAAAACACAGAGTCAAAAACACCTGAACATTTAATCCATCTGCTGTAGTTTAAGAAGGTTCAGGAGGTTACTAGTTCCCAAAAATATTTATTATACTATTATACTTTTAAGTACTGTAGAATATCGAAAAATGTTGATATTATTGTCGTCATAACAATGAACCATTGACTTGATGTCAGCTTACTGTTTGGATCTCTGAATCATCTCCTTCCTGGGAACAGCCCTTCTCAGCAGAGCCGTGCCTTCACAGAGGAATGAAAGAAAAAGCAATTAGTCGAGTTCTTAAAGTAACAGAAACAAATAACGAAGCAGTAATTCTCTTTACAATGCACCTGCAGAAACTGCACTAATAAAAGTTTTGATCTAAAAGTAACACCTCATGTAAGAGACATTTTAAAACCACTCCGCCCTCCCTGAGCTTGTCGTTGTTGGGTACCTGCAGGCTTCGGCAGCCTCCCCGGTCCTCCAGGCCGGCTGAAGAGCTCATCTCTCTCCCGGCTGAACACCTCCTGTAGCTTCCTCTCCTCCACCTGCAGAGCCAGGCGCCTCACCCTCTGCCTGGACTGAGAGATGAACTCCGGACGGCGCATCTCCAGAGCTTCCTGCAGGACCCGAGAGGAGCGTTAGTGTTTTTCAACCACAAAGAGGGAATACAGTGAGAGATTTTAATGAAATTAGCTTCTATGTGATGTTTTTCTACACCAACACAAATGTTTTGGGTTTTTAACTTGAGAGATTTTGTTTTTCTTCTGCCTCTGTGTTAACAAGAGTCCGTCACTTCATTACTCTGGAAAATAAACATCTTAAGCAATAAAAGCCTGTTAAGTGACGTTTTGTAAAGACAAAAACAAACAAACCTGGAGGGTAATTTGTGCCAAACCGGAGGACAAGGTTTTGGTTCTTGGTTCCAAATCGACTTCAGTGTTTTGTGTAAAACTGGGTCGTTTGTTTCCGTCTTCCTGGACTTGTCTCTGTCTGAGCGGTTCCCTCCACGGGTTGATTCTGCTGTACGGTTCAAACCAGGCGGTGCTCGGCCTCCACGTCGACTCCTCTTCCTCTGGTCGGTTCTCCTTCCTCGCCTCTGACCTCAGGTCGTCTGCAGAGATGAACCATGAAACACCTGGAGAGGAGCAGGGGAATACAAAACCAGCTAAATCAACACTTTAAACAAATATACTGTGTACATTCATTCAGAAATACAAAATACCAGAGTTCAGGCGCCTCATTTGCAGCCTGACGTACCTTCAGGGTAGGTCTCTGATGGGCTCTTCTTGCTCTCTCTCTGTCTCTGTGACCTGTGAGTCCGACCTCCTCTTCTTCTCTCTGAGCTGGATGAGGAAGATGAGATCGACCTGGAGGTTCTGGCGTCTCCCGGCGAAGGGAACGTGGTCCCAACATCTCTGGTGTGGCGTCGAGTCCCGTTACTGACGAGCTCCAGGTCGCCTGAGGAAACCAAAGTGTGAAGCTTTCTGTCATTAAACCTTCACACCTGAGAGGTTTTTATACATTTTTCAGGTTTTGGTTTTGTTGGGATTTCAGTTACATGTGAACTTTTGAGGAAATCAGAGCATGTTTACATGGATGTTGTTAAAATGTCACTGTTTATTAAAGTGCACTGACTCTTATAAATACACAAAACTCCTTAGTATGACAGGACAGGTAATTGTAGAACTGCAATAAATTGTTGCTTTTACAAATAAAAGGTCAGTTTCTTATCTATTCCTAAGAAATTCTACAATAAATTTCAAAAAGTAATCTGAGTAAAGGTAAGTATAAGCCCTGATTACAATAGCTACCCATGGTATTTAATGGGGGTCTTCATTGACGACTCTGTCAGTATATCTGGGATGTTTTTATAGCAGGATTTGTCTAGAAGTGTTTTATATATTCAAATCCTTTTTCCCCAAAATCAGGTGTCTGAAAACTTGTCTTATATGCTTATATGTGATATTTTCACACAAATGTATTTTAATTTCTTTTTTCTCTCTTACTGACTGAAGAAACAGCAGTAACTCGTTAGTGACTGATCATGCAGATTGTGTCAGAGGTCTTGATAAAGTTTTTCCAGCACAACTTAAAAAACTTCCCTGTTACTTCAGCTGATACCAACCTGCCTGGATGCCTCTGCTGACCATTTTAACAGCCTTCTTGGCTGCCGGAGTCCTGGAGGGGCCGTGATGTGATGGGAGGGTGTAAGTGCTGGTTGATGAAGCAGAACCACCTGTAACCTGAAGACCAAAGCAGTGAAATCCAAAAATTAGAGCACAACAACACCTGTAATGATAACTTTACACCCTTATGTCTCTCTTCTTCTTCTTCTTCTTCTTCTTCTTCACAGAACATATTTTGACATGAAACAGGAGGAGAATCACAGACATGAATGATGAATTAATCACGGCTGGATCCCATTTAGCTTCTTTAGTTTCAGAGTCCTTGTTTTGTACATAATAGATTATGAGAAGTCAAAATGTTTTACTTTTGAAAGAACTTTTGTTTAGTGGAGATTAAGTGGTACACACTGGATTAAGATATAATACAAGTAAAACACAAACAATATTTTTTTAACCAATTTGTCAAATTCTTGTAAATTCATTTTAAAATTTTTCTCAGATGGTGCCGATGCTTGGACAGAGGAGAGTGGACTGACACTTTTTGTTGTTAAACAGGTTTTCAAAGGCGAAAGTTTTAACCTCAGAGCCTAACTTTAATTTCTTCAGATAAAAATGCTTTGAGGGATGAAGGCCAGAGAAAAGCCGTGTTTACTGCTCTCTGGACATAAATGTGATTAATCTTATGCATCTGTAATCAAAGAAGCCTCATTTTAACATGAGAATGAAGGTGATAATATGCAGATTTACTCACTGTGGATTCATCAGTGCCTGTGGTCTCTGAGAGGCTGACGACGTGATGCTGCTCTTTGCTTCTTGCTCTCTTTTGTTCCTTCCTCTCTTTCTGCTTGTTGATGGTGTTGTACAGTTTACTGAGGCCGGAGCTCGTCTTCAGGTGCTGGACTCGGTGGGCTCCAAAGGCTCGGACCAGCCGTGCCGTGTCCACGGTGGACATGGAGCCAGACGCTGTGGACAAGGTCTCTGAATCGTCTCTGTCTGCAGGACAAACATGCCGACCAGGGGAGGAATCGTGAGAGAAGCTGGAGGTGATGGATTCCTCGTCTGCAGGCTGAGAAGTTTCCTCCACCTGAAGCCTTTGTGTCCAGGCCTGATGAGGGACGAGAGCTTCACCCCCTCTGACTTTCCACTCTGGTTCTCTGGCTTCAGCACCTTTGCTCCTCTTCTCCTTAACAACAGGCCTTTTTCTTTCTCTCCCTGTAGCATCTTCTCCCCTCCTTCCCAGCCTCTCCTCTGGATCACAACAAGCCTCTGACTTGTTGGTTTCCCTTGTGCTGTGAATGAGACGGGAGAGGCGCTCCAGTCGCTCCAGCAGCGATGCCTCTCTGTCTCTGGTCGGTCGGGTCTCCTCCACGCTCCACTGATCACAGAACTTCTGCCACAGCTGGTCCAGAGTGCTGCTGCTCTGCTGGGCGGCGAGGCGATGAAGGTCAGAGTCCCTCCTGGTCCTGGTCTCCTGGTCTCTTTCTCGTCCAGCCTGAGGGGCAGAGCTTCGGTGCAGGTCATAGTCCGTTTCCACGTAAACTGGCTGAAATCCCTCACGGCTGGGCTCAGGCTGAGCTCGACTGGGGAACTGCAGCGGGCTGGTCCCCTGGTCTCTCTTGGGGGCTTCTTGGTTGCTCGATAAAGGCACTCTGGTGAAGGCAAACGATACCTGAGAAGATGACTTTGGAGCTCGAGTCATGCTTGTTTGTGAGGTTTTATCTGCTGATCAGGAGGCACCTGTGGGGAGAAATAACAGGTGTTAACACAAAATATAACAAGCTAAGAACATGTTGCTTCTCAAAGAAGCATTCATTGCTCCTCTTCTTTAACTCCTATCCAGTCTTTACACTTCATGACAACAGTAAACCATCTCCAAAACTTCTGCAACATGTTCTGTTTTTCCTTTAAAATACAAACACGACCATTTACTGAGCCCACTGTTTAACGCTTGTTGTTAGTCTGAAAGCTTTTAGAAATAATATTATTCAGTGTATTTTCTACTTTTTCCTTGAGAGTTTATTTTTCTGCAAAGCCAAACACAGTGTAACCTCCTTTTCAGATGAGTATCAGAGGTCAGTATGCAGAGTGTTTGTGTGTCCAGCTCACCTCTGTGTTCGGGTTCGTGCATCTTGAAGGTGGCTGTTTTCAGCCTCTTGCTGTAGATTCCCTCTGTGTGTCTGATCGTGACTCCACGGTCCAAACCCGGGTCTCGGTGACCGAGGACCTCGATGCTGAAGCGTGGGGGCACAGCGTCGTCTGAGCCTGGTCAGGATTCAAAAGTGGCTCGTTATCTCATGACAAATGTAACTCAAAGAAGGTTAAACCCTGACTGTCCTCATTTGTGAGATAACAGATAAAAAAGCTCCTGGAAAAATGTCTAAAATCCTTTATTTTCAGCCTGTAATGAACAGAAGATGTTCAAAGACATGGAGTCTTCAGCCCCCTCTCTCTCTGACCCTCTGCCGGGGCCGCAGCTCTGCCTTTGTCTCATCCTGCCCCTGAACATGAATAATTAATGCTCTCCCTGGTGTATGTTACAATAGAGCAGCTGCCACCCATAGAGGCAAGGGGGAAAAGCGAGCAGAGCCTCCATATGCACTGCAGATTCAACTGACAATTCAAGACAATTCAGTTCTTTAGATTTGATTAATTCCATAATTTTTTATAAAATTTACTTTTGTATTGTTTGCTATGTTGAAGTTTAGTTGGCTGCAAGATTCAAAATGTGTTTAGATTTACCGGAACCAAAAAGAGCTGCAGAATTCAAACAGCTTTAACTTTCACTCTGTATTATTTGGACGCCTTAAATAGAGGAAGTGTAGCATATGTTCTCATTAACACAGACACCTGACAGCAACACAGGATGTTGTACAAGCATCTTGTTTAAAAGTAGTCAGACTGTCAGCACCACAGCAGCAAACAGACGCTACTGCCTCATGCTGTCTGCAGCTCACAGTTTACAGCCTCCACCTTGTGTACAAAAAATGCAAATAAAAAAAATGCAGTGATTCCACTGATAAATGCAAAGTGACTCTAAAATGACGAGCCGAGTAAGTGACTTTTAAAGGGCAGCTCTACAATTGTTATGGAGTGCATCTAGTGTTGAACGTACCTGCGTGAGTGCTCTCCATGGTTGTGTCTGACGGGTCAGTCGAGGGGGAGTCAGCTTCTGTCTGAGGAACATAGAAGAGCTCCTCACTGCCACGAGGTTTGTAAGGCAACAGAACAGGCACTGCGATGAGAAGAAAGGTGAGAAGGAACGGATGATTCAGAATAAAGTCATCTGACATTCATGTCTTATCATCTGCTTGTGCTTAAGAATGCAGCAGCATCGTTTTTGCTCTCACACCATCAGCTCCAACTGTTTTGAATCACTGGCCACAAATCCACACCCTTGACTTCGTCTTTGTGTTTTAGTCAACTAATCTTTCAATCTCATGGTAGCAGAAGTTAGAAAAACAAACTTATACAGTATGTTTCCTTCGTTTAAAGTATGATAAACAGTACAGTGAAGGACAGAAGTCTACAGATACAGGAGTGAAAATATCATGAGATAAATTTTTATTATCTACTGCAGTATATTACAAGTGCATTTTAAACCAAACTTACCTGGTGATTCAGTGGTCGGGGGTCTCGGTGACACCACAGCTCTGTGACATGATGTAAAAGGTTGTGGGGGTGTGGAAGTCATCCTTCCTTCACGCACAGCTGCTTTGAACAGGGTGGAGGTGTCGGCTCTTTCAGGCCGCTGCTGACTCATCGGCTCTCTGCTGTCGTACCACTCTGGTGGACTGGACAACCCAACGCCTTCGTCTGGACTGCTGGCAGCAGAGGAGGAGTGTCTGAGGGGGACGAACTCTTTCCGTGGCAGCACCATACCAGCATCAGCATGACTGGAGTGGATGGGTGCCAAGCTGTGATCTGTGGCTTTGGGGGACAGAGTGAGGCGGACACGTGAGATGTGACCTTTACTGGCTGCAGAATCAGGGGAGGACAAACCTGTGGCCTGTTCAGCTTCATGATCAACACCAGAAACTGAGCCATTCTGCCCAGACGACCCTTCACCTCGCCCTGAAGTCTGTGTGTCGTCCTCTTTAACATTCACATCCTCTCTGCCTAAAGCCTGAGAGGGTGGGGGAGGTTCTTCAAGCTGACCTCCTACAGCGTCTTGCCTCTTCTGAGAGGCCAGGCTTTGGTTCCTGGTGTTAAGAATCCTGCTTGGCTCACACACTGGCTGCATAGATGTCTTATCTTCTTCTTCTATGGTTGGGGGAAGCTGCCTGTTAGCTTTAGGGAGCTCGACTGCTCCCGTGGATAACTCAGTCAGGTGGAGCAGCTCTGGTGCTGGACTGAGAGGAGGTACAGGTGACACTGAAGGAGAGGAGGAGGTGGAGCGCCGGCGGGTGGAGATAGTGATAGATGTGAGGGCCTGAGGGTTTGTCCTAGGGAGGTGTACTCCCTCTCTGGCAGCGATTTCACGTATCTGAGCCTCTAGATTTGTGCGGGCTGGAAGCTGCACGCTGGAGTCAGAGGGACCTGAGCTGCAGCCCTGCAGCGCCTGAGATGTTTGGATGTTTGCATCACCGAGGGCAGTGAATGTCTCTGCTTGTTGGGCTGGATCCTGCCCCCTCAGGGCTCTAATACTGGACGCTGCGCTGCTCTCTGTATCTGTGCTACCCTGACTCTGAAAGAAAAAGAAAACATCACATCATCTTACATCCTAGTTGAGGTTATCCTGTGAATTCATTCACAACAAAGATTCACACAAAAGTTTTTTTACACAGCAAAACTGCACTGAAAACAAAACTTGGGAACCATTTGAAATTCAAGGTTTTCAAAATGTAAATATTAGTTGACACACCAGGCCTGCAACACACCATTTACCTTAAGCATAAGACCTGTATTGTCCGGATATTGGAGGCTCAACAACAAAATGACAACAAACATTTTATTTTCAGTATTTCTATAATGTAGGAATAATGTGACAAAATAAACATCTGTTGTTGTTTATTTTAAGATAAATTTAAAGGAAATAAATTGAAGTAAATAGCAAAAAAAAAAAAGTTTTTATAATTGCTTCTAATTACACTGTGAAGTTGCAAATGTTCAAAAAGGGGTTTACCTTTATAGGGTTTTTTAATAGCAGCTCTCTCTTGATCTCTTCAATACGTTCTCTGTCTTCTTTGTCCAACTCCAGCGGCTCACACTGCTGCCCTGATATTTTCAGTTTGATCCACTCTGCAAAACAGACACATCTGTAAGTCAACATGCACAACCAGTGAGTCACATGGGACAGAGTTGTTCTACTGCATAGAAGAACAGAAGGCCAAAGCAATGCACATTTGCCTGAATTGAGGTGTGCATGAGTGAAAAAAGGCAGACTTGCCATAGATGGTTTTGAGACATCATGACTGTTGCGGAAGTGGTACTTTCCAATAATACAATCAAGATAAAAGTGTAAAATTTTAACACTGGGATCCTCATACCTCTGGCTTTGCTCTCCTCTTGGTCAGTGGTGCTGGCTGTACTGGACACCACGGTGGCTGGAGATTCGCTCTGCAGTAACTTTACCACTCTGACTGCCAGTGAGCTCTCGCTGCTCCCGTCACTTTGCATTCCTTGATCAGTCTCCTCGAGGATGGGTGAGGAGGAGCTACTAAGCACAGGATCTTCCAGAGTCGTCTGTTTTTCCTCCTCTGTCACACCTACCACGTCTGTAGGTGTAGAGGTGAGCTGTTGAGCACTTAAAGCTGGAGGAGGCTTGATGACCGGTGGCTGTGGTGGGACCTTGTTGTCAGGGGGAGCAGCACTGCAGCCCTCAGGCTCTGCCCGACGGGCTGACTGGGAGAGGACAAAGGAGGACCCCGCACCTCTGTTAACAATGCTATCTTGTTGCGTTCTGTATGCACCTGTTGATGCTGCAGTGGTAACTGCTTGTGTGGGTGGATTGTTAGATTGCCACGATGAAGTCATGCTCTCTTGACCAATTAAGCTTTCTCTGATTTTCTCTGAGGAAAGCATGGAGTCAGAAGAAGACCTTGCACACAGCAGGGAGGACTGAGTCCTGGGATCTCCAGTAGCAACGAAGGAGGAGAATGAGGAGTCCTGGAAATTGTTGGATTTCTTTCTCAGTGAGAGGAATATGTTCTCATCAGAAACTGGACGTGGAGCTCCAGGGGAAAATGAGGAAGCCACAGAAGACCCAGCAGATACAACATTCTCCGCCTGAGACAGCAACTTACGGATCTCCGACAGGGCCCTGGAGCTCACATGAGAGGTTTCTGTGCTTTGCTCCATACTACGGCTCGTTTGCAGAGGTGACTCAGAGTCTCTATCCCCACATTTTGTATCCGCAGCCAGTGAGAGGTCAGAATCAAACCTGTCCCCGAGCTGGATGGTGTTCTGGCTGCTGGTTAAGCTGCTGTCCCTCTGCTGATGCAGGGCAGTCTGCAGTGTGGAGGGATACGAGTCTTCATCGGGCTGTGAGGAGGATGCCGGCCTGCCTTCACTCTGAAGAGCCTCTGTGTCTGACGAAGGAGAAGCTCGCCTGGTCCGTTCTGGGATTGATGCAGCTGGACCAAGACTGTCCTGGCTGAATGATATGGATATACTGGAGTCTACTGACAGGATGCTGGACCTGGAAAACTCCCCTTTATGGGGGCTATCACCTAAAAAATACAAAATGGGAGTATTTTTTAAACAAAAATCTGTCTGTTTACTAATTACAAGTCAAAAGTAATGAGGGGAGAATATTAAATTGTACTGAAATGTGTAAATAAAAAAACAATGTGGCAGAAACATTTTGAAAGCACGCCATGTGATTTTAAACAGAGGTCAAGTTTTAATTATAATGAGGTTTATTTTAAAAATTCTACTCTTTAAGTATCCATTAAATATACTGTTAAGAATGTGAGTGATTAACTACCTTCAGAAGGTTGGGTGCTCTTGGTCGGAGTGCCAGTAGATCCTTTGATTGTACAGAGATCAGTGGGAGAGAATTCAGGCTCTCTGATTGGCCCTCTGGGTGCAAATGGAGTTAAGATTGTTGAGGGAGACTGATCAATACCCAGGTTATGGAGGTACAACTGTAAAAAAAACAGATACAGAAATTAGTTTTCTGCTGTAATAACAATACAACAATATATAATACATTTTCAAGTCCTAAACATATTTTTAATAATGTTTTAAAGAAGTTCTGTGCTTGGTTGTATACAACTTTTACATAAACGTACTGGAATTCGTTCTTCAATGTTGAGCTCTCGAGGCCGTGACTGAGATGGTGGTGTTGATGGTTTTGAGGTCCAGTATGGAGCATAGTTATCCACCTCTAGGCTGACAACAGAAGACGCTCCAATAGAAGTTCCTAACTGATTCCCATTGATGTAACTACCTTGGGAACTTGAGAGTGGTAAATCTTGGTCAGTTGACACGTCACTGAACTGACCGAGGCTAACCAGAAGTGACGGTTGGCCGGTGACGCTTGGCTGATGATGGACCTCGCTATGAGTTTGGCTCTTCTCATTTTCTGCATGTGTCTCTGTCTGGTGATCTTTCATGACAGTGACAACCGTGCTGAGAGAGGAGTGGGACTGTGACCTGCCAAATGGTGAGACAGAAGGTCTTGTTGAAGACCCAGCGGTTTCTTTGTCGCCGGGTGCACTACCCACAGCCTCCCCTCTTTTTAACAAGGAGCCAGAGGGAGCTGTGGACGAGCTCGATGCGACATTCTGGGTGGCAGCACTTGAACCAGGAGGCTGCTGTAAACTTCTCATCTGCTGGCCCAGGATGCGATTCAAAGTGTCAGATACTGCCTCGTAAGCTTTCTTTTTAGGAGAGATGCCAGAAAATCCTTGCAGTGCCAAGCTATCAAATAGCGAAGTCTTGCCTGAAGTCTGGTTTGCCCTCCAAGCATCTACTTTCTGCATGTAGTTTAGAGTGGGAAGAGAATGAACTTTTGCGGAGGTAGCTTCCTCCTGGCACTGATTTGATGTGTCTGGGCAAGAGACATCTGCTGCAGGGACTGATGGCTGTGGAGAAATCCCTCTGGTTGACTCATATGAGCTCTCTTTATTGGATTCTATTGCAGAAAGTTGTCCTAAATTAACCTTGACACTGGACTTAGGTGGGGCCTTAAAAACACCAGGAGTTGACTGAGACTGTGGAAGGAAACCCAGGTAGGACCCATCGATCCCTGTTAGATTAACTGAGGACCAGAGGTCCTGCTCTCTGTGACCACGTTCGATACCTACTGAAAACGGTCCTGTCCAAGGCACATCACTCAGGTTTGTCCCGGCGACACCTGGTTTGCCTTCAGATGTCCCTGTGTGGCATGTTGTGAGAGACTGACTGGGACTTCTCCTCTGCTGGTTTTCAGATCCAGCTTCAGGGCTGCGGCGCCTCTCTGCATCAGACAGAAGCTCTTTCTGTAACAATTTACTACTGGCATCAGGTTGAGTGCTGCGATTCCCCACTGTGATGTTAGAGACCTCAGATGACAATGTTCTTACTCTGTCAGGGTAAGAATCTCTAACTGGTTGTTGTGTGTGCTGCTGAGGCAGAGAAGCTTCACCTGAAGGACACTCTCTTCTGACTTTGCTTTGGTCCGTGTCTGGTTTGCAAACTTGAGTGCTTTTAGACTCCTTAGAAAAAGATGCAACAATCTTCACAGAGGTCTCAGAGGCAGAGGAAACAGCACTACTACTGCTGCTAGGCATGCCAATATCTTTCTGGAGCAGCTCCAGAAGATGCTGGGCAGGGATGTCCTTACTCAGAAAGAATGTCTCATCTTCTGCAGTCTCTCCTACCGGTTTTTCTTGAGGGTCACTTTGAGTATTGAAGTGCTTCTGACTGTTATCTGTCTCATCTCTAAAAGGTACTCCCTGACTGTCTGTGGTCGCAGTCAGTTGGGAATGAAAAGTTTCCTTTCTTCTCACTTCCTCCCCTGGTGACAAACTGTGCTGGGACAATGAGCAGCAGCTGGGCCTTCCTTCTTCAGACAGGATGGTTGCCTGGGCCAAAGGGTACTGAGACAGTGAGCCACCCTCAGAGGCCTGAGTGGTGCCATCCTGAGGTGGCAAGTGAAACCTCTCTGATGCCATGGAAATGTCAGGGTATGCCCTTTAAAAAGTATAAGAATAAACAAGTAAATAAATGAACTTCTGAACATATAATTCAGATGCTGGAGAAAACAATATCCAAAAGAACCAATAACAGATTTTTAGTCCATTTCTGTTTACCTTAAAGGGACAAATTCATTGTCACTTTGCAGGAACAAAGAATATTCACTGGACATGTGGTCCACTCCAGAGTTTACAGGCAACAGGGGAAGGGCAGGAGACAGGTTACTGTCCTGAAATTCTGATAATACAGAATGTGCTCAAAGTTACACTTCAGTCATTAAAAACAGGTTTAGAATATACAATCTACATAGAGATCCTACAAACTTAATTTATGCCAACCATTATTGACTTTAACGTTACATTACCATGGGATTCAATGAATTGTCAGCCTGACAACTTAAAATATGATTTTTCATACCTACACAGATACCTTGAAGTCATGAGACAAGTATTTGTTTAAATCAAAATAAAATATAGTTACCGGTATGTTAGTTACTTCATGTTTTATTAAATAAACATACCTGGCTGCAACCTCAATAGCTGTTGAGGCTCCCAGCTACCTGTTTCCACTGTTTGATGTCTCTGGTCCTGAGTGGCCACACCATGACTGTGAGGTCCCAGCTGGTTTGTGGATGTTTGTCCAGCAGACTGACCCACATCTTCCTCTGCTGGCAACTGAGGTGACACCACCAACCTCTGTAAACCAAATTATCGCATAACTCACTGTTACTGTCCTCTTGTGCCACTGACATTGCTGTATAATCAAAAACATCAGAACATTGAAAAGTTCCTGTGGAGGCTTTAAATAACTGCTGGTAACAAGTCTGTAGCCTCTGGAGTAGGTAGAAGAAAGGAGCATGTTGCATAAAATTGTTATACACTCTGTAAAATTTCTAGTATCGTTCCACAACCTGATGATCAAACGCCTCTCTGTGATTGAAGCACAATTATGTATTACATTTATTCACAAACATATCCTCTGTATCTATTACACAACTTTACAATTTTTGGATTTTACATACATAGTATTAAACGTATTCTTAATAAATTTAGTATATCACTGAGCACAATCTTCATTTGGTGAGTACTGACGGTATTGCAGAGTTAAAGATTAGGGCCCTCTGTTGTCTCTATTGACTGTTTTCATTTTATTTAAAACTTTCTTCTATAGTCTAGCCTACCTTATTTTTGTTGTGATTTATGTGACATGACCTGTGTAACAGCTGCAATCCTGCTTCGGGGTTAATAAAGTACTCCTTCTATTCATTCCACTCGAAAAAACGATAAATGTCTTTGACATATGTTTACAGTCTATCTATAAATTGGATATCATTGTGCGTACTGAAATTTTACTATATCAGTATATTCTTTACATACACACATACAACTATTAAATCTCTGTCTGTCTTGAAAAGGGGTTCTAAGGTTTTTTCTATTTATACACCGATTGTGGCTTTAGCAAAAAGGTAGCTACGGGCAACAGGTAGTAACTGTTAGCTTGTGTATAATTTGCATAATAATTGCTAACATTAAATTGCAACATGTAAGCCGTCAGTCATTCAAGCTAACATTAAAACCAATAACTGACACGTAGTATCTTGGCTGTCAATGATATTTCCGTTCAAATGCAGTGAAGCTACTTTAGCTGCGTGTTAGTAAGCTAGCAACTCAGCAAAGCGATTAGCAATTAGCTAGCTGTTCATGGAGCCAACGTTTAGATAAAGTGTAGCCGTAGTTTTGCTAGATAAGAATTAGCTTTTAAGTAGAAGCGTGCCGAAGGACGACAACAATATGATGCATTGCGTAATTTTCACAACAAAATTACCTCTGGAGGCTCCATGTTGGTGGTGTTGTTGTTGTAAGTCCGCCACACTGAGCGCGCTTCCTCCAGCTCGTATCCAAGGACCGTTGCTAGGAAATCTATGGAACCCGGAAACTCGAGCGGGAGGGCGGGACGTGCAGAGAGAGCAAGAAAGCGCGAGACGAGTTTGAGAACACCAAAGATCGTCTATTGAACAAGATGGTTCACCTGCTCAGATTAAAAAACTCAAATTCTTCCGGTTCACGAACAGTTTCAAGTGTCTGATGTAACTTCAAAGTTTTACTGAATATTGCTACTTGTAGTGTTTTTTGAGTGTTCTCAACTCATTAGTTTCAGCTTCAGTTTTGGCTGAGGAAATGCAGAAAAACATACTCAATATGTTTTATTAAATCCAGAGAAAAAATAGAGTAGGAATAAAAACACGTGTCCAAGTTTAGCCACAAAGAGACACTAGCATGCCTCTCATTCTTGTAGACATTTTATGATATTATTATTATGATATTTTATTATATATTGTCATAATTTATCATCACAACTCTATATTATCTGCTGCAGTATTTTGTTTTTTACACCGTGATACATACATATTGATATGTTTATCTATTTTTTTTTAATATTTGATTAGATATTACATGTCTTGTACTTTAATGTTAGCCTCTCTATTTATGGTTCCATGACTTAGCTTCTGATTAGAGATGCAATTTTATTGTTTTACAACAGCTCTCTTAAACCTGCTTGCTCGTTTGAATTATAATCAGAGCCACTGATAACCCTGTAAAACCCTGTAACCACATAAAGACATAAATGTTTGTTTGAAGTTACCAGCCAATGATTAACTGGCATTTTGGCTCCATCCACTGGATTTGAAATCAACCAACTACATTTATTGAATCTCTTCCGGCATCGATTTGAACTTTACTGTGCCTGTTTGTTGGGTTTTAAGGGAATATCCAGTTCTACTAGTGGGAGACAGTGGGGAATATCCCTGATGAAATATGAAAGACTGTCTCTCTCATGTGTTTGTTCTTGTGGGGGATTTTCTTAGAGTAACTTTTTTATGAGACAAACACACATTTCTGCAACAGTGTACCGAGTCTAATCCCTGCAACACATTTAACATCATTTGATATGTTTAATTATGAAAATCAACGTAAATGATCAAAACAAAGAATGTTACTCAGTCATGGAAAAGGACTCATTTTGAATAAAATACAAAATTAGAAACATAATAGTCTGAATGAAATAGCTTCATATTTGAATTCTTTTGATGGGTTTCACTTTCATGACAGTTTGCCAGCAAAGACAAAGCATCCTTTTCCCGTTTATGACTCAGTACAGTGGCTCACTGAGTGTATAGCTGTTGGCAGGAAGCCGCTATGACTACATTCACTTTCTGCTGTTTTCTCGCATCAGGCTCAAGCAGACGAAAACAAAGTAAGCACATTATGAGGACGATTAACCACAACTCCATGATGTGTCAAAGATTAGATGAGGCTGTTTCATTTTTTAAAGCCTTTACATATGAAATCTCCATGATTTATCTTTGAAATTAAGTCAAACCTAAAGGAGCGCCGATTTTTTTCTCTGGCAAGATGAAATGCCAGTCAGGTTTGACCTCAAAAGGCCATGTAGATCTAAACAGTTTTGCATATTGATATCTATTTTCTGACAAGTTGCAGCAAATCATCGACCCATCACCTGCAAAGTTGTTAAGGCAGAAATTTTCACTTATTTCATGTTGTGTTTGTGACCATCTTATGAATGTATTCACTCTCCTTTTAGCTCTGCTTTGGTCTCTACCAACTTCAGATTAAATAATCTGGTTCTGTTGTGTTTCCAGTTTCCAGTTAGTCTCTCAGTTTCTCTGTCTGCTGTTTGGTGCATAGCAGGAAGCATCTGGTGGATTATTGGGAGCTTGATTACGGAAACGACCTCCTGCTACTGCCAAAAATGACGCTTTACATGAAAATGTGCATGAGAGTGAAAACAAAAAGTAAGCTAACAATCGCTAAAATGCTCCAAAGAGCTGAGGTGAACTGCAGAATCAGCTGTTAAAATAAAGATATCAAACAGGTTTAAAGTTAATTCATATTCACTGGAAGATAAAAAAAACAATGAAAATAATAATGACTGGACTTTGTGTTAAGCTGTTTTTGACAGTTCGCAAGTTAAACTTTTTCACAGAAATCTTTTCCTGTCAGCACTAGTAATCAATTTCCTGTTTGCCTCAAAGCAAAAGCAGCATATCAGCACTTTCAAGCTTTCTGTCACAGTATTGACTGTAGATCATCCACAGGTTGACTTTGTGCAGAGAAAAATACACAATCAGTGCTACTGTGAAAATCAAATGGAAAAGACCAGACCCACAAAAAATATTAAAGTTAATTTTATTTGCCATCATTGGATAAAAGAATCTCTCCACAAGCTTTAGTTAGCTTATCAGGAGCTAATAATTGAATTTCAGCATTTATCTTTCCTCCAGCACCTGAAGCAGGGAGGCTGTTTTGTCACCTACTTGTTGTCAGGAAAGACTGAAAATTAATTTTGATTTTAATCAAATTATATTATACCAGAAGTATGTTATTGTAGTCCTCAGCAGAAGCAGTAGCAGTGGTAGCTGTAGTATCAAATGTTTATGTCATCACAGTGGCACCCCTTCACATGATGCAACAGCTGACATTGAGATGGACACTGAAAGCGAAAGTACAGGAGCGCCGATGGCGACGGGAAGTCCCTTTTCTCGTCTTTATAAGGGATCGTCGCTGCACTACAGAAAATACAGCCCGGTGCAGAAACGTGCATCACTTCAATCTGACTTGAAGCAGAACAAATCTATACAAATCTATTAAAACCCTTTGAAGAAATCTGAAGATGAAAAAGCTGCTGAAAATAAGCGGAAGGGGGAAACCTCGGAGGACCGAGAGCACGACACCTTTGGTGGAAAAGAACAACAACCACAACCTCCTGCAACATGGTGAGAGTTTATCTCATTATAGTTTTAAAATATATTGATTATAATGGGCGTGCTTGGTTTGTACAGTTTGTGTGCGCTCGTGAGCTTTTTTTTATTAAGACGGTCATTTATAATCGTCATCCGGTATCGTCCGTTATTTTAGGAGCAATCTAAGGGTAACATATTTTATCATGTCCTATTATGTCTTTGAAAATTAAGTTGACGATAAAAGACGGATCACATAAAAAGTAGTAATAGCATATCCAAAAGTAGAAATGCAGAATTAAAAAAAAAAAAACGCACGTGAACTCTATTACATCTGCTCTTTTTAAATATTTGTCCTCTGAAAAAAGGCAATTAAGATTTGAAGATAAAATATTTTTAAAACACACAGATACAGAACAGATATAATGTGTAAAAACTGTAAACAACTGTTTTTTGGTGTGGCCAAATCAAAATGCTGGATCAAGGTGGTGTAACGGAATGACTGCGGTTATGGGGGTGGGGAGGTGAGCACACATACACACCTGTGCATACCTGTGCGCTCAGACAGCCAATCCCAAGCAGACACGTAGACCTTTGTTGGGGCATCGGTGCTGGTTTGGGGCTGTTGGTGGTAAAAAAAAAGAAAAAAAAGAAAAAAAAGAAGAAGAATAAGGGGAAAAAGGTGTTAATAATGTAAATAAACTGTTAGATTGTTGTTAAGGTGTGGCCACATCAAAGTGTGATGAGATTAGTATTGGGAATTCCCACGATGGCTGCAGTTACCATGAAGAATGTGATGCGGAGAGAGTTTGGTCGTTGTTGTAAACATGAGCTGGTGAAAGGGAATGAAATCTCACTGCCTTTTATTGAACAAACCGGTTATTCTGCCTTGATTCACGGTAAACTATTTGGCAACCGAGATCTGGGAACATAAATAAACGAATGTCATCCAATTTATTCAACAGAAAAAAAACAGTTTATTACTCTCATCAACCTTCATATTATGTATATAACTTTGCATCCGTGCTTTAAGCTAAAAGCTAATGTTTGCATGCTAAATGTTAAGTATGATTTAATGTCTCGAAACCATGAATGTTTGCAAAAAAATATTAAACAAATAAAATCATGTTGCTTTTATTGCTAAAAACATGTTGCAAACACCACTGTTGTTACCATTGCTTGATGATATGATCAAGAACAATTTAAAACCAAAGTATTTATTCATATTTGCCTTAACATTCAGCAGATTTGTGACATGCATAAAGATTTTCTTTGTATCCTAAGTTTGCAGCGCTCCAGACTAGAACTTTAAATGATCTCTTTTATACTGAATGACCTTGCAGGTGATGGGTGTGACAACCCCATGTCTCAAAACACCTTGAGCAGTCCAGAGCAACAAGGTCTGCAGAGTGTGGACGGGACTGAACTTCAGGAACTTGCTGAACTTCTAGGTGTGTGTGATGATGCCAACATCTCCGAGGATGGATTTTTTCCCAACTCAGAACGGCAGATTGATCGCCTCATAAGAAGATCTGTGTCCAAACACTTCCCAGAGCCACCAGCAGATCTGGACCACAACCTTCAGCCGCACCTGTCCAATGTGCAGGAAACTGTGCAAAAGGAGCTTGTGAAGTTGTGCCCCCTGTTGGACAAAATGGGGTTGATGGGATGTCTGATTGATGGCTATCATCGGCACACAATCGATCACCTCACTGATCTGCTCCAGAACGTCCACACCTTCCAGAATTCCTTTCTGCTGATGAATTGGGTCCTAAAAACATATCTGAGGTATTTATCACTTTATCTTTACTTATCTTCATTTTTAATAAGCATGTATACATGCAAACCAGCCCACTGAAAGGTACATGCAGTGCATCAAACACTTAATAATCATTTGTTGGCCATGGCTTCATATTTATTGGATGTTATTTTTTTTATAAAACCCTGTCATACACCAAAGACTGAAAAACCTCCACAGTGCTGACAACTTTATTAGACCTCATCTTAGTCATCACAAACAGACAAATTACTATATGAGCCACATCAAAGTTGCAGGTGTATCTGATGATTAGTCAGAAATGTCACATGAGTACGGTTCTTCTGGGTCATACCAACACACTGAAAAGGTTCACCTGTGTTTTTAGGATTCTTAAAGGTCATTCAGAGTTTAGATATTTGTAAAATAATGTAACTGTTCTTTTTTTTTGTTTTTTTTTTTTTAAATTCCTGACTGTAGTTTTTGGAGTAAAATCTTGTTTGCACAAGTGAAACCTGCTGCTGTTTTTTCTCCTGATGTTGGTTTTTTGTTTGGTACTTTCCCAGTCAGGAGCTGCTAAATCATCCTGACCTTCAGGAAGTGGAGCCCATTAAAAACGTCGACTACCTGCTGCTCACAGAGTGGGTATCCAAAGCAGAGAACAAAATGCTGGAAAATGTGCAGGTAAGAATAATAACACATGCATTATTAAATCTGTTTATGCTTCATGCTCCTGAACCTCAGATTAAACTTTTATCTCCTTTAGAAATTAAATTTTGTTTTTTATTTTTATTTTTTGCTGTTGCAGTGTCTTTAGTCAACCACTAGGTGTCACATAAGTCTCACATGCAGTATGTCCGGGCTTTAAAGGCCATTAAAATGTATTGTTTTAGACTGCTGCTTTAAACTACTGTTTTTGTAATATAATACAGTCTTCCTTAGGCATGTCAATGTCTTTTTGTTCACAGAAAGAGATCAGAGGATTCCTGGAGAAAATCCTGCAGATTGAGAGCAAGCAAAAAGATTGTGACTGTGAAGAAGTTTACACCGGACTATACATAGATGCTATTCAGGTACTCAGCGCCCTTTTTAATGATTTTGTCAGATTTTTTTCATTCCTTGTATAATAATAACATTGTTTTTTATTTTGTTTCTCTTAAAGTGCATTGAGGCCAAGACTAAAGATGCACAAAATATCAGCTCAAAACTGTCTGATCACGTCCAGGAGGTTTGTTTCCAAGAGCTGCTGACCTTTCTGGGGAGGTGAGAATCTATTTTTACCTCAACTTGGTTTTAAAATCAATGTGATGATTATGTTGCCCGTTAAACTCAGTTTGTTGCATAAATTTTAGAGCATATTGTCTTTGGTTTGCAGCTACACAGCTGAGCAGACTGAGTTTCTCCAAGAAAAAGCAACAATGGAAAAAACAGAAACGATACACTTCTTCAAGACTTTAAACAACTGTAGAAAACTCAAGTGAGTATTTGAGATGTGGCCGTGCATTTTAATGTTTAACGATGATGAAAGTCTTTTATTTGACATATTTATTATCTCCTCTCAGGCAGTACGTTCAGACCAAATGTAAAGACATCGAAAGATCTCTTCTCCAGGAAAATGTGGTGACGCTTGAAAAGTTGGAAGCTTTTACTTTGAAACTTCTGCAGGAAATTGTTTCCAACATGGCAGAGGTACCTGTTGAGCCTGTTCAGATACACTGTTCTTTCTTTGCTATTTGTGCATTTGTTTCTATGGAGTGTGAAAGTTTTTCTTTTTATGCTTTCTTTTTGTTTTGTTTTTGGTCAAAAAAAATGGTTTTGCTAAATCACAGTTTCTGTCTCGCAGAGTCACCTTAAGAAGTACTTCAGAACAGATAAAAGGAGCTTCCTTACTTTGAACCACGAACTTAAGACGCATTTCCCCAAACTCTTGTGGTGTCAGGAAGTATACACGGTGAGTTGAAAATCTGAACTTTAACCTTTAGTGTAGTTAAGGGGGAAAGTCATGACCCTCAAATCTTTGATTTTCCACTTTAATCTCAGTAGTTAAAGATTTACAACAAAAAAAGATTGGAATTGAATAAAAAACTTTTTTCTACCCTTTATGAAGTCTATTTAGCTGATTTATTTTCAGTTCTGTACAGATGTTGTCATTTTGAGTCTTGTAAAATGTCCTTTTTTCCAATTTATTTCTTCCAGTTTTGCTTCTTATAGTCTTAAAATATGTCGGATGCTCTAAATAATAAGCCATGGTCTTTTTTTCAGAGGGCAAGCCTTCCCCCATTTGCCAAATATAAATAAAAGTTACTTTAATTCCTTATATTAGCCACATTTATTGAAGATTAGTATTGATGTTATCCTCTGTTCTCCAGATGTTTGTGTCTGTTGCTTTTGCTGCTGTTTTTGTTCTTAACAACACTAAACTGTGTCCTCTCTCTTAATGTCCCTCAGATCGTGATGGAAAAGGCCTACAAGTGCATCACTCACATTTACTTTAAACATCTGGTTGAGTGCAGCCAGAGCAAACTGAAAAAGTGCTGGAGGTCTGATATTGGGGACACGGTCACTGAAGATGCTGAGCGGCTTCACAACACCATCGCTGACCTGGTGAGATCAACGTTTTGGCATGAATCAATAGAAAAACAAACTGCTTGTTTTACTCAGGAGGAACTTCCTGACCCGACTGTGTTGTGTTGAATCAGGCTCCTGGTGTCAAACAGTGGAACCTCATGCTGCTGAAAATCCAAGATCTGCTGGAGTGTACGAGCACTGACTCAGCGAAGCTCACAGTTGCAAGCATCCAGAAGGAATGTCTCACATGGAGGTAAGAATATTCAGATGAAATGTGTTTTTCATTCACAAACCTGTATTGTAAATGACAGAAGGCAGAAAGCACAATTCATGGAGGTCCAAGAGAGGACAGGAGATGTCAGGAAACAACACAAAACAAAGTTTTCACTTAGATTACCTGGTGATAGAGATATGAGCAATTTACGGCCATTTTGATTTAACTTCCATTATTTAACCAACACAATGAATGCATTTTTATTCTGGAGAGGAGCAGGTCATGTGACTGCTACCTGAACCTATCTGAACACCTGGTCTAGCATAATATGCTAACAGGAATTATGTTCTAGCATAAAAGTAGTAGTAGTATTTAATTATTTTGATCTCAATTCAAAGAGCGGACATGTAAATGTACAATAACAAGAATGCAGAACATTAAGAACAATAAAATGGTGTATTGTATACGAGAATAAAAAAAAGATTTACCCCAAAGGTGAAGGCTGAAGCTGTAGCTTAATTTGCCTAACCTTTAATATGCTAACGATCATGTGAACAGTATGAAAAAGGCAAGAATAATGTTTTTTTTTATTTTGAAGACCAGTGAATATAAATATAATAAGCTACTACCCAGATTTTAAAAAATGTAGCTAATGGACCAATTAGCTAAACTGCATGAGAAACTATTGAGAATTTTGTTGTTGGGTTGGACTTTTAGTCAAATTTCATCATTATTCATTTCAGTGTGATTCTCAGTGAGTTTTCTTACTTTATGACCAGAACCCAGATGTTCTGATTACCCTTCAGCTCCCTTTTGACCTGCAATTCTTTTGTTTGGGGGTTTTCATATTGAATTTTTTTCAAAACCAGCATCTAGTGGCCATTAGTGGAACTGCATCTTACAAACCCATCACTGTGTTTTGTTTTCTTTTTGTTCTCACCTGCAGTGAAGATCTGGAGCTCCTGCCTGCTCTGCTGCGATGGAAAGGTCTCTCTCATTGTCAGGTGAAAGAGGTGTTGGCCGCCCTCCCTGGTGATGAACCAAAACTGTCATCTGCATCCTGGTATTCTTGTTTTATCTGTTTGTGAAGGCTGAGCTGCTCTATGGAGGATCAACTGTAACAAGCAGAGAAGAGGAGCGAGCTGGTTGTCCAAAGTCTTCTGGAGGTTTTCGATCAGATAATTCCGATTAAAATCCATTCCGTTAATAGTTGCACTTCTCAAATACTCTAGTTAGAGGAATTTATTGAAAAAAAGAGTTTAGTTTTGTTTACAAGTGGCTGCTTTTAAGTATGAGTCGGACTAAAAGTAACTGAACTCTCCTGAAAGTGTTGCTTTTGTTACATTTCAGGAAAAGTTTAACTGGATTTTTAAAATCTTGTTGTCCAAGATTTCTCTTTTTTTTAACAAAAAGCTCAATACCTTCTGCAGATTTTTTTTTTTTTTTTTACCTTCATTCAACTTTGCTTCACAAAGAATATTTACTGCTTATCTAAACATTTACAGGTGATGGGTTCTTTTTTTGTCACTTAAGCTGTTAAAAAAATATTGTTTACATACAAATATTCTAAAATGTTTTTTTATATGCATATATGTTATATGATATTTGCACACTGTTAACAGTAAAATTTGATCTTGTTCAAAAAACTTGTAGGTCAATTTAAGTGTTACATAGTTAGGACAAGTTACATTTATGTTGTTATGAAATTATAAAATTACTGCTGTATTTTGTAAACCATCCAGCTCCGTTTTTTTCCCCCACTTTTATCTTTACTTCATTTGTTTTGTAGACACTAATTTTGGAAATGTAAAAGATTTTTGTTTGGATGTTAAAATATAACCAAGGTTCTAAAGTTGCACTAATTCTTCACTCATTTTTTTTATTTATTTATTTTGATTTTATATGATATATATACACATATATATATATACATATATATATTATTAAATATAGTGTCTTTAATCATGTTCTTATTTAATATTATTTATTGAGTTTAAATGTATATTTTCTAAACACGTTCTTAAAATTTACAGAAACTTCTCTGCACTGAATAGCCTACAAATTAACAATATCAAAATCAAATATTACTGTTCAAAGCGATGATTGATTTTTTTTATGTGCTTAATAGACGGTTCTGTTTTACATTTAAACTGTAGATTCTGTTAAAACCTACAGCTACATGTGAAAAGCAGGATGTATGTTGATTTATTTATCTTTGTAAAATCAGGAAATAGATCTTGGATTGCTGTCATTTTTACATGCTGACTTGTTTATAATTTAGGTGACAGGGGAAACTTTTGTGTGAGGTTTACTTTATTGGTGTACTGTTTTTTTCTTTTTTATTGCCGGTATGATGTAGCATTTTCTTCTTTAATGTTGAATGTAATCATAATCATATACTGTAAGGCTATTTTCTTATAGTGATTATTTTGTTTAAAGGCTTATAGTTTGGGAAACAGGGTCACGAAAAAACACTTTTCTTTTTCTTCCATGAATATAATCAATAAACTTCAGTATGACTCATTAAAAAACCTGGCTTTAAATTCTTTGTACCACCACTAGATGGAGACATGACCTTGCTTTAATGAGACGCCGACTCACAGATCCAACTGACTTGCTCAGACTCAACAGGAACAATACAACATTTGGCACTTTGGATCAAGACACTGTTGTTTGGTGAAGCACTAGGAATATCATAGTAAAACTATAACTTGGGTAAAAATGAAGATTTAATTTTTATTTTGGAGCAATGCATATTTTATCAAATTTAAGTCTATGCATGCAGTTTTTACGTCCTGGTGACTGTTGAAATGAAAGTTGAAGAACTCTCCCCATTTATTTACATAGGAGTCTTGTCTTTTGTGCCAAAATGACTGTGAATCCAGAAAGACTGTTGTAAGATTCGTCCTGTCGGACACATCTGTACAACATTTCATGGCAATCTATGCTGTAGTTGTTGAGATATTTCAGTCTGAACCAAAGTAGATGACCACTGTTAGCATGCTAGTTCGTTAGCATGCTAACATTTTGATAAGCACAGGGATAACAGAATGGATTCAAATCAGTACTGAGAGATAAAGGATGGCCTGTGATTCCTTTTTTATATCAAATAGCTGATGTTTTTCAGTCTGAAATAATCAGATAGGCGGTCATTGCTGACCAAAAAACTCTGATGATAGCATGGCTAATCATGGGGGGAAAAACACATCTTTCAAAGCCAAATAACTGATAATAAAACAGAAAATATTTAATCAATGACTAATCGACTGTAACCTCTGAGTCAGCAATTGGCTTCGAGATACTGGTCTTGTTTATAAAATTCATATCAGGGCCTTTGAGTAGGTGGTTCATGGGGGGAAAGCACCATACACTTCCACCAACCAGCTTCCAGTCACTACCCTGATTATTCCCATGGAATTATGGACCACAATTTACCGCCAGTGGCCTTAATGAGTTTCATTTCCTTCTCTCTGTCTCACAGTCCAAGCGGAAGTTGTATCTGCGACCCTGTGTCTTCCTGAGCACATCCTCTAACTAACACTGAGTCTATACAAACACTGACTTTCAGGAAAAACACCATACACACTACGAGAAATTTGCAACGACTCCCTGCAGCCTCATATCCTTCCCCTGCATTGCGGGACTGTAGAGTTTACGCAGAAATAAGAAACTGGAAACCTCTGAACTCACTGGCCTCGATTCACGCTCAAGAGAGTAAATCATTTCCTGGGATTGTTCAAGTCTTATCTGGTTTCTTGTGATGTCTGTCACTTAATGGTCTTTGGACCTCTGGAGCAGAGGGTTTAATACTCTCCTGATAAAGTGTGCATGCAGAATTAATATCATCTGGCCCACACCTCTGAACTCCCTGCGCAAAAATGCCGGAAATTCCAGCTTGTTTGGATCGAGTGTTTGGCTCAGCTCAGCAAAAAGAGCTGACTCTCTTGGTCCCAAATGCATCCTTTAAACAATGTTTTGATCTATGACTGTTAGCCTTGCTAGTAGCATGGCTAGCTGGGGACTTTAGTACAGAATTAAACATCTCAGGAATAAATGAATGAATGAAACTTGCTAACTCTGGTGATTTTCTGACTTTGCTTTAGCGCTACCGAAAGGTTGATGATTAATAATGTGGGTAAAATGTCTCATCAATGATTGGATTGGATTTTGCTGCTGCTGTAAATATGCAACAGAAGACAACTTTTTTGTCAAATCAGAACTTTTTTTCCTCAAATTTATTTATCAAATAAGTTACATTTATCACATTAGCGAACAATATTTTATACATTTAGAAGACATGAAAAAACACATGAATCTATAACACTGTTTGTTACAAACATATGCACTTTAAAAGAATTTCAAATACTGACCAAATTCTTGTTTTTCCAAAATATCTGAAAACAAACAAGCAAAAACACAATAACAGACGTCTGAAGAGATTTTTCTAGCAGTAGAAGGCACCGTTCATCTTTAACATTATATACAGAAAATTATACTTTCATTCTGCAACTACAACACATTCATTCACACAGTGAGAGATCTTCACTTGTGTTTTGCGGAAGACTGAAAAACATTAATGTGCAAACACACTAACACTACCGTACATGATACCTGGAGGACCCAGCAGTCAGCTAGCTTTAAAAATGACTGAAATGAGAAGAACTGATTGTTTTAGCAGAGTGTGCGACTCATCTGAGCTGAACTGCTGAGAAAAATGGACGAGCTGCATCGTTGCTGGATTCATTCAAAGTCTCC
>JAPZDY010000007.1:3906283-3916909 GCA_029783645.1 Ctenochaetus hawaiiensis | reverse complement strand
GATGTTTGTCCTGTGCCATCGTCCTCATTTATACGAGTCTGTAGTCGGATTTTATCTTTAGAAAACTCTGGGAACAAGGAACATAGTTTTGTTTGAGTCATCAGAGTTCATTTAAAAAAATGTTTGTCAGTTTTCCATGACTGTTTTTCTTTGACAAAACAAGACTTAAAACTAAATAAAAACTTATTTATGATGACAAAAATAATTAAATCTATGACTTTCAAATCAACAAATTAAAGAAAAAACTTTTGTCTTGTTTTTTTTTTATTGATGAATCCGAGTGTTTTTATCTGAAGACAAAAATCAAGATTTTCATCTTATTTTCATTCCCTGAGAAATTTACTGACAAAGATGTTTTTATCTAAAAGAAATTTGAGATTAAAATATTTTTGATGGAATTTTCACGTTAGCAAACATAATGATTGGAACCTGAACTCTCCATCAGGTTCACAGTGGATAGAAGAGATGGATTGTAGTCAGAGGATGAAACACAAAACTGACCATGAACTCATCCTGAGATTTAACCTTTAAACGTCCATTTATCAGGGAAGACAACAAAGGGAGTCAATGCCATTATCCCCCCCCATCACCCCGCAGGCTCGTGCACATATACACATAAAAACCTGCCTTCTTGAATAATTCATTCAAATGAAAAGAAACACGAGTGGATGTACGTTATGGATGCAGTCAGACAGTTTTACTGAACATATTCATGTGCAGAAACATAAAAAAATATGGGCGTTATAAGGAAAACAGCAGCGTTTTGGCATTTTAAAAACTGCATTAAGTTCTGTAATCTTCATATTATTGCCGACTGGTGTCTGCAGTGTTTTGGGGTTTTTAAACGCATTGCCTTTTGGGAAGTTTAAAAGTTTTACAGGATGTGTTTGTTGATATTCTTGCATTTCTCTTAATGTGAAAAAATCACACAAACAGATAAAAAACATCAGAGTGTGAAATAAATTGTAAACAGAGCCATGGAAACGTCACCTATTGGTTTATGGAGAGCTGTTTTGAAGGCTTGAATTTGCCTTTTTGGCTGCCGCCATCTTGTTTTTTTGGAGCGACAACATTTGGAGCTGGAGAGGAAACGCATTGCTACTAATGACTGTGTGACTCCTAGCAGACAGCTTTAATTATGCAGAAAATTCATCCTTAATATAACTTAAACAAGCGAGTATATAAAAATAAAACCTCTGTAAAGTTGTTATGAGCATGAAATTTAGCTACAGAGACCAAAACTGTGTTTGTATCAGACTGTCAACGTGTTTATGTCCATTAAAAATGAGGTATTTTAATATGGAGCTTAATGGGGATTGGCTCAGTTTTTGGAGCCAGCCTCAAGTGGTCATTTGTGGAACTGCAGCTTTTAAGACTCTCTTAGTGGCTGCGAGGGTTGATGCTTTTTGAAAAACAAGGATTTCCCCTTATTACAAGAATAACACTCCAGTGTTCCTCGTTGTTGCATGTTCCTTCATTACAATGAAAACACACATTGTATTTTATTTTGACTAAATTCCACATTAATCGTCTGGTTGTTGTAAATATTCACTGGAGCTCCAGATGTGCATTAATCCACAGACAAACAGTCCCAAACAAAGGCATAAATTATGTCTATTTAAGTGTCTTATGCTTAAAACTACACTGCCCAGCTGTTTTAGGAATTTATTTAACTATTGAAAAAATAAATTTGTATATTTGTAACCTGCTCTTGTATTAAGAACCTGTATTTTTGGGGGCTGAGTGCCACAAACAGAGAAGGAAAGTCAGAATTTACACTGTTTTCCTTCTGTCCATGACTCTCTCTGACAGCAGGAAAATTAAAGCGTTGTCCTTTAAAGTTTTAAAGGTTAAACTGGTGCACAGGTGTAATGTTACATGGACACAAGCTCCAGATTCTTCCACTGATTAAAGGCTCAAACAAACACTGGAGGAGGAGGAGGAGGAACGAGTTAAGGAGCGGATCTTTCTCAACGAGGCCTCACCAATTGTTTGCTTTCACCTTTGTGTCCTCCTTCACCGCGGCCACCTTAAACCACAAGACACCTGTCCCTTTGTGTGACACTTTCCACACACACACACACACATCTACACACACACACACTCGGTGAAAACCTCTGGGGGTTTCTGCCCAGTCATTTGGCACATTTTTGATGTTGAATCAAAAAAAAAGACAAAATGAGAGAGCAGGGGAGGGAGCGAGGAGGGAGAGGGAGCAATCTAGGCTTTCCACTCCAGTGAAAGGCACTCTTTGTTGAGCACTCCTCTATAACCCCCCCGCCGCCCCCCCAACCCAACTCCTCTCCCTCCATATTCACCCTTCATCCCCCTCCTTTCCCTCCCCTCCAGAGCTCGGGTGGATTTTTCATTAAATGCTATCAGAAATGTGACTGGTCCTATTCATGGGCAGATGGAGGGCTGGCTGAGCGGCTGGAGACCAATACCTTCACTGGAGAATGACAGGAATCTGCTCTGTAGGTGAAGGTCCGGGCAGGTAGACACCAGGCGGACGTTAGAGGGGGGGGAAATAATGGTTTTTCCAATGTTTTCCTTGTGTTTAAGGGCCACTTTTTCCTGTTTTAAACATGTTTGATGTATTCTTCTGGCCCCAGTGAGTCCTCGCTCTGATTTTTTCTCTGCGGTAAGACCTCCTTTGTTTGCAGAGAAAAGAAAAAACAGCCTCACATTTGTTATGTTCAGCGGCAGCTCAGTGTTCTCTGAGACTCCCCTGTAGTAAGACCTCCTTGTCCTCATTATATTAAAAAAAAAAAAAGCTACTTAAAGAGTTAAGAGCACTCGGCCCCAAACAAAACAACATATTGTGCCACTTGTTCCCTCGGACAAACAAGGTGACCAGATCCGTCCGCTGTTCATTTCTCACCGAAGCAAAAGAGATGAACCTCTCATATTGTCGGAGGGCGGTCGATTATGTCACAGGACAATGGGGAAAGGCGGCGGGTTGGAAGAAAACACAAACAATGATTTCCGCAACAGCAATTTAATCCTCTGGCGTTAAAAACCTGACACAAAGTGGACAAAGGCTGAGGAGGCTGGCACCAAATAAAACCTCCCGAATCTGAAGATTAAGCACAAAAAAAAAAAAGAGGATCCTTTGTGTAAAAAGGCCCCTTTATCTTGCTTTTTTTGAAGTCTGTGAGACCTGCCAGCCGTCCTCAGCCTCTCTTTGTAACCGGCCCCCATGTCCCACAGCAAACCACCACCTCACTTTCATCTGCCCGTCATCTTAGGGGGCAATTAATGCCATTCAGGTCTACCCACTACACAGCAAGAGAGAGAGAGAGGGAGGAAGATGGTGGGAAGGCTCATCTACTTGTTGAAGCAAGGACTTGACAACAGTTTAGTGTAGCCTAATTTGGTGCCATTTCCTCTCTGATAAAACTCGGCGCCGCTCTCCTCTCTCTCTCTCTCTCTGTTATTATTTATATTTGATTGGGCTTCTGTTTACAGGCAGGCGGCGTGGAAACCAGCCAGGCTGCTGCTTAATGAATATTTCACTGCCTCCACACAATAAGCCTCCCATGATAGCCTTGTGAATAACGTCCCGCTCTGCACTGCAATTCTGCCGAGCGGCGTGCAATAACTCCAACTTGCACTTGATGAAGCTGCATGTGAGGAGGAGCCCCGGGTTTTGCCGTTGACCTTTTTCGCTCTCTGCTGTAGTTCCTTTTTTTACTCTGGGGACTCCCACTGTTTTCTGCTTCGCTGTTATAATACAGCGGCCCCGGCGTCTGCGAGAGGCAGGGGAAATAAAACCTCCATTTGCATTACGTAATTTCATGCATTATTCAGAGCTTCGGAGAATCATTTCACCTAGACAACTCCTCAGAGGGCAGTGAGGAGATAACTGTTAGTGACAGGACCGGCTCATGAAATGCAGAGTGACTTAACCACCCAATCTGCAGATATTATCCCGGACCGAATTGGAAATAGACATCGGCACACTCACACAGATGCACTCTCAGAAGAAAAAGCCACACACACACACAAACACACATGCTGCTATTTTCACTTTTTCTATTTTATCTCTGAAAGGGGGGAACAATTGATATCAGATGCACATTTTTACAGTTTATCCGTTTTATGATGCTGTTTATGTTTCAAAGAGATTTTCAGAGACCAAACCTGCAGCACAGATGAATATTTCAGTACAGTTAGAAGATGATTGTTCCTTTTTCTTTCCCCTCAAACACACAAAAATAAAACCTAATTTCAGATTCTGTCAGATAATTAAGTTCTAGCTGTGTTTTGCTTCTCTCCTCTGCAGCCTGTTACGTTGCAGTTCGAACTGGGGAATGTGTTAAGATTTTTATTGTCGTGATCTGTCTTTTTTTTTTTTTTTTTTTTAATGGGCTGCATTAGTTTGGGAGCAGGAACTCGCAGCAGCAGCACCAGCAGTGAGTCGATCACGAGGCAAAGAGAGAGCAGACAGGCCAATTAGGGCAATCAAACAGCCACTGTAGCACATGAGCTGCATAGCAGGGATGCTCACAGCAACTGGACATTGTTTCTTTATTGTCCAAAGGCACAACAAGAGGAGAGTCTGAAAGAAGCCGCAGCTCCAATGGTGACGCAGTTTGTTATCGCAGCCAGGAAACACAAGAGCACGGAGAAATAAAGCTTTCTCCTTCTAATCATAGACAATGGAGTGTATTTCATTAAGCCAGATAATGGTGTGTGCATTTCATTACCATAGATAACTAGGAATATTTAGATGAGGGATGAGGTGCTCATAAAGCGCCAGTTGGTAGCCATGGCAACCCTGGATCTTGGCAAACAAAAGAGTCGGGGAGAAATGTTTGCTAGGGAACGGAGAGAAAAAAGAGGGGGAACGGCGAGGAGCTGCTGCAGAGCTGAAAACAGTCCCAGGCCGAAACGCTGCCATGTTGTTGTTTTTTTTCCTTCCTGCATCCAAAGAAAAAAAAACACTCAGGTGACCATCGTGATCCTCCTTTGTTCTCAAAAAGTTAAACACGCCTCTCACTCTCTCCGATAGGAAAAACCCAGGATAATCACATGCTAATGTAGCCGTGGGCCAAATGATAAAATTAATTACCCAAATGTGAAAATCAATGTGCAGTAAGAAAGCCTATCCATCCATCTCACGGTTGCTCCTGTGCGAATATCACAACCCCCGCGTGCCCTCCTCACGCTGCCAGTCAAAACCTGCCTTTTTTATTTTCCTGTGAATTTCAAATGAAGATGCTTTCTGACATTAAGAGGAGCCTGAATCAACCCAAACTGTGACCTTGACCTTGGGAGATGGGTCTCATTCATCCCGTTTCGGAGCTGTCAGTCTGGGGACAAAAACCCAGGATAGGTTATATTACTGTGGATGACACTGAAGAAATGGAAATCCAATTCTTTGTGGCAGCAGGCAGCATTAAGCCCTGCTCTTCAGATATGAGTCAATCATTATTAATGCAGAAACATTACTTGTGGCTGAAAAAATTAACGGTCGGAGTGAATGACAACTCAATACAGTTGATTTGACATTTGCAAAATATAACATTGGTGACAGCTGCTCACTTTTTCAAATTATAAATTGGCCGGTCAAGCTTCTGTACACTGTAATTACAGGCAAAGTCACAACTGCATCATTAAATCTAACTGATTCAATTATACTTTACATTGTCTAGATGTCAACGGTTAACTGAGAATATTTTTAACTGATTATGCGTGTTGGTATGTAGAATACTTTGCATAGAAACACTCATGCACTCAGCTAATGGTTTCACTACCTGAGGTTAAAAATAAAACACATTAGACAAAGATGTGGGAACATTTTCTTACAGAAAGACAGCAGAGTCGGTTTATATGCCTTGATGCTACTCTACAGTGTGCTGTGTCATATTAAACACAAGCTTCTGGCTGACATTACCGAGGATGGCTCTGCAGCCACGTCACTGTTTACAGGCACAACAGTCTGAGGCCATCGAGCAGCTGGACGGCTGAATAATTCAGCCAGTTTGGTACCTCGAGCTCGAGTGTTTTGTGCCACTGGTAGCTATGGCAACCAAATGCATTTGAAAAACTTTGAGGAGGAAAAGGAGCTAAAAAGTCAAGCTAGCCAGGGTAGACTGGCTAACTTGTGACCACTAACTGCTCACAAATGTGAGTTAGCATTAGCCGTCACTTCATCTGAGAAGCTGTATTGTTTGTTTCTTCATCAGAGCCTCTTTGTTTGGCACACACCAGACAACCTCACTGAGAAACTGACTAAATGGAGTAACAGTACATTCGGTAATTCAGTTATTTTTGCTTTGATTGCTTAAAAAGTAAACAGTTGGGTTATTTGTGGTTCTGTTTACATTCAGAACATAACTGTAAATCTGCAGCAATGCCAGCATGTCTGTGAGACTGAACTATGACCAATGTCACCATGGCAGCATGCTTAAAATCACAATGCTAACTCAGCTGATGCTAAGAAGGAATAATGTTTACGATGTACACCATGTAGTCTGGTAGCATGCTAACATATGCTAATTAGCACTAAATACAGAGCACAGCTGAGACTGAATATTATTTTGCAGGTTTTTCATCAAAAAGCTCATTCAAGCACAAAACAAAAAGGCAGAAAGTCACCAAAATCAGTATAAGGTTCATCCTCAGGTGACCATGAACACCTGTGCAGACTGTCAAAGCAGTCTGGTGTCCAAGATCACTGCACAGAACCATGATGCTAAATCTTGAGAGTGATAAAGCTTTGTAAACTGCCTTTGTTCTGCTTTTTTTGCCACTTATTTTATGAATTTTCATATTTTTATGCATCATAAGCTTCAGTTTCAGCCTCTTTTCTTGTGTTTAAATTCTAAAAAAAACACCACAGCAGATGACGGAGAAAACAGAAAATAACTACACATGACCTGCATGTTGAGTTCAGCCATTAGGTGAAAGCAGATAGGACTCCATATGGACAACCTCATTCCCGTCATACTCAGACCTCCACTTTAACAGGAATGCAGCACTGCTGTCAGGCCTTTTTCATCTAAAAAAAAAAAAAAAGTCTGCTTTTTAAACTTTTATTTATCCTGGGAACTGTTTTACAGAGCACACAGAGTACGTTCTCGCTGACACTCTGCCTCACATTCATCTACATTTGAAAGATCTCAAATTCTCCAACAGCAGCTGCTCCATGAGAAGCTCTAGTAGCATTTTTTAGAGCTAAGTTCATAACATTATGGGATCTGATTAAAAAAAAAAGCAGAAAACTTTCTAATTACACATCAGTGTTTGTGTTTTTATTGGATGTAAAACAAGAGAGTGATAATAAAAGCTAGATTAATGTGTAAGTTTGCAGATACATTTTTTAGATATTTATGAGATATCAAGTATTAGCCCCTGGTGGTCCACAGCTAACACAATGGTTGTTAGCTAACAGGCTCTTTACTGTAAACAACACACACACCCAAATACAACATTAAACATCGAAAGTCGCAGTAAAAAAGTGTCCAGGTATCAACCATCATGTCATATGAAGCTGGTTAGATGTCCAACATTCCCACATCCTGAGAAACCTGAGACGGGATCATTTTTCCGGGTTGTGCTTTCATTTGTTTGTTATCTAAATATGGGAAACCCATATGGAACCAGATTTTTCCGGTTTGAACACAAATGAAAACATCTGACAAGCCACACAGGTAAAAAAAATACACACACACATACACTCACACACAGCAGGGTGAGTCCAGCCTGCCACAGTCAGGAATAATAATGTGGATTCCCCTGATGATGAGGATGATGTGTGTGTGTGTGTGTGTGTGTGTGTGTGTGTGTGGAACCAGACTCCAGTCTTGGCCCACAGTAATAGGATCGGCCTGTTTGGGCCCGACAGACTGAGCCTCTCTCAGGGTGGCCCATCTGGCCAGCGCCCAGGCCACGTCGCCAGCCACCGGCTCCACTGTGCAGGGACCCATCTGTGGTCCTGTGTGGTATCAACCATTACACTGCCAGGCCTGTGCCGATCTGCACATGGGTCCACTGGTCTTTCTGTGTGCGAGTGTGTGTGTGTGTGTGTGTGTGTGTTCTGCAGATGGGGTAGTGGGTCAGCTAATAGCAGCAAATAACTCTTAGTGATTGTTTTAACCCGCCTGAGGTGTACAGATGGGCGGGATTTACAGCCACAAGATGCCTCAGTCACATTGTGTCAGGTGAGCTGACCAATGCAAATGATTAAATGACAAATTATAAATTATTTTAAGGTCAAGGTGAAATTAAAAATGCCTTTTAAACCCTTTTCAATAATATTCCCTGTGATATATTGCACATATTAAACATTATATGCCAAAAACTACGTAAAATTCAATTTCCTCGTATTCACATACTATAATACAACCATGTGTTCTTCCTTTAAAAATAAAAGCATCGTGTGCTTGCATGCTTGAACAGCCAATTTCAACCAATAATATTATGATATTCACCCATCAAACAGTCTTTAACTTTAAGTAGCACCGATTCATTAACTCACTAGCTAAAGCAGCATGGTAAGTAAGTGTGTCTACTGGTGTTTGTTTTCTCATAATCCTGATAATAATACTGATGGCTGGCAAGAAGTTACTGGCTGATGAAAATCGTATCTGTGTCAGTTTCAGACAGCACAAGGCATTTTACATGGAGCATGCAGTGTGTTTGTTGATGCTGCAGGGGCGGAAAGTTCCTCTGCTGCCTTAAGAATGTAACTTAGGTTAAATAATTATCATATTTGTTGTGTAAATGTGCAAATAACTGAATAAAATCCACTAAACTTGAGATAATAAGATAACAAACTTTGGATTTTATGTTGCACCAACATCTGTTCAGTCACAAACATATCGAACAGATGAGCTGACTGTGTTTCTTCAATGATTAATTTGATTTATTGCGTGAACTCAGTGAGATATTCATTTAGCTCATCATTTCAACAACTCATCATTATTCTAAAGTGAAAATTAAAACTTGAAATTAAAACGTAAAAATTTTAAGTTAATCAAACTTTTATATTTTTAAAGTTATTTATATAGAAAAGATTATTCTTAATAAAATTTGAATATTTCATTTGGTTTAACTGAAATTACATGTAGTCATCCCTTTTTGTTATCAATAATAATTTAATGTTAATAGTTTTGTTGTAATTGAAAGACAAAAAAGGTTTTTATGTTAATATGTGAATTTCTTTTGTCTCGGCCGTCTGTGTTTGACTGACAGCAGCTGGCAGCAGCTGAGAGTCGCTGTTTCTCTGGAGGGAACCAGAGTAAACAAACTAACACTGTAGCTTCATGTCAGGGGCAGACAGCGTGAAGTTAGTGGTGTTGTAGAAGAAGGAAAACACACACACACTGAAACAGACTGTGTGACGTTTGCAGGCATGTTCACATGCTGTTTAAAATGAGCTATCTGGCCTGCAAACTGACATTAGCGGTGCACTTTTCTCCTGAGGATGTTCATGTGGTTGAAGGTTCAGCTAGCTAATCTGCAGGACGAGATGATGATTTTCACCTGTTATCGCTCTCCTATACTTGTGAGACAACACTTCCTGCTGTTTCAACACAAAACAGATATGCCCAACTGTAATGATAAATTAAAATCTCTGCGCCTTCTTTTTTTTTGTCCTCAAACGCCATCAGGTCCTGAATCTCTACCTCAACGCTCTGACACCAAACACACACACAGACGGTACAAACACAGCATTCGATTTCAAAGTAAATATATTACAGAAGACATACAGACAGAGGATGGGGTTGCCATCCAGCCATGTAAGTGACTTACTCCCTAATATGTTGTATCTATTGCCCATAAGTGTTCAGTTTCCATGTAATTCAGTTTCAGGAAACTGAAAGCGAGATGAGAGAGTGCAGCCATGACAGCAGCTGCATAGCTGAAAGATCACAGGAGACAGCCGAGCATGAGCTAATATGAGACAAGACACATCTGCCTCTGAGATCTAATGGTCCGTGAGGTAGAAGTGCATGGAGTTTGAGGCGTATTAGCAGTGGAGCACAAACGGGACTCAGGCGGGGCAGGATTTCAGCACAAAGCAAACAGAGTCGGATATTTACAATACAGGCAGAGTTCAGTCAGTTGAATCAAAGGTGGGATTCACAGATAGAAAGATATCAGCAGATTTTAATGTAAACTGTGGCTCATGTTTCAGCACAAGAATCATGAAAACCAAGTGGAGTTTGGTCTAACCAGGTACCAGTAACAACACATTACATGGTATTCTGCAAATATAAACACTATAGCAACATGTTCTCAGATAGAAAATGGGTATTACTGTGTGGACGAGTGATTTTGTTAGACACAAATAGGACAAAAGTGCTAATAAACAATACATTAATGCAGCTTTTACTAATGTTAATGCGCCAAACTGCCATCTTGGATTTTGGGATTAGGAATGTTGTTCTTCCAACTTTCCAGCATAGTAAATCTGACTTCAGGTGGCGTTCAAGTCAAGATTTCTGACTGGGAACTCTTAAACTCTGACTTCCAAGCTCAAATGGAATGGATCCTAACATCAGCTAAGCGCTGCTTTGTAAGCATGCTACTGTAGCATGGCTTTTAAATGACAGTGACCATGTTGTTTTATAGTG
Source organism: Ctenochaetus hawaiiensis (assembly GCA_029783645.1). NCBI lineage: Eukaryota > Metazoa > Chordata > Actinopteri > Acanthuriformes > Acanthuridae > Ctenochaetus > Ctenochaetus hawaiiensis. Next base: position 3,906,323 of record JAPZDY010000007.1, on the reverse strand, counting down.
TTGTTTTATTATTATATCATGTAGTTTTAAATATAGTCAA
>JAPZDY010000007.1:3878379-3895285 GCA_029783645.1 Ctenochaetus hawaiiensis | reverse complement strand
TCATCTCTTACTTCAGCAGGTAGTAAGATTTTAGTTTAGAAACTGATCAAAGACTTTGACCAGATTAATAACAGGACCTATTGACCTCATAATGCTACTTAATCATTTTCTTTTAATGCTTGAAATCAACACTGTAAGTCTGTGTAGCTTCAGGGTGATGTTAGAAATACTGGCAGCTGGTTTGCAAATCTCCAGAGAATGCTAAACATTTTTTCCCCAAGACTCTTTCCAGCAAACTTATTACCCAAAAAGAAAAGGTGCTTTGTTCCCCAAATGCTTGGCACGTTTAAGCTAGGTCGATTCAATGTACTTTCTGTGTGTTTGTAAGAGAATTTCAGTAGTATGTATGATTAAAAGCCAACAATCTGCCCATTTTGTGACTTAAATCTTGATTATTTTCACTTTATAGTAAGTTATTTATATTAAATATATCTGCAGGAGACAGATGAGTGTCAAAGGTCAAACAGTGAAAGCAGCAAGAAGGCCAATCCTGACCTCTAAGAGTCTAATGTTGGATTTTAAGACCCTGTCCTGCAGCTGTGGTCAGTCTGAAAGTGTCTGTCGCTGAAGTCGTGTCCTTGAACAGAAATCTGAATCACTTTGTGTTAAAAAACAAAACAAAAAGGTTGCTGTCTTTTCTTTAACAAACATGAAGGGTGATTTACAGACATCCTCTGACTCATCTCTGGATGTTACACAGCAGGACTGTTCCCCTGTGTCAGCAGATGAAGCGGTGTCTCCCACACGCCGCCGGCTCAAGAACATCCGTGACTCATCAATTTGAAAAAATCCAGAGAGATCAAATAGATTCGTCTAAAGATACTCAGGGAGCAAAGGAAGCACACAGGTCACCGCAAAGGAGTTTCTATCTGCAAGAGGACGTTCGCACCGACATGGGCGACGATCAAAAGAGGAGATGATCAAACAGAAAGATGCATTGAATTTATTTCTTTTTAAAACGTCTGTAAAGTGTAAAGTAATAAAGTAATAAAGCAAAGCAGGAAAAGGTTTTGATATCTGAGTTCGACTGCCGTTGTTCACATCACTCAGATGAAGCAGAGGGCAGGTATCAACCACATCAATTTATTTAAGTGCCAAGCACTCTGCATGGTAATTCATTTATTGTCCTCTGTGGTATTAAAACATTTAAGTGCCCGGCTGTTAAGATAAATGCCCTCTTCACTCTGTCTTTACGCATTCTCTCTCTAACTGGGTTGTGGAAAAGACTTTGTTTCAAGTCATTTTCCACAAGTTCTGCCCCTGTTCTTTTCACATTATGGTTGCAGATGTGTTTATTACCCGAGAGAAGCATCCGAGGGCATAAAGTGGAGTGAAATATGCCTCCAGAGATGCAGAGAGTGATGAGTAAATTAATTATGATGTTGTTTTTAAGGGCAGAGTAAAAGAAAACCTGCTCTACCACATCGACTCTGCCTGCCGTGGCTGAGAGTGAGTCTGAAAACCAACCACCTCTCTCCTCACTGCAGCAGGCTGCCATTGGCCTGGTGGATGCTGACAGTACTGATGTTCCTCCGTGGTGGAGGAGGGAGGGGGGCAGCTTCGCTCTATAAAAGCCGGGGATCTGCAGCATCACCGAGCTGGTGCAGTGCAAAAACGCTCGCTCATCCTCACCGATGGTGTGCAGAACAAGGGGGACATAAAAAAAAAACTTCTGAAACCTAAAAACATCCTCTTCCTTTTCTTAAACAAACAAAAAAAAATCCACAACAAAAAATCCATCATGAGCTACGATTCCTACCTTTCCTACCGACGCCCTTGGGACAGCTACAGAGGCTCCCAGTCCACCACCAAATCCTCCATGTCCTCTTCCCTCTTCTCATCTTCTCGAGCTCCTCCGTCTGGGAAGAGGATCTTCAGGCTGGCCTCCTCTTCCCTGCCTGATGGGTCTGAGCGGATGGACCTGGCTCAGGCCAGCTCCCTCAACACAGAGCTGCTGGGCCTGCGCTCCCAGGAGAGGGAGCAGCTAGTGGACCTGAACGACCGCTTCGCCACTTACATCGAGAAGGTGAGACACCTGGAGCTGCAGAACCGAGCCCTGCTCTCCGAGCTGGAGGCGCTGAAGAGGCGGCAGAACGACCCGTCCCGTCTGCAGATGCTCTATGACGGGCAGGTGAGGAGTTTGAGGGCGATGATAGACTCGGAGAACGGGGAGAAGATGCGGATGGAGGCAGAGAGAGACTACCTGCGAGACGTGTACGAGCAGATGAAGGAGCGCTACGAGGAGGAGTCCAGGCGGCGTATGGATGCTGAGGAGGCCCTGCAGAGGGCCAGAGAGGAGGCCAGCAGGGCCGCGCTCTCCAACTGTGATGCCGAGGCCTCGGTGGTCTCTCTGTGCGACGAGCTGGTGTTCCTGAAGAAAGTCTTTGCAGAGGAGCAAGCAGAGCTGGAGGCGCAGCTGCAGGTGGCCAGCATCAGCGTGGACGTGGAGGTGTCCCGGCCCGACCTCTCCACCGCCCTGCGGGACATCCGGGCGCAGTACGAGCGACTGGCGAACAAGAACATGCAGGCCGCAGAGGACTGGTACAAGAGCAAGTTCGCGAGCGTGGCAGAGATGGCCAGCAAAAACAACGAGGCGGTGCACGCCATCCGGGAGGAGACCATGGAGTACCGGAGGCTGCTTCAGTCCCGCTCCTCGGAGATCGAAGCTCTCCGGAACGTCATCGACTCCCTGAATAAGCAACTGGAGGATCTGGAGGAGACGCAGGCGAAAGAGGTGGCAAAGTACCAGGTGAATTTGGATCCTGATATGCATGATTTTCTCAACAAGTCAGGGAATGTGACCCAGTGTGTGCTGCCTTGTCCAGTTTGCTGCTTATTTGTGCTCTCAGGTCAGAAGAAATCTTCTTCTGCTGCTTTTTAAGAGCCTTTCTGCTCCAACAGATGCAGAGAGAAAAGGGGCAAGAAAAGTGAAACGATGGTGTTACAAGGGTCTTAGCAGTCGCAGTCGGACACAGAGATGAGACAGAAAAGTCTTTTAGCCTTTCTCAGAATAAAAAGAAAAGCAGAGAAACAGCAGGACGAAGCTTCTTTTTGCTACAAAATGTAGAAATTTTCTCTGCAGCAGCTGCTCCCTCCCGTTCTGTAGTGCTCAGCAGGAAACGATGGCAGGCTCAAATTAGAGGTGAAAACCTGCAAGGTTACTGTCTGAATGGACTGAGAGAGCAAACCACTGCTGCACATAAAAAAGAGATCAAAGATTTTCAAAAACTTTACATATGGATTTCCCATTTTACGAGAATTTCCAGTTGTTTTTAAGCAAAAATAACCTAAACATGCTCAGTTTTATCTTCTTATTTTGTTATTAACAAGGATATTTGATGATAAACGGTTGTGTTTTCCTGCTTTCATAGATGAGGATAAGTGAGCTGGAGAGGGACATCACCGAGGCCAAGCAGGAGATGGCGCGCTACCTGAGAGAGTATCAGGACCTTCTCAATGTGAAGATGGCCCTCGACATTGAAATCGCTGCATACAGGTGAGATCCGGCTTCTGTCCGCAGATCTTTAAATATGTGTTTAAACATGCAGCATTGTTTATTTTGTTTTTAATCTCACTTGACCGACAGAAATCATGTATTTTCTTATTGCTTTCACAGAAAACTTCTGGAGGGGGAGGAGATTCGACTGGCTTACCCTTCCCTTCCTGCCCTAAACTAAACTAAACCTAAATGCCACCAGCCTGGCATCAACCTGAATTCTTCATACCCCGTTTTTTCCTTCCCTGACCCAAAAAACATCACCCTTCTCCCTCCCTTCATCTCCTTTATGTTCTCCCCTCTCTCACCGCCCCCCTAAATAAAGAACTCCCTCCATTTCCTCCTCCCGAAACCAAACCACAAACAAAAGCTCATCGTTCTCAAGCCAGATGCGCCCTTGTGCTAAACAAGAGGTCCACCAGAAGTCCCCCTTCTTCTACACACGTTCTGACACCACACATCAACGAGATGGCAAACTGTAAAACGCAGAGTGGCTGCACTGCAGTAGTTACACAGCTGTATGGGACAGCAACATTGTTTTGGCTGAGTTCCTTCTTCCGTCTCTCACGTTAAGGTCCAAGCTGCAGAGTTACTAATTGACTCCTCTGACCCCCTCGTTGTGCAAACATTTGACCAATTGTTTGTGAAGGAGGACAAAAAATTCCTTTCATCTCTGAAAAGCTTGGACTTTTATCTGTGTTTGAGCTGAGGCAAGAAACCTGCAGCAGTATTGACTTGGAACTCCACCAATCAATTGTGCATTGTCCTGCACCCCTGGTTCTGTAGTAGTAGTCATCGAACCAGTAACCTTAAAACTTTCTTTTCACTACTATATTTAAAAGTCATTTTGATCCTTTTTGTTATTCTTCCTCTGCATTTACATCTAAAAATGTTACAAGTTTTGGTTGTTTTGAGATCTAGACTGAGTTTGGGTCTGTCTATTTGGCCGGTTGTTTAAATTTCTAATTTCTAATAAAACTGTGTCTTTTCTTGCATAATCGTCAGAACATGTAAATGCTTTGGAAGACTTATTGTTACTGGTTTCTCCTAAAATTCATGCAGTGTGTCTCACAGCCTATCTGCATTTGATTTTCTTCTGTTTTTGTGATTTGATTCAAAGCTAAACAATGAAACTGAAAGATAACTGCAGGAGCTCCTGCTTTACGTCCGTGTGCACCGCTGCGCTCGGTGTACCTGTAACAGCCGGCAACAAGCTAAATAAACATACAACTGACCTGCAAATCAGTTCACGTCTCGTCTTTTCCTTCTGACCTCATTTCAGTGTTGTGTCTCCACTGCAGCTCTCATCTACAACAGTTATTTGCCAATGTGTTGCCTGGCTCATAGACAACCAACAGATGACTAATTAAATAATTAATCAAAGTGTAAACAGGTGTAAACATAAAAAATATGCAGAGACGTCCATATGCACAACGCGACCCGCTCAAGATGTTTTCAATGACAAGACACAGATGTCAACAGCAGCCTCACATTAGCCTTCATGTCTATTAAGTGTGTTTAAAGCAGGTCTTGAATATTTCTATCATCAAAAATACATTTTAAAAAGGTCATTCAGGCAAAAACACACATTTACAGATTGATAATCAAACATCTCTGTTATTCATCTGTGTGCTCTGGAAGCATGTCATCATTAAATTAGCTTTAGTTATTAAAATTAATAACAATGACCTAAATTCCAGTAACAGATTTGTTTTTATGACTTGATGATATACAAACACCTACATAGTTTTACTAATTTCTTCTTGAAAAATGCATTTTTAGAAAAGCCTTTAAGTAATAAAGGTGTACTATGAAGAAATTGTTATGTAGGATATATAGAAATTGTTAAATTAATGGTTTATAGAGAAAAATTAGTGGGTTATTTCATCTGAAACTGAGAATAGAGAATATTTTCCATGTGTATTCTTTGATTTGTGAATTTAATGTGAGTTTCCAGCAGCTGTAAGCATTTTTTTCTTTGAAATACAGTACAGCGTGAGCCAAACAGGCACCGCCTCGCCTCAGAGCAGCTTTCATTGCTCCTTACTCACATCTTTCGATGTCACAGGAGCGACACACGGCAGACTGCACCATTTCCCATCATCCCATGTTCCCGGTGAGCTGACTGCAGCTGTAATGTGTCAGCGTCTTGCCTCAGCAGGATCATCAGTCATCAGGCTGACACCAGGCTTCCCAATAAACCCTGGAGAAACACACAGAAACACAGTTCTGCAGATATAACATTTAGTGTTGTCAAATACAAAATATGTTATACTTTTTTATAAGATTCATACAATTAGCTGGACTCTTACTGCTATAGTTTAGTAATCCTCCTTTATAAAGTAAATTATTAAAGAATGAGCATTTCCATTGCACTCCTGCCTTAATATAAACAGAAAAATCACAGGTGCAGTTGATTATACTGCACCTGTCTCATTCACTTCTGTCAGTTAATGATGCATGACGATTCACTGATATGAGTTCATGGGAATATACCATTATTAAAGTAATTAGTTTCACTTTTCCTGCTGTGAACACGTAGGATTTTCCTGTTAAATACATTTAGTGAATTTAGACTACTTTAGGAAAAACTGTAATCAAGGACCATATTTTTTTAAAGGTCCTAGTTTGTTTAAATGGGATTTAGATATTTAATATGCTGGATAAACCACACACAGACATTGTTATCTAATTATTTATCAACTGTTTCTCAATAGGGTTTCCACAGAATTTACTGCATAATGCTTCATGTATTGAAACTGTGGTATCAAAAAGCCTATAAAGTGAATGATATAAGATTTTCTCCATATCCCACACCACTGTTACTTGTTAAAGGCTTTAAATCAATTAAAATCTTGAATTATCAAACAATATATTAAATAACCTTCTTAAAATAATTCTTAAAATAATAATATTCTTGTTCAGTTTCCCTTTATTAACCTACTTTATTTTGGCAACCATCATCGACCATTCAACAAACTATTTTACTTTATTTCAGCAAATAACTCACTAACAAAGACTGCAAAGTCAGTATGACATTTAGCCCCATGTATTAAAATTAGCTCGCATAATTAATTACATTAATATAAGTAAAACAGAAGCACAAACTGGAGCTAAAACCTGTGATTATTTTCTGGACAGTGAAAAATATTCGATAGTCTCCCAACTAGCTAAGCTAATTTAGCTAACTAGCTTGTTATCAAGCTAGCTAACCTAGCATGGTAGCTAGCTATCTGGCGCAAGCTATTTACCAAAAAAAACGTGTTGTTGGAAAGAAATAAAGTATGAAAATACTTTTTTATTGCATACAAAAGAAAAAGACACTCTCACAAACCAAATTCCAGCCGCCTACAGAGGGCGGTAGAGTCCACAAGATGTGGTAGCCGCTTTGGTGATAGCTTCCTCCGGTCAGAGGGCACCAACATGGCCGCTTCCTTCTGTCATTAACGCTTCTGTCTCAATGTGAACTCACGGCGCACATTTCAGACTCAAATGCTGTATTTCACCGTTACCCTGAGCGAATAATAAGAGTCTTCACCTGTCACCATCTTTCGACGCCGACATGTTCCAGGTAATCGGCGGAAGGAGCGTGCAGGCGGCCCGGCTCCTCGCACCCAGGAGCGCCGTGCTCGTGGAGGCTGTCCGGGGCAGAAAGTCCCGCACCGACCCGGTGGCCAAGTCCAAAGAGGGGCGAATCAAAGTGCCTCCCCCGGTCGATCCGGTGGAGATGGTCGTCCTCAAGGAGCGATACTCGGAGTACCAGCTGATCATGAGGGCGCTTAGGTTCGTTTAAAACACCAGCTGTCAATGTTACATGTGTCACGTTATATATTAAAGATAAATGTGGTTTAAATCAAAATCAGTATAATCTATAAACATCTACAATATACTTTATTTGTAGGTAAATATGTTTTTGGTTGCTTTACATGATCTGCAAAGCAGGAATCATTAGCTAATCAACTGATCTAATTACAGAAAATCATTTGGTATAGTAGATCTGTATTGTTTCCCACCAAAGAAATAATAAACTAAAATGGCTTTTTTTGTATTCATTATTGAACTGACGAAATTGTAATAACTGAAAACTACAGAATAAAAAGATGAAGAAAAAAAATATTTTAAGTTGCATCCTAAATGTAAACAGAAAAATTAAAAAATAATTCTTCTTAAAATGATTCATACATCTGTTCAATGAGATTCTTTGTAAGTTAAACAGTTGATTTTTTGAGATGAACCAGTTTTTTCCTTTGTGTTTGTCAGCCTGGAGTTTAAGGAGGAGGTGCTACGAAAAAAGTATGAGGAGGAGACGGGCTCCCTGGCTGAGGAGAGAGCGAGGCAGGAGGCGGAGGAGCATCGCGCCCTCATGGCCTGGAACAAACAGGAGAACCTCCGCCTGCTCAAACTCAGGTGAGAACAAACTCAAAAGGACGACATGAAGAAGATATGCAGCACTTTGATCGGTGTTTGTTTCATGTGGTTTAAACAGGATTTGGTCTTAACCTGAAACAACCTTTCACCTTCTCCTCCACATCTTTCAGGATACAAAGGATCCAACTGGAAAAGGAGGAAGCCGAGCGCAAACAGCTGGAAGCTGCCATCCAGCGTGAAAAAGAAGAGCAGGAACTGATCAAAGAAAAGGAGAGGGAAATTCTGCAGTTGCAGGTATGATTTTTGTAAATATTCTTGTTTTCTTCATCCAAACTTAAGCAGAAATAGTTTAAAATAGTAAATTTTACTTGCTAATTTTACATATTTTTCTGCAAGTCAAAGAAAAAGGGAATAATGGCATCCCAATACATCCCTTTTTCTTTAACTGATCCCACAAATGTGAGCCATGACTCACTTCCCGCTTGTAATCTCTTGCAGGAGGATGCAAAGAACTTCATCACCTTGGAGAACTTGGATCAGCGTATCGAAGAAGCTCTGGACAATCCAAAGAATTACAACTTTGCCATCGACAAAGAAGGGAGGGTGGTTAAACAGACGGTGCTGCAGTGAAACAGCAGAAACACCTGAATGAAGAGCGTCTTCCTGTTGTAGTCGAGTCTGTGACCCAAGTTCAGAGACATTTAACCTGGATTTTTGTTCAGACTTGAACTCTGAGAAACATTCAGTGTGAGACTGTGACGCATCTGTGAGGCTACAAAATCTATGAAAGGTTTTTTATTTGCAACTACGAGCTTCAGTTCAGAATGAGGCCGTTTCTCCGACTGAACCTGGAGATGTGATGGAGCATAAACATGGGGCCGTGCTGCCTTTAATTCTTCATTTTTTCATGTTTCTCCTTCATTTTTTTGATTTCTGTATCATCACCTGAACATGTTCTCCTGATTATTTTTGTGTTCTTATGATATGTATGTAAATAAAATGTTATTGTGGCTCTATGGAGTTAGTCTGGGATCCCTTTTCCAATTTATCGAGAATTAGACTCAATTTTATGCAGTTTTCTGGACCTTCAGCCTCGAAAACTAAACAACAGCTACTTTAAACTATTTAACAATAAACCGGTTTCATTTGGTTTTTTAGTAGAAGCTTTAAATAGACATTTTTATACTTAGTTTCACTCTAAAATCTGTTTTTCTCACATTTCAACACTTCCTTTGTTGCTGCACTTGAACCTGCTGTCCTGCGGGTGGCGCTGTGTGCAGCTCTCCTCACTCCTGTCAGTTTTCAGGTATTAAGCAGCTCATGTATGACAACGTGCTGCTGAACCAGTGTGATCCTCTTCTGTCAGGCTGATGGGATGATGATGATCTTCTGGAGAAACTGAAGCAACGAGCTGCAGAAGCTTCATCATGAAGAGAGTAAACAGTTTAAACAAACGTGTGAAATGTTGAAAATATGGTTTGAAGGCAGAGCTTTTTTCTCCTCTTACATTAAACTTATGCGTTTACCTCCATCAGGTTCACATGAACGAATATGTTCATTTAACTAAACACAAAACATTAGATAAACGTTGAGTGAACTCCTTCAGAACAACATAAAAATATCAGTGATCTTTTCTTAAAAGCCGATTTTAAACCCTTTATCTGTATCATCTCTTCAAATATTTAATCAGTTTTAATTAAAGGTGTGAAGCAGAGATGAAATGAGCTGATTACCTGATTACCTGATTGACAGAAAGTTAATTAAATATTTTTGAAAACAGATGAGTCATATCTAATATGAGTATTTTCTGCTTTTTCTCTAATTTCTAAAAATGTAAACAATATATTTTAAGGTTTTTTGAGTATTGTTGTTGAACTAAACCAGATACTTGAGATGATGTCTTGAGCCACACTTGCTCATAATACGGTTAAACAATGTAGGTGATAAAATAATCTCATCAATACTTTTCTTAAAGCCAATAAATGATTGTATGTAACTCAGAGGTTTTATTCTAAGGACGTCTTACAAAAGGTGCCACCTCGTCACTGACTCTGGTGTTGAACATGACAATGTGACTACAGGTGTAATGTGGTGCACACGGTTAATGTGATTGGTAACTGAGGTCAATAGGATTGTTCAACTGTGGCAGCAAAGGTCAGGATTAGCGGTAACACGACAGGCTGGATTGAGATAAACTCAGATTAGCAGCTGCTCACAACCCAGCCAGTTCCACAGAACATCAGATCTTTAACTGGTAAAGGATCCGTGTTGGCTCATACGATTGATTTACAGCCCTTTAGAGGAAAAAGTGTAAATTAATTTGTTTTCAGAAGTAGAAGTTAAAAGAATTCAGTAATAAATGAAGATCCAGTGAGTTCCTCTTCACCCCAGTGTCAGCAGAAACTTCAGTTTATATTCAGTTTCTCCTCCTTATTCAAGCTGAATTTCTTTTTACAGTCTCAAACATTTTCCAAATTGCACAAACTTCATCGTCCAAGTGTTTTGTCTCCAAATGACTGTGCTGTGAGACTGTGAGACAAATATAAGCCATAATATAAGTGAGTGTTGGATTTGCTCAGTCGACTGATGCCAGTTTTAGAAACGAGGGCAGGGAAAAGTTAAATCAGGGGTTTGAGAGATCGTTATCATGGCAGGAAGCATAAAAACATTTTTGTAACCCACAATTATGTACATTTTTTTCAGACTTGCCTTTAATCTTGTTCTCTTCCAGTGAAGCAGTGGATGGTTTCAGCTTTCAGAAAATAAGACGGGGTTTAAATCGGTCACAACTGAACAAGTGAAAAAGGTTGAGAATAATCGCCTCAGACAGTCAAGAAGGTCACTGAACACTGAAGCTTTTTTGTTTAAATAAGCCTCTTAGATTCAGCAGAGTCATGATTCCTCTCCTTTTTATTCGGTGCAGCGGGTGAGATTACATCAGCATATATACAGCAATTCTTCAGAGTAATTGTAGTTTTTGTCTTTGCCCAATAACAGACTCTAAGCGAGTGCTAAGACTACATACAGACTAGAACTACAGATGGACTCAAACTGCCCCTCAAAGTGAAAATTATGCTCATATACACATGTTGTTCTTGAGCACCTTCATTTCAGCAATAAATACATTCACAAAATATTTTAACTGTGGAGGCAAAAGAAGCAAAACGACATCTGTGAACAAAGATGACAGGAAACTAACACATTACTCTACAAAGGGGGGCCGTCTGTGCATTTCTTCAAATCTGAAATGCAAACTTTAAAAGATTAATATGATTCATCACAAATCCAACAGCAAACTGTTGGTAGAGAAACCTGAAACATCCAGCAAACAGCGGACATGTTGGTACAGAAGAGTTTGCATTAGCACCACCAGTGATGATGTTTCAGCCACCACCAGTTACAAGCTAACAAGCTAACAAACGACATAGAGAGCTAAAAGATGCTAACTACACTTAGCATTCTGATTCGTCTGCTAGTTGCAGATTTTGGTGCAAAAAAACAGACTCCTCATCTGAGTCTGGATCTGACTGAGGCTCAAATATGTGGCTGAATCTCTTTACAAAACTTTTAATGTTGGAAAACCAGGTTAACAAACTGTGAATCAGAGTATTTTAACATCCTGTGAAACACATCTGAAGAGCAGCTTTAACGTTCGACTCTGATGCAGCTGCAGCTCTTTTCGGAAAGGGAACAGTTTCTCTCGTTTGTCCATAATATCCAGTATAAAGTTGCACTTCAGACCAGCATGATTTTAATCACAGAGCTGCATGTTTTTCCTGTTCGTACTTCACTTTTAAACTCTTTAAATGTTTTATAGTCAATGTTAACACCTCAGGTAGTTCTGAACCAGCCTGCTCCAAGAACAAACATAAGCTGGTGATAAAAAATAAAAACTTTTGTCGAAACAAAACATTCAATAAAAGGCTGCACATTTGTCGTACACAGACTGTGCAACAAACTCTATAAATTTCCCATTTTGTGATAAAAATATAGCATTAGCTATAACACTTGAATATTCAAGTATAAAAATAACTCAGACAATACAACACATTCACTGGAGGAAAATACTGCTGACTTAAACCCCCACTGTGGGTCTCATACTGCTGTTAACATTGTTATTGATTAAGAAACCTGATTGTTCAGCTGGCCGGGATATTTCTCAAACCTCCTCTCTGCCTCCTCACTGAACGCATCACCTGCAGGGATTAAAAAACAGAGATTAAAGCAGCGAAAAAAAGGTTTGAAAAGAGATTAATTCAATGCATCCGGTAGTTTTAGTGATTTGTATTTCAGCTCACCGATGTGGCAGTTATGGAACCAGATTCGATGTCCGTCATACTTGCAGTTGCATTTCATGGCGTTGTTGGTGAAGTCGCTTTCAGCCACCTCGTGATTTGGATTGATCACAACCTGCAAGGTGAAGAGAACATTTCTATAAGAAGATAGAAGATCACAGACACCAAACCAGTGTTGGAGGAAGCAATCAGATGCAGATATTCATTTATATTATAAGCTCTTTATTATATCTTTTTGAAAAAATGTGAAAAGTATTGACAGGCAGAGGGGAAGATAAGCATCAGTATTGTTCTCTGAATGTTCTCCCTCAGATGCCGAAGAACATCACAGCAGAACTCAGCATAAACAGTCAGAATTCACGGTGCATAACTTTCAAAGAAAAGCATCACCTTGCTCTTGGTTGCACTCCTGAAGAACAGGAGCCAAACATGCTCACCTGAAAAATGTAGTTTCCAGGTTTGACGTCCGTGATGTCGATCCACTGGCAGTCGATGTCGTGACGGTACAAATCCCAGCAGCCCACGGTGATGCCCTGATCACCAAAGTTGGCACACTCGTATCTTTTAGAAACACCTGGGAGACAAAAACAATGACTGAGATGCATTTGTGATCCACTAAAACTTAATAAACATGTTTAGAATATTTGCATATGAAATAATCCTAGAATTTTAATATTTTACATGAAGTTTAATTGAATGTCTTGTTTGTTTTGGGGGTATTTAATCAGGGAAGTAAAGGGTCGTTCTTTTTGATTCACAAGTTTCCTGTTTACTGCCTCATATCAGGCTGCAGCCGTCTGGTTTTCCAAACAAATGAAAACAGATTATGTGGTTTGACTTTAATCTGAAGCATCACACTCACCCTCTTGACAGTCTGAGTCCTCCAGACAGAAACTGGCTTTGTGACCTTCTGCCACTTTGGTGCCGTTGGCGTTCAGCAGGTCATAGTGGGTGAAAATGTCCATGCTGTGGTAGTGACTGAATAATACAGAGGAGACAGTTAAAGTCAGACTGTAAACAGCTCATCTAAACCGAAGTGGTCGTCCAGAAACTACATTACTGAAGATGACGTTACCCATGACAGGCGTGCCAGATCCAGGAGTGCCGCCCAGCCTTCGGCTTGAAGTCAGCCCGACCAATGTTGTGGATCTGGGAGGAGAAGCGGAGCAGACGTCGGTGTCCGTACGGCCAGTTGGCCTTGGCTGCAGATTTTGACAGGCAGTCTTCCTCTGCAGCACAGTACAGCATGTGCAGAGGGCGGTCCTCGATGTAAACCGTCTGCTGGACCAGAGAGGCGTTCAGGACGAGGTCAGAGGCCGCTGGGAACAGGAGGAGGAAGCAGGTCTGAGCTTGAGATATGTTTCCTTATATTATCATCAATCAGAAGATCAGAATCACTTTTCTTGCTGGTACAAGAGAGATCAAGAGAGATCAAATATTAGTTTCAACCAGCTGGAAGACGAACAGGACACTAAAAATGTTAAACTAAGCAGGGACATGCTTGTTTTGCAACTGGAAAAACTTACGGTTAAGCTAATTTTTTTAACAACACTTACAAATATTCACTTGATGAGTCACAAACCAGAGAAGCTAAAAGCAAGTTCCAGCTGTGTGCATCAACTTTTAGTGTCCCCTTGAAACACTTTTTATTCTCCTTTGGAGGAAAAAGATTTAACAAGAGAGCTACCCTGTCTAAAGCAGAAATATGTAAAAAACAAAGGAATACAAGTCAACAGTCATTTATCTTTCTTCTGCTCTCTTCTGTGATTCTTTAAGCTTTTAAAATTCAAATGTAATCAGCAGTTTTTGTCTGTTTTCTGCTGCCACTCACTGTCAGAACAGATGACTCCGGCTGCAAACTTTGCTTGCGACTTCTGGCAGTTGACAGTTTTGTGATGTTGGCACTGACTCAGCGACATCTCGTTCCCTGTGCACTTCACGCCGCTCATCACCATCTCCGTCACATTGCTGCTGTCCCAGTACCAGGTTTCCTTACATTCAGGGTTTAGATGACAACAAACAGACAAACATGCGGAAACAAACACAGTGCAGCGATCAGAATCCAACTGCTCTGACGAACAGATGTTCATGACTCATTTTTGGCTGATCACAGAGGAAAGTGTAATGCTGAGTTTATGATCACTGGAGAACAAAAACTTTGTGCAGATAACGAATGAGTCAATAATCATGTTACTTACTGTACAGCTTCTCAGTTTCACACCACTTCAAATTTAATTATGGACTGAAAATGAGTGTTGTAGTTAAATATTAACGATATGCAGCTTATGATTTTGCAGTTTCTCGTTCAGCTTTTTTGGCTGAACAGCACAAGCAGAAACTCCTGTGACTGAGTGCAGAAACTGAGTGATAAAGATGAGACATTTGTGAGGCGGCCAAGAGTTGAAATTTCCCAAACGACGACTGCATACGTTTTTTCTATGAAGTTATGAGAGGACACACAAGCTTTCATCAATTGCCTTTTATACTTTGCTTTTGTTGTAATTATGAATGTGCGAGAAAGTGTTGCACTCAACATAGCTGTGTGAATTTTGCTTAAATGAGGTGTGTTTAATGACAAAATCATAGCTTTTTTCAATGGAGTCTGGTGGACTTGGCAAATGTGACAAAACAGCTGTTTCTGTTTAAACCAAAAGGATCTTACTCTGTAACAAAAAAGTTCATCTCTACAGGGATTCTTTGGGTGATGTTGTCAGACACTTAGAACAACACAATCGGTCTTTAAGTGGCAAAAAAGCAGGTGTAGTAGACGTACTAAAGAGGGTTGGAGATACATGAGAGAATCTATGGAAAAACTTAATAAACCCTCCATGAAAACAAGTCATTTACTCACCAAAGCATGCACGTTTTTTTTTTTTTTTGCTTTTTGTTGTGTTGTTTGTGTTGTGTGTTTTGTTATGATGGCTCCTGACATATTTATCCTAAAAACAACACATTTGTTTAATATCTCACTGTGGAAAGAATCTCCTCATTTAAGCCTCTGATCCTACTTACATTGATGGCATGCATGGAGTAGCCGAGCCCTAGCTGCCTGCAAACCACCATGGCTTCCTTTGTGGTCCAGCCTGTGCTGCACACTGTGCCCCACTTGGACCCCACCTGAACCTCCACCCGGCCTTCATAATTGCTGCGGCCGCCCACTATCCGGATCTGCAGAAAGGCCCTGCTGGGAGTCAGTGAAGGGACACGCTTCCTGTCCTATCTCTGAGCTGTCTGGGCTGAAAACTAACGTGGCTCGCACACAGTCCTCAGGCAGCCGAGATCGTGTTGTTAAAGTGACAGTCGGGTTGGTTAGACTTTTCTAGGAGCAGAGAACGTCAGCGTGGTTTCCAGATGAGGTCACCACTTGGCTTTAGTGGTGAGTAGCTTTCATGTGATTAGAAACTTCATGTGTGTCTGTTTTGGCTTTTTCTGGCCACAAAGAAAAGACCAAAACAGTTTCATGTAGGAAAAGAAACATCTACTGCATTAGGAACTTAAAAAGTACTGTCAGACATTAATACTTGCATGAATGTTCAAATATATTCCAGAAAAATATACACCAACATTAAGCACGATAGCAGTGTTTTAGGAATTTGTTCAAATTTGTTACCAGGATTAGTATGCTGCAAAGTAATACTGAATGTATTTGAACATAAATGCATAGTATTAACTGTATTCAGTCTGAGTGTTTATGACAGTATGTTCTAATCACATACTTCAAACTAAGAGACTTCTGCAGCTCTGCTCTGCTGCAGAAACTCTGCCTCAGTGGTGTTAATAACCTACTTGCAGGCCCTGGTTGGCGTAGCCCAAGCCCAGCTGCCTGCAGGCCACTGTGGCCTCCCTGGTGCTCCAGGTCTCTCCACAGATCAGACCCCAGCTCTCCGTCCCGTTAGAGTCTGAGCCCAGCACCTCCACACGGCCCTCGTAACGAGTGCGTCCCCCTGTGAGACGGATCTGTGCCGGACCGAAGGGGTTAGAGAGCACACAGCAGAGCATCGTAGATACACAAGAGCCGGGATAAAAAACTCTACTTTAACCTGTTTGACAATGTGTTGGTGTCAGTCATGGTCTAATCTTAAAGTAAAACATCAAAAGATTTACTTAAATTGTGGTTTATATGTATGGAACTGGAACTAAGAACTTGCAGAGTTTTTATCCCGCTTGCTTGGTCTGGACTCTGTGTGTATCTACAGGAAATATGGAAGAGTAAGATCTGGTAAAAAACTAACTGCACGACCAGAAACACTGTATGTTAAAAGGAAATCACTGTTGTCACAAAAAATAATTAGGTCAGAGGTCAGGTTCAAGCTATTTTACCAATTCATAAACTTTAAATTTTGGGAAAACAAACGATTTTACTCTCTTTTATGACAGCAGTGAAGAAAAAGTATTGAACTAGAGTGAAAATGTGAGATTTCTGTGAGTATAAGCTGTAAATTTTAAGTCATGTTAATACAATAAACACAGTACAAAACGAGCCATTTTTCAAGTTTTTCCTAAGCTACATTTATCAAAGCAGATGAATGTAAAGAAATGCCTTTTTAGCTGAACTTTTACATTTAATCTACACATCTATCTGTACTAGAAAATGTAATAAATATAAATAATAGTGTAAAAAAAAAATTCCACAATAGCAAGATAAAACATTTAATAAGGAGGTTCAGCTCTGACCGAGTTCTCCAGGCCCATGTAGGGGATGTTGCAGCGGACCGCAGCGTCCTCCATGTGCTGACAGTCCTCTGAT
>JAPZDY010000007.1:3860084-3878279 GCA_029783645.1 Ctenochaetus hawaiiensis | reverse complement strand
GTAAAAAAAAATTCCACAATAGCAAGATAAAACATTTAATAAAGAGGTTCAGCTCTGACCGAGTTCTCCAGGCCCATGTAGGGGATGTTGCAGCGGACAGCAGCGTCCTCCATGTGCTGACAGTCCTCTGATGTGATGTTTTTGTAGGGGCAGTTCCAGATGGATTTCTCCTGACCGAGACACTTCACCTCGTTCATGTAGATTGGACCCATTCCTGGGCAGACAGACAGACAGGCAGACAGACAGACAGCAGCTCAGTTAAAGAAAGGAATGAGGATGAATATATTATTTCCTGTTAGAGTGTAGACTTGAGTTTTATTGTTTCTTCTTTTAGATTTCTATCGATTTACTGTTCAAATATAACGTGTTTCCATACAGAACTGGTTCAAATCCAGTACTTCTTAAAACTAATCGGCAGCTCACTTATCAACCTGAGGCCTGTTTGTTGAGCCTGCATGTTCTCTGCCAGCGACACTCTGCTTCTCATTCACCCTCTAAACTCTCACTCCATCACTCCGAGTCACAGCACCATGAGGTGATTGTGTTATGAAATTTCTGTGAAAGGAATTCCTTCAGCGGTGCTCGTTTCCGACGTCAGTGACATTCAGGAATGTTTCTTGGGACGGATTCAGGCAGTTGGTGGTCTGACAACCGTCTGGGCACAGAGCAGGTATGCTGCTGCCTCAAAGAGATGCTGTGATGTGTCTCCTTCAGCAACTTCCTCTGTGGTAGAAATCATAATGTACACAGAGGAGGGCAGACACCCCCACCCAGCGTTTCTGAGAACTGCTCTTCAAAGAACAGCTTGTTTCTTGTGGAATCTCTGCGAAGTTTACTTAAAAACACACACTTCCATGTTCTTAAAGAGAATCACTAATGAGGAACACACACACACACACTAACAAAAATACATTAATATTTGGTTAGTGTTATTATTCTGAGGGACTGGCACGACACTTCTAATATACTATAATTATTTACACCAACATCTCACTTCCCGTGACCTTCCTCCTGCTGCACGTCTCACTGATGCTGCGTTTATGTCACATTTAGGGACAGTAGGAATTAAAAAGACTCCCACGTCAATGACTGTGGAGCTGGTCAGATGAAGTCGTAAACTGGTAACTGATTACTCTGGTATTAAATGAGCGAGGCATATATCACCTGGCATAACCGGCAAAAATGACCTTAGATGACCCTTTAAAAACAAATGTTTGAAATATTTATGTTGTCACATTCTGAAGGAGACATGCACATGATGCGCTAAGATTTGTCTATTGGTAAAAAACAACTTAATTGTTTATTGTGAAATTTTTCGTTCATGTCTTTTTGTCTCTCTCTTTTCTTCCCTCTTGCACAACATTCCTCTGCTTATTAAAATAAGCTCCAAATGAGGAATCCGTGTGGGAATGTGGGCTTGTTTAGGGCGGACTATCAGTTTTGCGGAGTGAGGAGATGATCTGAGAGACGAGACAAGCTGCAGACAGACAGCTGATGACTGAAGTCCCATCAGAGGACCGTTACAAACACGTTGCCTCGGGTGACGGGTTTAAAGAGATTAAATGCCAATCACAAGATCTACTGGACAGTCCTCACAAACAGCATCCATTAGACACAAGGATTAGAGAAACAGAGACCAGCAGTCTGACATTACTGAAGTTTTTTGGCCTCCTCAAACACAGATTGACTTCTTCTTTTTCGTTCAGAAGGACTCTTTACCTCTATTCATAATGCATTAATTGTACAAGTTTTTGTTATCCTTTTGTTGTTCTATTCATTTTTATAAATACCAACTTTCAATTTCTGCTTAGTTTGTAACAAACCAACAGATTTTCTTCTCTGTAAGATATATTTTTCCTAACCTTGTCCCATGCGGGCTCCGGTGAGAGCCTCCTTGGCGCTGCCGAAGCCGAGCTCCCTGCAGACGACGCTGGCTGACTGCAGGTTCCAGCGATCATCACACACCGTTCCCCACTCGTTGTCCTTCAGCACCTCCACCCGGCCCTCGCCCACTTTGGCACCTCCCTTCAGCCTCACGTTACTCTGAATGACAAGCAGACACATAAAACAGTATTTTAATCCACAGTATGTCACACAGGTTGGTCCTCGGGGTCCTTGTATTGTTCATGTTGGCTCACTGTCACGCCATCATGGTTTACAGCGACACCTGAGCAGATCAGAACTAATGATAATGTTAACATTAGTCCTGCTGTAAAAAGGGTCACCCTTAAGTGAAAGAATACTTTACCGAAGTTTTAAGTTTCTTTTTTAAGCCACTGTTCTGCATGAACAGCGGCCCCGGCATGCAGCTGACCACAGCCGGCATGCCGCCCTCACAGGACGATGTTGCGTTTTTCTTGCTGAACTCCAGGGGGCAGGCTGCCAGGTGGATCTCCATGCCCGTGCACGCCACAGAGTGAATGTGGAAGTAGCTCTTCTGACGCTCCAAATACAACCTGAAGGGAGCAGAGACGGGAAGGACTGTAATGACAGATACATTAGCTGCGTCCAAAATCCATATTACAGTGCATACTAATTCTATACAGCATGGATCTATACTTTATACTCATCATCATCATTGTACAGTGTTTAAGCACTTATACGGATGACAAATTCTGGAGCCATTTCACCATTAAAGCTCCTACTTTCCTATGTGCATTGCACTGAAAGAGCATAGTGAATAGAAATCGACAATATGCTAAGACAAAAAAAAAATTATACATTTAAACAAATTACCACACAAATGCAAAATAATATATAAAATCCTCCCATTTAAAAAGGAAAACTAAGCACATAGAGGCTAAATTTGCTCATGAAAGTGCTGCGGGTTTGTTTCAGGAGTCTAAAACATTCACACTCATCGATTCAAGCTGCAGTAAGAACAAAATCATTAATTCTCACACAAATTACCAAAGAAATAGTCACAAATCAAATAAACATGTTTTTTCCAAAAAATCTGAATATTATAAGAAATTGATTGCATAAATGTGACATGTAAAACTATTAATCAGAGGAATAGTTTAACATTTAGGAAAGCAAAGAATTACAGGACACAACTGATGCTACTCTCATGCATGTGTGGTACATAGGTAGCTTTAGTTTGTTGCTTCTATTCTTCATTAAGTCATTCGAACCAGACATGTGGATGGCAAATATTAATACTGGAGAGGATGCATGTGGCTTAGCTTTTCCTTCATTTCAGAATATTTGACATTTTTAGGCAAATCCATCCCCTTTCTCAGCTTTAGTGACATTTGTCTGTAAGGCTTGTGAAAGCAGCTCGTGTGTGGGTCATTTCAGACTGAATCTACCCACTGCATTGTTCATCCTCAGATTACCTTTTGCCAGGGCTGCTCTGTTTAGACTTAGAGTTAGCTTTAGCTTTGGGTGTCGGCCTGCAAGGTAAACATGGGTTAGACCGCAAAGTTAGGGGAAGAAATGAGGAGACAAAGTGAAATATCACAATAACAAAGGTTACATGGTGAACAGCTACGTTACAAACTGTAGTTACACTGTTTAAAAGAATGTGTCTCCTACAACACAGTTGTTAAATACAGATGTAAACACTCATTATTCCTAGTATAAATAATGTGTTAAGATCAACACACACATGGAGATTTCTTTAAAAATGACACATCCTTTTAAAATACAAGGACAAACACAAATGTGACAAAGAATGCAATCAATTAAAAATGAGACAATCATGGGTTATTTTGACATGTTTTATCAGCACACATACAATGCATGACCAAAAGTATGTGGACACACACTTTTCTACATACTCTTATTTGTAGTATTGCTTCTGTATTGATCTGTGGCTTATTTTTCTAGTTTAGGCCAGAGGGGGAGAGACTTCCCCCCTCTATGCACAAAGACAGGATCATAAGGAAGTCTGATGTGGACAAACTTGACTGTTCTGCACAGAGCCCGACTTCAAACCAATCAAACACATGTCGAATGAGCTAGAGTTGGAACAAACAGGTAAGTTCCTTGGGTGTCCACATACCTTTGGCAATGTACTGTATTACAAGTAAAGCATGATCAATAACATGTTTGTTAGTACAGTCTACACTAATGGGATCGTAGCCAATGTGAACCTCAAGTTACCACATTGATTGTTTTATGTATGTCTTTGCTTTTATATTACAGAGGCAGGTGTAATAATCAAAGCATGATGTTACATGAAGTAAGACAGTTTGTGTTAGTGGGTTCTTCAACTTTTTAAGTGTTGAATGCACTTTTTTCCCGCTGTGTGAATAATTGGTAAAAGTTGCAGTGTTTCAGAAAATCTCTGAACATATTTAAAAAAAACTTTGTCTTTACAACATTAACATCTAGTGAGCTTCATTATGTGAGAAAATAATATTATTTTAAATTTCTTTTCATATTCTTAGAGTGCCAACAGTTCATGTTATAAATATTAAACATAAATATATAAAAAGTATATATATATATGATTAACTGGCATCCTCAGCACACACTCTTTTCTCCACTCTGAAGATGCTAAAACAAATGCTTTGGATTATTTGAGAGTCATGTGGGCTCAGAAGACTGAGGCATGTGACTTTTTAGTTGAAGAACCCAGAGATGATAAGTTACTGACCTCCTCCAAGAAGCATGCTATAGTGAGTAATGGGATTTCCAGCTGTTGCTTAGATAAAAAGGGACTGTTGGAAAAATAAGCCCTTGTCACTGACACAGCACAGACCGACAAAATCAGACCCAATAGAAAAAGGCCTCAAAAGGTCCAAATTATATAAGATCCAATTAACTTTATATATGTACTTATTTACTGAGCTCACTGACAAATTTTAAAGACATTATATGTGCATTTGATTAGGTAAGTGTTTACAATCTGTGCCGTGTTAGCAGAGACATGAGAGACAAAAACTAAACCTCAACAAATAATCATTTACGAGTTCTGCCAGGATAAAGTAAAAACACACAATCCTCTCACATGCTGTAAATCATAATAATATGATATCAGAGAGAGGGGGAGGGATCAACTAGCTGGAAACAGGAGGTTATTGTCTACTCCAACAGGAAACCCACTGTCAGAGCTACAGCAAACAGAGTGCAGACGGAGGTGGACGGTGGGTTTATCCTGCGACAGTGTACCTTCCACCGGCTGAAACATTAACCTTTGGCCTGGGAACCTTCTCAGCTGCTCGCTTTTTCAGACGTCTGCAACAGTGAGACAGCCAAATTCCATCACATACAGGAGAGAGACTACATGCAAACACACTCATTCATACTGCTGCACACACACTCACACACGAACTGGGCTGCACACATCTTTGAGGAAAAATACTGGAGGGTCAGTGATGGACAAAGTGTTTCACATTCCACAGACTTCAGGTCACCACCGTACGATCAAATTACAGAAATATTCCAACTATTTAGCCAACGAGGCAGCCACTTGGGTCTAATTCAGCAACTACAACTCCTCAGAAACTACCTGCTGCTGGCTGGTGATAAGTCCAGCCACTGACTATTCTGTGAATTTGATGGAAATGAGCTGACAAATTAAACCTTATAGATGTCTATTTTCTACCAATTGGAATAACCTTATGTTCTTGGTTTTGGTTTATTTATTTATTTATGTTTTTGAGTATTTTCATGTCATCATGTGCAGGATTTGCGTATATTTTTATAAAATACTGATGTAAGAATAAAGTATGTTATATTACTTCCTCTTTTGAAATATTAATGATACTCTGACGACAAATATCAATATTTTTTAGAGGCAAAACGTAAATATTTTTTGGAGGCTACCAGCTTTAAATTCCTAAATCTCTGCCTGAACTGTCTGCAGTTGAGTTGCATTGTGGGTAATGTGGGTAGGCACCAGTTATTTAAAGGGAAGAATGAGTGGAATAAAAAATACATTATTTCTAGATCTGCTGCATCAAGTTTTAGCCCAAAAATAAACTTCCATCTTAAATAACAGCTGGTAATGATTGATTTCATTGTCCTGTAACAGTTTAAAATGCCTTTCAACCATTTGGCATGAAAATTGTTAAATTTAAAGATATCAACTACTGACACAATATAGGCAGTGATTAGAATGTAGTATCAGTATGTGCCTCTTTGTGTTTACCTATCTTTATGATCAAACTCTTAAACTTATGATTGTCTGTTTTCAGCCCCTCCTTCACTCTAATAAACAACAGAAGAATCTAAAAGAGGAAAGAGGGACTAAAAACCCAGAACAATTTGACTGTGTGCAGGTTGGCTTCACTCCAGTTGTTGTTGTCTGTGCATTATGTGATCGACCAACCTCCCCTCACAAACCCTGGAATATTCCCCTGAGTCTCAGCCTTCACACACACTCGAGAGAAAACACACATTTCCCCTCGTACTACTGTGAACCATCCCCAAGGAACGAATAAAACGGCTTCCACTCGAGCGCAGCCAGGAATGTGTGCAGTCATACTGGAAGAACAAACTGGGGAAAGAAAGTGGAGGTCAGAGAGTCCAACACAGTAACCACTGTCCTCTCACACCACAGCAGGGTCCGTTCAGTCTAGAGCTCTGGACTTTTTAAAATATGGATTCACAGTTTAAGTCATTTCTCAAGCAAAAATGCTACTATTGCAGTGTTTTTATTACAGTGCATATTTCCTGACTTGATCTTTTATATATTATCATTAGCAATATTTTGTTTTAGACTCTTAATTGGAAAAGAACAAAAAGATAAAGCCATCATCTTGGGTTTTGGTACATGTATGATAGGCTGTTCTTAATATTTTCTGACATTTTATGAAATATCACAATGCCAAACAGAGTCTTGCAGATTTGAAAACACAAGAGACAAAACACACACTTGTTCAAACTTTTCCATCTCTGCAGACAGTTACAATAATCGCTCTTCAACTTCCTTTGCTGGGCAATGAACAGAGACAGAAAACATGAAATATGTGACCCGACTAGGACACTCACTCGCACACAGACGTTTTTTTTTTAATTCAAAGGAAAAAACAAGAACATCCTTGCAAGGAAGAGAATAAACAGACCAGAATAGTCAGAGGCTCACGTGGTTTGTTGTTGAGCTGCAGTTTGTCAGATGGCAGATAAAGTCCTCCGTAAACAGCAGTTCCTATTATGTCTTTACCTCAAACTAAGATGCTGCTCGTAGTTTGGTCAAAGTGTTGCCACTGTGCTTAACAGACAAAAACCACAGGAACACCAAACAGGGTGAAACATCTCATCCTGAGTGAAAGAGAAAGTTCCAGCCACTTATCTGAGGGTTTTATTCCCACTGTTGGAACTGGGAATCACTTGAAACACATGTTTCAGTACATTCCAGTGAAATATTTGTGTACCCTGTTTGTTTATTTTCTGATGAAAAATTGTCCTGAAGATTGATTTTTTTTATTGTGTATAAACTTGTCAGTTGCAGCTTTGACTTCCTTAAACACCAGAGTCAGGTTGTATTAGTTGAACTCCAGCAGTTTACTTACTTGTAGAAGTTCTTGTTGACTTTCCTCTCGTGTGGGAATCCCAGCATGCCACAAACCACCCGTGTGTTTTTGATGGTCCATCCCAGATCGCAGATTTGAGCCCAGCTGTCTTTGTATTTGACCTCCACCACTCCCTCCGTGATGGGCAGCCTCTTCTTGGCCATGGAGACAACAGGCCGGAGTCGCACCTCCTCTATCTTGTTCTCATCAACGTGAGTCTGTTTGGAAAAATATCAGAGCAAACTGTCAAGTGTGTTTGCAGTTGAAAACCTGAACCTGTTTTTCATGGAAAAATAATTATGTATACAAAATATTTGATTAGTAGGGTTTAAAAAAAAAACACAAACACTTTTATTCCAAAAGTGATGTGTCATATCTTTTATTGTAAATTTCTTTAAAATCTTTTTATCTTTCTATATCTATGAATGATAACTGATGCCTGATAGGTAAATGAGAATAAAAGGTTTGACTTTGCAGGAATTCACTGGGGTTGTTTCCTCTGTAAGGATCATACTGACCTGTCAGTATTATGATCATCACGCTCACAGACGTGTTCTCACATTAACCCGACTCTTTTAGACTTCTGAATGAGGGTGGTAGACTAAACAGGGACTCGCACTTATGACAGACAGTAATTTAGGTCCAATCCTCTCACTACCAGCTCATAAGTGGTAAACGTGACTATCTCTGATTACCAGCTTTGCAATGAGTCACGTCCACCAAGTTTTATTTGGAAAGAAACTGCCTGTAGTCACAGACTGAAATCTGGACGCCACATCTGACTGAGCCTGAGAGGGGAAAAGTAGTTACGCTGAGTATGACTCAAGGCTTTCTCAGCTGAGATGGACGGCGCTGTACTTCGAAAAAGTGTCTTCGGGTTTGATTAAAGACATTTATTTTCTAGATTGTGTTGTTGTTTGTATTGGTGTATTTTGGGCACATTTATAAACCCAGAGGTTTGGTTAAATTAGGTCATTTCTATGCCTATTTTGTATCATAATAACAGCTTCTGACATGTTTTCTTGTTATGGATAAATTAAAGATTAACATAACTGCTCATAATAATAGGCTATAAAATAAAATAACGGTGCTGAAAAAATTTACTTTGCAGCTGGCCTTCATAGCAAAAACAAACCAACCAACAAAAAAGAACATGCCTGAATATGAACAAGCCAATCTACTCAGTGAAAATATATTCAACTGGTTGAAAACAAAAGAAGAAAACTTCACAGAAATGATCTGGATGGATATGAAACACTTGGCTTGTGTTAGCTAAGCGGAAACAGAAGTTTGTTTGTTTTTGTGTGAGTCAGTTCTTTAAAATTTGATCATATTACTGAACCCAAACTGAGAGCTGCTGCTTAAGGAGGGAAAAAAGACACAACGGTAGAATTTCACATGTGAATCAGCGACCCTGAGGTCACGACCCTGCATCCCTCCACAACAACACAAACAATCAGTCAAAGTGACTGATGCTACACACTGCAATGGAAGGTATGTCGGGTTTACTGGGAAAAATCTCCACACATTACATCACCTCAGGACAAAACACTTGGAGAGGCTGCCTCTTTAAACAGATTCAGAGCTAATCAGCACCATGTGTGTGGCAGCCACAGGTAACTGCACTGAGGCGTTGAATGTCTTCCATGTGGGTTAAACCCTATAGGCTACAGACTGTGGAGCAGAGAGGCTGTTATCACAAATGTTTATGGTCTCATAACAGCTTTTTAATGAGCTCAATTTCAACAAACTTACAGATGCTCTTGTGAAAATGTAATTTAAAACTTACGTCAATGACGTTTGAGTCCACAAAACCAGGAATCCTCTCGTCTTTGCACACAACTCCAGCATCCTCATCGTGAGTACAGTCACTGTTGCCCCAGCCACGAGACTTGCAGGAATCAATGCTCTTCTCACCTCCATTGCACAGCACGTTGTCCAGCCAGATTTTCCCTGCACAGGCAGCAGACTGTCAGAGTGGTTCTGGCAGACTCCCAGGCCTGTGGAGAGTAATCAGCCCAGGCCTGGAAGTGACACTTAGTTGCTTGTAACTCTAGCGCTCTGGGAAATTATGGACGTCAGTCTTCAATTGTTGCTTTTAGTCTAAAGAAGAGGCTCAACAAAATGAACATGCAAACATTTAGCAGGAATTACTTTTAACATATTCATTTCTTTAATTTTGGCCTTTTAGCCTGCTAACATTTGTTAACTTGCAACAAAAACAAAACGAAAGAACAGCTGAGGCCAAATAACTACTTAGAATTTTCATTTCATCATGAGGAAGATATGAATGTTTGCATCAAATATTTTGGCAACCTATCTGACAACTGTCAAGACATTTTATTCCAAACCTCAATTGTCAACCTGCTGGTGGCGCGAGAGAAAAGTCAGTGGAAAGCAGAAGACATAGAATTCATTGTCTGGGAACGATGAAGGACTTTACAATTTCTGTGCCAAACCATCCAGTAGATATTAAGATATTTAAATCTGGATCAATTTTGCAAACTGACCAGCAGACTGTCATCCCTCAAGCTAAACATGATATTAAATTATCTTCTAAATCTATCTAAATCTTCGAAAGAGGTTATGGTCACTCTTACCTTGACCCTTGCCGTATTTGGCACTGTGGGTCCATCCTGTTGCTGAGACGAAGCCCAGTTGTCGACACAGCACGTTAGCGTTAGCTATCGAGAAGTCGTCATCACAGATTGTTCCCCACTCTCCCTTGTAGAAAAGCTCTATCCTACCCTCGTTGTGTTTTCGAGGGTATCCAGCCAGTCTGACCCTTAGCCGCTCCGTCTGAGGCTGTGGGGACGGGGATGGTGTTGGTGTTGGCGTGGCTGTGTTCGACTGGGTGGTCTGGGCCATACAGCAGGTAAACCAGAACCCAAACAGAAGGCTGAACGCTAACTGTTTTCTACATCTTGGCATCTCCATTATTTTAGCTGCGCATGAAGAAAAAGATAAGATAATGTCAAGAAAAATCACAGCACTCAAGGGAAGATGGTTTGAGTTTTTTGTTTAAACAAAATAGTTGCTGTTGCACATAATCGGGCAGATTTTCTAACATGCATGTAACTATCAGTTTAGGAGGTAAACAACAAACAGTCTGAGTCTGCCGTGTATGTATTCTAAATATAACTAGCAAACAGCTAAAGGAACAAGGTTAGAAATGTTCTCTTCCACAAGTTTGTAGTACACACACAAGAAAGTATCTCAGGAGCAAAATATTTCCAGAGCTAAATAAACAACATTTAGAAATTTTGGACTTACTCAGAAGGGCAACAAACCTTATATCACCCTTTAGAACAAAATATATCAGAAAAGTCATTAAATAACCAATAATAATATATTAAATGATTGAGATTGTAGAACTGTACATCCAGTGTGAGACTATTTTTTCTTACTGGTTTCACATGTAACTTCATCCCACACTTGGTCAAAATATGGGTTGTCCTTTTTGAAATGTATGTTCACAAAGTCTAGAGAAGTTTTGTTCCATTTTGGGACACTTTAAAATACAAGTCTGTGCTAATATCAGACCAGAGAGAGGACTTTTAGCAGCCCAAGCTGTCATCTAGTTTCCCCCAAAACGTTTCAAGTGTTGGGAAAAGCCACCACAGAACCCCTGTCGAAATGTATTCTCATCTTTTCAGCCTAGTGTATTTTAAACCAGAACAGCCCACACAGAGGAGCTGAAAATATGCTCAGCATTTGGATGCAGGATTAATGAAAGAGTGTAGAGTTGCTCTGGCAGTTTGATTCAAACCATCTGGTCACTGTTTACTTGACCCTGATGAGGGGATGAATAACAGGGAACATTTAATAAATGCGGAAGCCTCAATAACATAAATTTTTGTATTTAAGACATTAAAAGCCGCTCTTTTAGAGTATGTTTACTCTTTCATGACTTTCCTGTTCAGTTTCTTTCAGTTAAAATGTGCGAATGTTCACTCTTTAAATGAGCAGACATTATTTTTGTCCAAAACATAGTCCTGTAAATATTTATTCATATTTCTTGATACATCAAGTCACCTTTTACCTATAAAATGGTCACTCTGCTCTCTTAACTTTTCCTGTACAGCTCTGTTAGGTCCTAAATGCTAACATAGGCCTGCTATTGATAACTTGACAGCTACACTCACTCTTAGCTTTTAGCAAGTGGGGGTCGTTTCTCAAGAGACACAAATACAGTAGTGTGATGTGTTTGTACAGAAATCACAACTTAAAGGGGCACTTTCCAAAACATGTCTGAGGCTGACTGCATCGTCTGAGTCAAGTTTTGTGGTTTATGGAGAACACGCACATTCACATTTACAAGAACTCTGTTGTAATATCCATCACAGTTTACAAATGGATTTTTAAATCCAGGCTTCCTGTACTCAAGGTATCTTTGCATGCACAACATTTACATGTACTGTTTGGGATTGTTACCAACATTTCAGGTGCACATCCAAATAAAGTGGTTGAGATTCTCTGGTTGAAGTGTTTACAACTTGTCTGATCATCTGACCTTTCAGGTAACTTCACTGCAACAAACCTTAGCAACTACTTTTTATCAGTATCATAAGAACTGATAGAGATGATGGCCAAACTCAAACCAACGCCCTCTCTCACAGACACTGAAATGTTTCTTTTCCCCTCTCGCTCCCCTCTGAAGCAGGGACCCTCCATACCAATGTGCTCATGGATCAGGTCTTGTGAAAGGCTAAAATCAACCAGGCAGCAGTTCTCTAGACCAGCTTGAGTCTTTTCTCCAAAATATAAAACATTTTGGTCACAAAGTCTTATCCTGAGACACCGCTTGATTATATCCCCACAAAAACGTGCAGCTCTGAGTTGGTCTGCAAATCTCTTCTAGAGGTCTGTACCTTGTTGTGCTTTAGTTAGCAGCCAAAATAAACTGGGTGTGAAAGTTTCCTAGGTAACAGAAAGGGTTTTCCTGCTGTGCTGCAGTCTGTTGACCTCAGAGAAACTTTGTGAAACTTAATACTCAAACCATCAACAAGAGCATGAGCCACATCAGAGGGAGTTGATGAGTGATGGACCTGCTTTGTAAATGAGATGATCAAACTTTTCCTTGGAATTCTAGTGCAATTAGGGTTTTTTGGCTTTCTCCACCATCTGTTTTGTAAAAAGGGTCCAGATGCAAACCACTCAGGTGTAATACATTCAAAATGCTAGAGAGAAATTTAATAGTATCACTTTCTAATAAAGGATGCTCTACAACAGTGGTTCCTAAACTTTTTCCTCAAAAATGACAAACCCTGACTGGGTTTTTAAGGATATTTCATTTTGTATTTGATTAATTACAATAACAGTGCAAAATAACTGCACCCAAGTCGTGTCTGCAATACCTGCAGAGCCTTCCAGAATAGTTTTAAACAATCAATCTTACATAATAGGCTTTTTGGTTGTTCTAACTGTGTGCTTTTATTATCTCATGCTGAACGAGGCTGTTTGGCAGAGAGGTCTTTACTGCCCTAATTCTGTAAGATTTTTTATGTTTACTTTTTATATAGTTGTATAAAACTTAAAATGTAACAGTGACATTTAGATATTTTCATGGAAATTGATGCCACCCTAGCAAAGCTTTGGTGACCCCAAGAGGCTTGGAATCAGTGGTGTAAAACCAATTAAAAAAAACAACCTGAGGGTGTCCATGCTATCCTTCTTGCTGCTGCATATCTTTTTCCACCATGACACTGGATATGTACTTTTATCTTTTTAATAATCTGAAAACTATCAGCAATGGACCCCTTCATAGTGTCTTGGGTAAAACAGCAGTAGAATATCTGGACCAAAATCAGTTTAGTAACAAGTTGGAAACATTAATGACTGTAGACTTGATGCGTAATTATGATTTACTGGTGTATTTTAGCATCATCAAATAGAAAACATCATCAGAAATTTTGCAACAAAATTATGTTTTATGGCATTAATCCAATCTATAAAGCATTGTTAAAAATGAATTATCCATTAATAAATAAAGCTACAGTTTTTACCCTCAAAAAATGAGACTTAACAGCTGGTGGAACCAAATTTACTGGTCCAGTACACCACACAAGATATTTTGCAGCAGGGATACTTTGGAACACACCTCAAACTATTTAACCAAGTCAATATTTGGCTTTGGAAACATATTTTGTTTCCTGCTGCAGCATTCCTCATGTTTTTCATCTCCAATATCAAGCATCCTAGAAGTGAAGAAATTTGTTTCACTAGTAGGCTTGTGGATATTATGAATAGATTCATAGCTGCATATGGGGCTGAAGTTGGTTTAAAGCGACTTTATAGCACAATGCTGCCTTATGGAGTTATGAAAGCAGTAGCGAGAGACAAGATTGTAAATGTAAAATGTAATCTGTTACTTTCTTGTTAGAAATCATATCGTTTTACGGTCGAAACAACCAAAACACTCATAAAACTGCAAGCTTTGTTAATGTAAGAACTCACACTATTCACAAATCCGTACCTTAGGTCTGCAGTATGAGGAGGTTATAACGGTTCCAGTGGAGAGAGAGGGAGCTGGGTCTCAAATTTTAGTGATGCAGTGGTTCGGAAACGAAACTCCCGAGGACCAAAGTTCCGAGTAAGTATCCCGGCGGTTTTGTTAATTCATCTTCTCATTTAAACTCAGCACCAATTTGCGCAGCAGCAATCCACCTAGCTGCCAATTAGTCCGTACGGCGTTACTGTCTGTGAATTACCAGCTGTGTAGCCCTCGCTGAGGAGGAGGTGAATAGGAGGAGGAGGAGGAGGAGGAGGAGGAGGAGGAGGAGGAGGAGGCTGGAAGTATGAAGTGGGCTGGATTAGTTTCCTATAGAGACACTAACTCTTTCATGGATGGTTCTGTTGCAGATTGCCTTCTCTTGCGTAATGCCAAAAAAGGTGAATTTCACTTCTGCGTTGGGTACGTGGCTGACCAGGCGCACGTGTCCGCGGATTCCCAACCGGAAAATAGCTGTAATTTAGTTTCTTTTAAAATACCTCAACTGCAAAATTTCCTAATTTCTCATGACAGCAATAGTAAAGTTTAATGTTAAAAGATCAAAACACTAGCAAATTTCAATTTATAATTCAGCTAAAAAACTGTTGTCTTCAACAGTGATACCCACCCCTTTCAATAAACCTCCAACCTAATACAAGATTTGACTTTTACAAGAAAAACACTACATTTCTTCACAATATCAGAAGTAGTAGAGAAGTTAGCTTACCTCTGTTCTGTGTTAAACATGAAGCGACCCCTTAGCTTAATTTCCCTTAGCATAAAGGACAGAAACACGGGAAACAAAGCTAGCCTGTTCCGCCCAAACTTGAATAACAAATTCACAGACTGAAATCTCTAAAATTGTTATTCTAAATTTTTACACCCCTCGTTTAGTCCCTATCAAAGGAGCAATATAATTTGCTTTTTCAGGATTAAACACCGGATTAATTTTTGGCGGGAGCAGTTAACTTCCTGGATTCTCCTTTCGTTGCCTGGCAACTGGTCCCGGCAACGCGGAAACATATGTCAACCGATGTCAACACAGAAGGAAGCCATTTTTCTTTATGCTAAGCTAAAGTAGCTAGCTGCTGGCATTAGCAGAACATATAACTCGCAAATTTAAAAGTGGTATAAATCATATTATTAAATAAACACTTTACCCAAATGTCAAACTTTGCCCTTAAAAGTTCTCCTATGAACACATAAGTACTCACAAAGATATAAAACGATTGTATTTAATTGGGACAATGCAATAAGAAGCTTGTGATCACTTTGTTACAAAAGAGTCTCTTTTTTTTTGCAAGGTAGAACAAAAAACTTAGGGAAACCTTCGTCTTATTTAAAATCACTTTGCAGAACACAATAATGTATTCGATACAAAAACATGACAGGCACTTCATTCAAAGGTCATTTTTTTTACAAACAACTTGCAGATACATTATCACTTGTAACTGACCATAGAATTCCACGGTCCACTGATTTTTAACTATTGTGGGAGTCAAATCTCTTCATTTGGTAGGTTATGGGTCATTATGGTCCCTGTAAATCAAAAATGGACCGATTACTGAACAAAAATAACATTAAAATGGACACAGAAGCATTGAGTGAAACAATGGAACAAATTCCAGCTGATTAAACACACATTAGAGACACTGGGTCAAAAAAAATTCTAGCTTGACCTTGATAACTTTCTTTGAAAGAACACAAGCCTCAGAGATTCTGACCAAGACTCACATTAAATTCAAAATATTAGTTTTTAAGTTCACACTGGACAGGCTCAACACGACAGAAATGATTCGAGGTCACAGGCCATAAAACCTCCATTGGAGGGATGCATTTGAAATTTTTTTTTTTTTTAACCTGGAAATACTCGGGGATTAAATGCCCTATTTTTACCTCTTTTTACCATTTTCACTCATAACTGTATCTTCTCACTTGCTCTTATTTCTCTCTACAAGAAAAGGGATGCAGTGGTTCAAGGGCACTTCAGCAGAGCAGAGGCTCAGAGTCAGAAAAGAAACTGACTCACTAACCTCAACAGATTGTCTAGATTTCCTGATACCAGCACTGTTCCTGAAAACAGCTTTGGGTAAAAAAAAAAAACTGTTGGTAAACTTAACAAACATTAAGATTTCACTTGTGAAACTACTGCAACAAGAAAATATTCACCATTTATACAGAAAGAAAAGCAATCGGCAAATGACTGACATTCCATAGTAGTAACAGTTTATGTGTCCATTTGTGAAGGTGTCTAATGAACTTGTGAAGTTGTTAATTTAGCAGTTACCGCTGCAATTGAGAGACTGAAATAAAAGTATAAATGTGAGTCATCATCCAGTGAAGCAAACCTACTTTTTTTGCAGCAATTGTTTGAAAAAATCATTTATAATTCACACCTTCATTTCAAGTCTAAACTGGTGACATTCAATAAATGCTCACAGATGATTAAACATAAATAAGTGGTTATAACTGATTGTATTTTGTTCCAACTTACTAAGACCACCAGATGGACAGAAGTACTATAACAATATTCTACCTGACAGAGCTGTGCACCGTCTATCTGTCTGCTATAGTACACCAGTGGCTGATGGGTAGTGAATACTTGAAATTTTAGAGTTCAAACCTCTAAACTATAAAGATATCATCCATGACTTTTTCAAGATTGATTAACATTATTAGAGCTTATTTAGAACTACAGGTATGTAGAGCTAAAAGGAATAGTAAATCCAATTACAAAACTGATATTAATTGGCAACATAATAATTGCAAAAAGGTCAAAATATTGTTGGTTCCAGCTTCTGTTGTAAAGATTTCCTGCATTTCTTTGTCTAAATTGAAGTAAAATTTAATACTTTTGGGTTAAGAACTGCTTCTGTGATAATTCCATTTTTTTTTTAGTTATAAGTTATCTTTGACTCTGGATACTACACTCAAAAACTTAGACATTTTTTAACTGGTTTCTGATATTTTATCACAATAATTAAATACACTGTTTTTAGTGAAATAATGCATGTGATTATCTTTAAGTCCTAGCACCTATAGTGTAAACTCATAAATTATATTCCAATTAAACAAACACTCACTAGCTGATACCTTAGTAAAGAAAAATAAACCATAAAACAAGTACTCGGAAATATTTGGTCCAGGACCTGATACCCATGAGGGGTAAATTCAGTCAATGAGACGAGACTTTGTGATGACAAGTACTACTTCAACTACAGTATTTCAGGCAATTGTGGTGAATTTCCTTGAGATGTTTGGGACCAAACTTGGCTCGTTTAGGAAAAGTCCTGCAGACAATGACTTGGTCAACTTAGCTGCATGCAACTTTGGTCGGGGCAGGACCAAACTCTCTACCAACTGTTCAGAACAGCAGATTTTTTATCAAAGTTTAAGAGTCACCTTTTGACTTACTAGCAACATTTCTGAGAACATGAAATAACAGGACCTTCAAATGTTTGACAGTTTGCCTGCCACATTCAAAATTGACTAGTAACTGGCTGGAGTAACATCCCACTGAGGAATAAAGTCTGAACAGTCTAAAGTGCTAATGGTCTTTGCAGCAGATTGACAAGTTCTTTGGATGTAGCTCAGATGGATTAGGATGGATGAAGAAGTTCTAACAGGGCGCCAACAGCTCCAAAGTAACCCTTAAAAAAACATGAAGAACACTGCATTAGAAATCACAGAGCCCTTTAGGTCAGTCATCTAAATTTCGGTCCATAAAGGGTTGAGTTTTTCTTTTACCTCATGCCGTAGAAAGAGTGCCTTAAGCTGCCCTTTAGACCAGTAGTCCATGGCGTAGGCCAGCAGTTTCATGGAGAGAGTGTTCACTCTGAGGAAGTTTCCCACAAACACCACTCTCTCTATGTTCTTAGTGATGGTAGAAAATGAAAAGAAAATAATTAGGGTAACAGATCAGTATGAACACAGCTGACAAATATTGTTCACGTGCCAAATTGTGATCATTTTTACATCTTTGAAGTCTGTTGAGGCAGTAATAAGACTTTCTCATTCAAAGCTAAGTGTAATATTTCTAATTTGAAATTAGATTTATTTATCTATTTACATTATCACTTCTTACTTACCAGTCCCTCCCGGAATTCGCGATGTTGCGATCACAACAATTAACGAAAATTCAACCAATCTCTGTGAATTCTGCGCTACCTTGCAATTTTGTCCAATCACCGCAACTTTTCCGCAATTTTGGCCAGCCTCCCGTGAGTTCCACCAATCATAGCA
>JAPZDY010000007.1:3829167-3860027 GCA_029783645.1 Ctenochaetus hawaiiensis | reverse complement strand
CAACAAATACGCTTAAAACATCGCAACTTACATCGCAATTTTTTAGAAAAGCTGCTGCGAATTCAGGCATTTTAGGCTGCAACAATCTTGAAAAACGCCCACAAAATCCTGGAGGGACTGACTTACTGCCATCACAGGACAGACGATAACACTAGCAGAAGCTAAACAATGAAGAGGGATACACTTTATTATTTACCCAAACAAAGCAGGAATATACTGCAGCTTACATCCTCTACGCCTTCATAGCCCTGTACAATGCTGCTTGATCAAGACGCCACAAGGCAGCACCGTAAAGAGGCTGAACGCAAAGAGAAAATGACCAGCAGAGGGCACAAGTGAGGAACAGATTTTTCCCTAAAGTGGATAATCTGGAGTAATTCCCTTTTAAAAACAACTCATACTAGAATTCTGACTCTGACACAAACACTCACTAAACAAAAAGTCATCTGTAGGTTCATAAATTATCATTCATAATATTTTCTAACATTCAGCTTAGATTTTTTTTTGCCATTAAAAGGCAGATGACAGTAACATACCCTCCAGCAACTATAATTACCCAGCCTGGTGTTACTAACCTCGTTGAGAGCGCACATCCTGGTGATGGAGCCGATGTTGTTAGTGATGGTGACCAGTGTTGCCCTGGCCAGGTCCTCTTTTGACACAGACTCCCTCTTCTCTTTGGACATCATGTTGCCAAAACTACCAAGTCAAAACACGAGTCATGTTAAATGAACAACTGCCTCAGAAGTCTGTTAAAATCCAGCAATGTTGTGCATCAAACAGCCAATCCCAAGAGTAGTTTTCAGAGCAAATATTTTTAAATACATAAGGATGCTACACATATTGTGGCAAATTGATGTTTTACTCAATATCCTATTTGTGGATGAAAACGTCTTGTTCATAGTGCATCAAATTGACATCAAGGCTTCTAGTTTTCACCCTGGGATAGGACACAGTAAATTTAGCACAGTCCATGCTGCCAGTTTCATCAAAAAACAGGCTCCTGATTTACAGCATTTAAAAAAAAGAAAGAAAAAGGCTGCTGTAAACACACACCTTGAGGCTACAGCCCAGCCTGGAAGCCCAAACCTCTCATAGTCTCCTCCATAGATGTCCCGAACCAGCTTGTCCACTCGGGTGCTCTCTCCTTGAGAAGCCATTTCTAGAGCTTCCTCGAAAGTAGAGCAGCCAGTCAGCAGGCAGCACAGGCCCAGGAAGGTCCCACCTCCGAGGCTGTAAACACACAGAGAGATTATAGATAAACTTTAAATCTTCCTCAAATGTTGCTGATAACAGTTTGGAATAAAAGCTGCCTGTCAGACTAAGCAGAGGCTATAACATGTCCATCATATTTAGAATTAGAGGCGAAGAGACCTGTCTTTGCAAAATTAAGATGGGCCTCTGGAGTAAAAGGTTATGTATACTTTATGGAGTCCCAATTCAAATACACTCATACAGTGCTGCTTTCCAGCACAAAGGGACATTATGTCGAAACCACCAGACAGAAAAACCACACGCAAAAATAAACCAGTGGAAAGAGTAGGAGAGAGGAAAACTGTCAGTTCAGCTAATATTTTTATGAACTAAACCCAAATCAAACTAACAAAGAACCATTCTGCCTGAACTCACAACCAAACAGTTGGTAAAGGAAGTGGTCTGGTGACCGACAGTTTAAAAAATATCTGCTATTTTTGACACCAGGAGGGAAACACTGAAGTGGGCACCTAAACATGCCACCCACTTGACTGCAGTGCTACCTCCTGCAAATTTCTGCATCACTTGAACCTGATTTCAGACTGTACGTGGTTCCCCTTTTGCACGTTTCATGTTTTTAGTTTCTGTTCTGTTTTTCTGCTGATGTTTGTAGCCCTTGATCTCCCATTTAATTTAATCAAAAGAAGCACAGAGGCCCTAATGCAGATGAAGGCCCTGTATATTCCCATTAAGATCCCATATTAGCATGATGAGCACAACTAATTCAGTGTAAACACTTTTTCACGTATTTCACCGAAAACTGACTCCACAGCTGTTACTTTATAAACTGTAATTAGACTCATAATTGGAGTCCACCAGCAAACATGGCCAGTGCACAGTAAACGTCTTTGACTGATAATTACCTGGTCCCTGTAACTCGTTTGTAGTTGTTCTCAGAGTAGACAGCCAGGATGCTGACCCCAGACCCTATGTTGACCAGCAGCAGAGGGTAAGGGTTCTCCAGTGTGTAGGGCCTCTGGACACAGCGATCCGGGTCAGTGGGGTTTTCAAAGTAGTAGCACTCTGAAGGTCCACTGGAAACCACAGAGTCGATGTACAACACTCCTCGAATCAAACAGTCCAGCTCATCCAGCTTGTGAAGCTGCAGGTCTGCCATCTTTTTTTTTTTTTTTTCAAAGAAAAAAATAGCAGGGATTACATCACCGTGGGGATGTGATCAGGTGAACAAACAGGCAGGAAATGTGGATAGATGGTAAAGCAGGGGGATAAAAACATACACCTTTATCACAATTCAATAGGAAAGGTCTCAACAAAATAAGAAAATAAAAATCAACATCTCCAGCTTATTTAACCTACACTTTCTTAGAGGGCAAAAGATAGTAAATGAAGTGTCAGAAAATGGATCATTTGCATTGGCTGCATGAAAACGTTTAATACATGAAATCTAAAAATGCCCTTTCTGTCCTGGAATTAACTGGTCATGCATTTTAGATCTTCTCTTTAATTTGTTGTTTTGCTATAATTACATAAATTTAAATGGCATACTATTAATATGTCCTGACTTCACACTTCTCTCAGTTTTTCTCTTCCTGCTCATCTTTGCTGTAAAGCCTGTAAAAGCAAACAAAGAAGTACAATCGCAGACCCACCGTGCGAAAATCAGACTCGAACTTGTACGCCCCCCCTCCTGTGGCGCAGAGGGTGGTGTGGAGGCTGGAAAAGTGCTTGTTGCGGCCCATCTGCAGGAAGGCCGGCAGGTCATGCGTAGGGAAGCGGATGAAGTGCAGGTTGCCCGTCCTGCCGCACAGCATCAGGTCCTTCAGCTCCAGGTGTACGTCCCTGATGCCCGTTGTGCCATAGGCAGTGTTGGAGGTTAGGTAGCGCCGGATGCTCTTTAGGTTCTC
This sequence comes from Ctenochaetus hawaiiensis, assembly GCA_029783645.1. Classification (NCBI taxonomy): domain Eukaryota; kingdom Metazoa; phylum Chordata; class Actinopteri; order Acanthuriformes; family Acanthuridae; genus Ctenochaetus; species Ctenochaetus hawaiiensis. The sequence goes on along the minus strand of JAPZDY010000007.1, from coordinate 3,856,908 downwards.
CACCTCTTCCTGCTCCTCCTCTGCTGTGATGTCTTTGGGCTCGAAGTACACCAGCTTCACCAGGGTGCCTCCAATGTCCATCCCAAACCAGGGAAATGCTGCAATATGTGAGATAATTTATGCAAAAAGTATTCACTAATGAACATGGAACATTAAATGGCAATATCACATTATATAATTTAAATATTTAATTGCTATGCGATACTGTGATCAAACAGAGCTGATGTCTCATTGTTAGCCGACATGACAAGCAGCTCCATCCACAGAAACAGCGGTACAGTGTGTACCGCGAACGCCATCTTGTTGCAAAATAGATCCTGACTATTTACTGCCACTACAGCTAACCGATATTACATTGTAATACCAATGCCGAAATGATTTTCTCTGCACAAGCATCATCGTACTACATTATGCAGCTATTTATGTTTTTTAAAAAATTGCTAATTTTATGCGGTCCATTATTGGATCTTCTTTACCGATCTGTACTGTCACCGACTGTCTTTTGTGGGTAACGCCTTTGATTTTTGTAAACTTGCAACGTGCCTTTTCCAGTAAATATACTAGGCCGACGCCAGCTATTTTAACACTTACGCGGCCTTGTTTTCTTCATCGAGTCAACCCGCTGCCTCGCCGTCGAGTTGGAGGTTCGCCGGTCGGCTGTGCTTTTTCCTGCGGACGAGGATGCTTCATTGTTGGGCTCGTTGCTGAAGTAACCGGGCATCTCCTTGTTGGACCGCGGCTGCTTCGTGGGCGTTTCGTCTTCGTCGATACTTTCATCGTCGCGTTGGTGGCCATTGAACGCCATTTAAATGACAGATTAGCTACATAAATGCAGTAGTTTATGATAAATCAAACCACTGAACGTAAAATACTTCTGAGCACAATAAAATAGAAGGCTATTTAAGCTAGCTAATTAGCCAGCTAAGTGGCCGTGTCGTTACACAATACACACGAGCGCGGTACATGTCCTTTTTTATGTTCGCTGTCAAGACTGACGTGGGCGGGGCCAGTACATGACTGAAGGACGCCAGAGCCAATCAGAATCCGCCACTCAGAAAAACACTATAAAAAGAGGCTGATGTCACTTTTTACTTGAGTTTGTGGCAACATGAGTTATGTTAAGTTTGCATTAATTAAAAAAAAGAAAAGAAAGACTCTCATACTCTCAAATAAATAAATAAATTCATGACACATAAATGAGAAGTACATGCACAAACAAACTCTGAAAACTGGAGCATAAGTGTGTGCATTCTACAGATGGGAACATTATTTTGACATATAAAAGCAAGAACAGGAAAAAATATATCAAAAGAGAAAATGCATTAATCTCGTCAAGCTCAAAAATTATTCAATTATTATCAAGTTGTTTTATTTAAGGCTAACAGAAACATGAAATGTAGCAAAAGGCTTCAATAACTTATTATAGTATTTACTTTTTCAATTCACTTCTTTAATCACACTTGGTCTGTGTTTTATAAATTGTAGAAAACAGCACTCTAGGTAAAGACAAACATATGGCTTCTCTTAATGGATTTCAACACACACATTTAATACATTTTATAATAATTTCAAGTTTATTGGTGTGATTTTTAAGTGCATAGCTAGAGACAAGTGCATAAAAATTCAGCTCAAACTTGAACTGAAATTACAATTTACACGAGTATCATGATGACGACACATTTTATCCACACTTTGCAAATTTTTCAGCTAAAACATTCTCTTAAAAGGTGCAAAACCTTCTAAGTCATTATTTTCCCACTGCATGTCTTGTATTTGCAATGCTATTTACACTGAGATCTCATCTAATGCAACACAACACAGTTCAATGTATTTCTATTTAAAAGGGAAGAAAACCTTTTGAAAAATAAAACCTAAAACCCAATATTTAAACTGAATGATAGCTACAAGCACACAGTTGCTTGTCTAAACCAGTCGTCGTCAAAGTGAATGCCCCTAAGTGTAGCAAGATTCACCAGTTTCCATTGTTTTATCATATATTTGAATGCATTATCTTAATGTATAAAAAACAGGTGTATGCATTGACTATTTTTTCAAACATCACAACAGAAGAAGTAAGCAAAATCCATCATTTAAAAAACAGTTAAGTGTTCAGCTAATGACATGACAGTTCAGAGTTTTCAGCGGTCACATTTACAACATGTCATGACAGAAAAATCACTATCATCGATGGCCACGGTTTAAAAATGTTTGGGAGCAGCTGGTCTGGATTATAGATTAGTTACATTTTCAAGGTATGCAATTTAATTACGCCATGTTGAGCAGACTGATTCTTTGGGTGCTGAATTAAAACTGTTTTGGAATGTTTTGAGACATTGATTTTCCACAAAATACAAAGCATTTTACCTATTTATATTTATATATGTACAAATAAATACAGACAGTGCACTAGCCTCAATTTACAGCACAATTTCCCACTAAAAGACTGAGTGTGATGGTAGTCTTTCTTTCACAGTTCACATCCAGTAAAATTCAAGGATTTTAATTCCCACAGGATGACAACAGTCTTAACATGAAAGTGCTTTTCAGACAACTGAACATACAAATGCCACATTTGCATCGAGTGCATAAATAACCTGAGAACTCAACCCACTTCACCACCAGAATCAGAAGGGCAGATTTGGGGTTTTGCTCGTTTGGGCGACTTAATTCAGTGGTCAAAAAGATCAAACACGATCCAACTTAATAGCAGGCTCATAATCAATGACATTATCAAAGGTCTGGCAAGGCAGCTATTATTACTAAAGGTAATTACTGAACAGCTGCATCACACCTTACCAGCTCAGTGACTACAATAAGGCACCATACCTTTACAATCCCCTCTTCACAGCCTTATAGCCTAATCTTCTCTTCCTTTAAAGGTATTAAATCCCCTTTAATTCTTAAACTTCCACGCCATCAGCAGTGCACAGGCGCCCACTCCTGCGGCAGTCAGAATGTACTTTGTATTAGTTGGCAGGGCGCGAGAGGAATTCTTCTCCTCTGAATCCTGCCGTGTCTTCAGCCCTGGTGGAGTATCAGCTGTTGCAGGCTCAGAGGGGTGGAGATGCTCCTTGGTTGGGTTGCTCACACCAGATACAGTATCAGCGGGGTTGGAGGACAGCGGTGGTGCAGAGGTGATCTCTTTGGCTGCCTCACCGTTGACGATTTGAGCTTGAGGTGCTGAGCTTTGACCATCCAAGTCCAGGACAGACGGCTCCTCTGATATTTGGATCACGTTCATCCGCACGTCCTGCAAACTCTCACATGGAGACTCGTACTGGTTTTCCTCTGGTTCGTTATGGTTGAGAGCGATGCCGTTCTCCTGGCATGGCAGTGCCGAGGATGTATTCACAGTGGTGGAGTTGACGGCAGAGCATGCAGGAGCGTTGGTCACAGAATCGCTCATTTCCAGACGCCCACTGTCACCTGAGTAGGGTGAGCTGGGCGCGGGGATGGTGGGGCTGCCATTATTTTGTGGATGGATGCTGCGGAGTTGGCCGGGCTTGCTCAGACACACAGAGCTGTCATCGCAGAGAGCTGCATCCACTCCTGCAGCACCAGGCGGGGGGGAGGATGTAGCTGCAGTTTCTGTCTGTGGGTTGTTTCTAATGACCTGCAGGTGAAAGTTAAAACAACATGTTAATTCTTATTTTTTTCTCTGTGGCTCACTGCATTAAGCTCTTTTCAAGAATATAAACTGTTAGGTGGAAACACCACGACAGGAACTTGCTTTAACCTTTTGTTTTCTATGATTTAAGTTTAAAAAAAGAATCTATTTTATTACAAAGTCCTGTAATGTGCTCACTCTGGTTTTCACCTGTGTGGCTGGAGGATCTGAAGTCTCTTCAGGCTGCATGGCTGCAGCAGCTCGTACATCGACAGGAGGGGTGGTGTCCTGGACTGGAGGCTTCTCTGGGGTCCTGAAAGTGGATCCATCTGTCACATCTGAGGGTATGTGAGTAGGAGAGGGGCTCCGTGGTGGCCTGACCTCTGTAGTGTTGGTTGTTTTTGGGACAGGATCTGCCACAGTGGTTGATATCTTGCCATTTCCTGCGTTCAGCTGATCAGGGATCACGCCATTATCACCAAAGTTACCCTGGAGGTCTGATTCAGAGTTCTCCACCGGCTCTTGGTGAGCGTGAATCTCTTTCTGAGGTGGTGGAGTCGCAGTCACCTGCCTTTGTGGGATTTCAGGAGAAGGAGGAGGAGTTGCTGGAGGAGGCGCCACTTTAATCTGAGCTGGCCGTGGAGGCTCAGGTGTAGAAACAGCCTCAGGAACTTTGGCTGCTGAGCTCTGGGGGACCTGCAGCTGCACAGGGACCTCCAGAGGGGCTGAGGCCTGGGCAGCTGGCTCTGGAGGAGCTGATGGTTCAGCTGGTGGAGTAACAGCAGCCTGAGTGACTTCATCACTCTCGGGGATGGGGAGGTGGCTGGCAGGTGGTGGTGGATGGACGTGTGCCTTGATGACATTCGTTGGAGAAGAGCTGGGGCTGGGATCTAAGGCGAAGCAAACAATGTTGTCACTGAAATCTATCCTTGAACGTGTACGATCGATGTCTCCACAGGAGGAGCTGATGGTTATCATTTATCCATTTACTGGGGTCACTTTTGTCGGACAAAACAGCACTGAATTTCATTCACAAGCAAACAAACAACAAGCTACTCAGTGCAGCATTTTGGAAAAAGATATCACAAAACTTCAGGTTTTGCATTAAATAATCATTGTGTAAAATATTAGCAAATATAAAATGAATATTAAGGTTAAAATGACCTTTCTCACTCACACCTTTCCCCTGCTTTTTGAGTTTTTCCAGGTGTATGGAGACGACAGCAGACCCTGAACGCTGCAGCCAGGTCTAACTAAAGCTGATACTCGACTGTGTGACTTACTGTTGATGTTTTTCAGAGAGTTGTATTCTGCTCTGATCTCTGCAGCCAAAGTTGTGTGTTCACAAGCCTCGAGTCCTTCGATGAACTGCTCCGGCCAGTTTTCTCTTCTCTTCAGACAGTCCAGAAGAAGCAGCATGCTGTCATGGTTCCCATAAGTCTCTCTTTTTGCCTCGATGTTTTCCTAAAATTGGGTTTTTAATTAAAAAAAAAGCATTAGAGGAAAGACCTCATACATCAGTTGTCGGAGCAGTGGCTAGTTTCTTATTAGGGTTATGTGATGATTTCTTGTGATGCTTATTATCCAAAATGTACTGTTTCTCTCATCAGTCATATTAAACTTTATTATTCAACTGCAATTTGCTGCCAAGCAAAAACCAAATGTGCGCATCCTTGATGTTTGATATGAGATGTCAAGTCAAAAACAAATTTAGCCAGATTTTGTCATTTCTTTAATCTCAGTTCTAATTATCAATATTGGCCATAAAAGCCAGGAGATGTCGTAGGACCACTACATTCAGAGAGCTGTTGTGCCTCCTTATGGCTGCAAATACAGTGTTTTATTAATCAGTACACAACTCTAAATGACCTTTTGAAAAAGAATCAATCAGCCAAATGGTTAACTCGTGTCAATAGCATCAAGTTTTTAAAAACAACTAAAAGATGGTAATGTAACATTTAGTCAGATGTATAATCTAATTAACTTTGACTGTGTCCCTTATTTAAATTACTTATTTATTTATATTTTATCATTGGCCAAATTTCCCTGTAGGGGGCAGTAAAGTATATCTTATCTTATCTTACTTGAATAAAAAGTGCTAATTATGAGCAATTTAAGCAAAGTAAATATGGAGCTCCTGTGTTTTTTGCTACCTGTATTTTAACTCTGGTACTGTATTAGTCACAGTGTGGAGTAGCAATACATTATGTTTGTCTAAAAGTATTCAAACAATCATCAGCCCAAGTTCAAGGTCCTTACGCCTGCTGAAAACTTACCCTGTCGTGATCAGTCAAGCACGGCAGATGGGCCATTATTTCTCTGACTTTCACCTTGGTGGCAATGGTCGGCATATTCCGCCGCAGGTATCCTTTGTACAGTTTGTCACTGGCAAATGACATCTGTGAGGGAGGAAAAAGGACAAAAAAATGTCAGATTTTTTTCACTCACAACAGACTCATTCTCACTCCGATACCAGTGCCATAATTGTACGATGTTACCTGGCAAACTGATACTTTAATAGTTAACACACACTCCAACATTATAACGAACAAATGCCTCAGTTGGCAGTGAACCCTGGCCACATTCCCTACTTCTATGCTTCCCTTTTTACTACATGTGTGATGTGAAAGTACCCAAAAAAGTCCATGATGAAACCTGATTTTCTGCTGTGAAATCAGCCACAGTTTGGGGATTTTTTTTATTAAGTGAAACTGAAAGTGAAAGTGAAGAATCAGCAAGCCTGCAGCAACAAGAAGGAAAACATCGAAAATTCCCCCTCATTTCAGTTCAGGACGACTATTAAACAAATGGATCTGACTCATAGCACAAGGGGGGGGAGAAACACTTGTACATTTCAGAGTTGTTTGGAGTACAATGAAAGTGAACAGGCCTTGACTTGTCACTTATTAATCAACTGCAGACTCCAGTTTAATGTCTGAACTTCCAGCTTGTGAGCGTCTCACTCCCAAAACACCCTCACATTCCAGGAGATTTTCAGGGTCAAACAGAAAGTCTGAAAACACTTTTTTGTATTGAACACACCCTTAAAACCTTTACTCTGTTTGTACCTAAACAGTCAGCTGCAGATATCCGTTTCCAGGCTCGGGCAGAGGGAACATTCAGAAAAAACCTTTCATCACCGGCCACGTCAGTCATGTTAAAGTTTAGTGTTGAAGTGTGGCAGCAGCTGTGTTCATAATGAGAGGCAGCAACCAAAGAGCAAAGTCTTCCTCATTTTATCATGAGCCCTCATTAGCCATGGGTAACCTGACACACACACACACACACACCTCCTGACAGGTACCTATACTGCGTTGTGTTCAGGCCTTAAAAGGACGGTGGGAAGTTTGGGTTATTTGATTGTGTATTATTCAAAGCATGCATCTAAGTGCCAAGCGATGAAAGATTGCAGATTAACAAGACAAGGAAGTTGGTGTGAGAAGAAAATAAAAAAGCACCTTGAAACAAGGACGAATAATGCAGAACCGAGCCAAATGAATGACCTCTAAACCGACAGGTCACCATGGAGCTTTTCTCACAAGTCTCCTTGACTTTTAAAGCTCGGATCAAATGTCATGCACAACAGATCTCTGTGATTAAAACCTCACAACTGCTGCTTCATGTCTTACCCTCATTTTAGTAACAGGAAGCTGGCCAGAGGCGAAAGTAGAGACATAAAGTCTCACGTGTTGGCATGAAAAATAACTTTAAAAAGCAAAAACTAAGCACTGAGAAGGTTGTGAACAATGAACAAAGACTGCACACAAACAAAGGCGGTGATAACGTGAGAAATATGTCTCCATGCCATTTAAAGTCATCGTGAAAAATACATTTCCGAGTGTATTTATGTGTAAACAACGGATTTAGATGGTTGGAAAGAAGTCCAAACATTTACACACAAACAACAAGGACGATAGATAATGATATCTGCCTTTATATTAATGCAATATATCGAGAAAAATACTTTTAAAGTCTTTTAACTGATTAACAGGGGTGGGGAGAATCAAATTCACATGCACACTGACGACAGGCTGATAACTGGCTGTAAATTATTAAAATATGTTGTGAAGATAATCCGCAGAAAGCTAGCAGACAGGGATTATGAGTGAGAAGTGGTGTACAAAACTGACTTTAAATGGACAAACACGACACAACCTAGCTAATGTCACCGCTGTTTCCTGAGTTGACATGCACTTACCGACTAAAGCATTCAATTAAACGTTTATTATATGCAATTTCCCATCTAATTTAAACTAATTTCACGTTCCGTGAGATTAATAATTACTCACCTTTCGTGTTTTGTTGTCTCAGCAGTTCGTGACTTCCTTTCAAACGTTATTCCTCTCACTAAAACCTGCGCTGTCTGCTACTCTCACATCTGCGCAGCGGTTCCGCCTGCGTCCCCGGCCTCTGATCCCATTGGACGACAGCGCCGTCGATCAAAAGCTTAACCAATAGGAACTAGTTTTGGCTTTAGGAGGAGGGGCTTCGTTAATCTTGACCCCCGTGACATTTTCCCGTGCTGTGATGGCAGCAGAATGAGATTGCATCTCGACTTTTGGTTTACATCTGTCTGTAATCCCTAATCCTAATCCGTTCACATGGGTGGAGGGCGAGAGAGAGAAGGAGGGAGAGAGATAGAAGAGAGGAGGGGATAACGGTGTTATTTATAAATGAAGTAGAAATATGACAATATATGACCAATGCTGGACTATTTTTAAATGGATTTAAAGCTGGTATTCAACGAAATACAGAGGGGAAATACAAGTTTATTTCTTCAGAGACAATTTAAATTTTAGCAAACACTTTAAACACCAATAACAGCCTGTTTTGCCCAGTTCATAATCCAGCCTTCACTGTATGATAATTTTTTTAATCCAAGTTTGCAGAGGCGTTATACATCACTAAATTACCTTTGACTGCTAATTTACCAACCTTCCAGACCTCTGAACGGCTGCTCAGAGTGTTTCACCAATTTATTGTCTTTTATTGTATCTGTAATATCCCCATTTCCTCTGTTTCAAACTTATTCATCATTGAAAAAACCTCCTTGTTCATGTTATTTTTACGCTTAACCATAATAACCAACAACGTTTTGAATCTTAACCAGTGAGGACCTTCCAGTAAAAGCAAGATAAGATAACTTTTATTGATCCCATGTTGGGAATTAATGTGTGTAAAGGTGTACAACACAAAGGTGAGGCAGAGGACTGTCAGAATTTTCCACCAGATCTGCCAAATGATAAAAAACAACAGTGATAAGACTGTAAATTGTAGATAGATCTGATTTTAACAGCAGTAAACCAGATACATGACAGATTAAAGTGGACTGTTGACCTATGCTCATTTCAGATCAGAAGGTGGCGCCACTTACTCACTCACTGAGTCAGAAAGAGTGAGGTGTGTGATTGTGCAGTGATTTAGATTTAAAAACGTGCTCTTTTACCTCCCTGAATGATCATCATTGCCTTCAGTGATCCATGTTAACAGGAGATCCATCTTTACTTGAATGTATTGATCGAAAATACAGTTTTATTAACAGCTGTGAGATAACAACATGAACAAGATCCCAGTGAATCCAGTGAATTACTGGAGGATTGTGGGAAGGATAATGGCATCGTGCAGGATTTGGTTCATTATATTGCAGTTCTATTAAACAGGGATTAGTGATGTTTGATTGCACTGCTCAGATGTAAACATTATCAATGATTATACACTTTTGATCCGATAAATGTGTGTAAACACTATACGATTGCATTAGATGTATTTGCCGAGAATTAAACCGCATGTGTCATAATTTAACGATGCAAAGAGAGAACCAGAATCACACCGTTGCCTTTAACAGACATTGTTAAACTGTGAATGACTCTACCTCGGCTCATCCTTCAAAATCTGATTTAAGTTGTGACATTTTTATACTTCTTTGCTTTGTGATTAAAGCAGCTGAGTTTCTCTTGAGACATTTTTGTCAAACATTTTCTGTAATTCTTTATTAGAAGACCAGAAACATTCTGTGTATCATCGATTTCTATCAACCAATTACAAATTAGTCTGCAAATATTCCAGTTTTGAACATTTAACTTGCTAATTATTAACTTATTAGGTATTTAACTTAAACTTTTTTTTCAATTTCAATTTCAAAGGACTTCCCAACTTTTTCTCTTTATCTTGTCAGCATCTTTAATCCTCAGAGTTTATTACTGCGGTTTTTCTGCACGGCACCTCCCAGAATTGTCGGTCAAACCACGTGGGTGGATTTAATTTCCAACATCACTGTTCAGCATCTTCTGTTTTCTTTTGAACAAACTGAATTGTTAATGTAAAGCATGTTACTGCCAAAGGGCCAAAGGCCAATGTGAAGCGGATCCAGGTTGAATCGCTGTTATTTGTGTTCAATCAACTACGTGGAGGAGGAAACCAGTCATGTGTTTGTATGAAGATGATGATCAGAGCTCCTGAGTGATGAAAACACTGATCACATCCGACCTGCTTTCTAGACATCAGAGTGGACGGTTAATTTTCAGGATTACTGGGTTTTAAAAACATCCAAACATGTATCTGAATCACCTGAAAAGGTAATCCGGAGCTGAGCAGAAACCTGAAAGGACTGAGGGTTTCACCTGATTAAATGACAGATAATGAAGAGTTTACTGCATGCAGCAACAATGAGCTGCAGCGTTTAAGCAAATATCAAAATCACTTTCTGCTTTAATAATAATAATGTTTCTGCTGTGAAACGTTGCCCCTGTTTCTCTCCATGCAGCTCAGAAAAAATACTCAAACTATAAGTGAGTCTTATTTGATTCAACCCTCCATATCAGAGCAAACCCTCTGCAGCAGGAAGGAGGACACACAAAAAGCCACAGCGAGCGCCCGAGGCAGCGGCGACAATCCGTCACGGTTGACTGAGGAGAAAAAACACCATGTAGATCTCAATAAAAGAACAGGACTGAACTCTTACAGGGAACCTAAGGTTTAAAACTACAGCACTATGCTAAGAAAAACACCATCACTGGTGCACAAAAATGCCTCAAATCAGACTTTAGAAAGTACTCAGATCCCTGACTGAAGTAAAAGTACTAGTTACATACGTAAAAATACTCTTTTAAAAGTTTAAGTCCTGCATTGAAAATGTTACTCCAGTAAAACCATTTCAGTAAAACAGAGAAATGAACCTGTTAGTCAACTGTGAAGGATTTAATGGCATTCATAGGTGAAGCTGCAACCAACTGAAATCACGAATAAGCTGGAGGCGCCAGTGTTTGGTTTGTCCTTTCTGGGCTCCTGTAGAAACATGACGGTGCAACATGGCCGACTCTTTGGAAGAGGACTCACTCTCCTTGTACACATAAAAGAGCTCATTTTTAGGCAATAAAAACACAGAAATACCTATTTTTAGGTGCCCATACACTAATGAAAACATAAAATAATGAGAAATATTACATTGTATTTTTTAACTCACTGGACCTTTAAAAGTTTTAAAGTAAAAGTATTCAAAACAGAAATAGGCCCCCTGTGATTATTATGCTATTGTATTCATATCAGTAGATTACTCTGACTAATACATTATATAAAATTAGGATTTGTTGTGTTGGAGCCTTTATAACATATGCTGATTGGCAGTTTGTGTACAACAAAACATACTGTATGTTATAAGAACTGTGTGTGTTTTATATGAAGAAATCTCACATTTTAAGAATTAAAGTTATGAAAAGTTGATGTGAAGTAACAAGTTCAACATTTTCCTTTTATATGTGGTGGAGTGCGAGTAGAAAAGTTGCATGAAATGAAAAGAAAATGTTCATAAAAAGTATCTCACATTTGTAGGGTACATCTTTTTATTCCACTGCTGCACTTTGGTTCATGTGAGAACATTTTGCAGCGTTTAATGACCAAACCCTGATCATCACACATGCACATTAACCTGAACTGGAGCTTGTGGGATCAGAACATGTGAGTTCTCTCGGTGCATGAAGATGCATCAGCTGTCAAATCCTTCTGTTAATCAAACCTGACGCCTCTTTCATTTCGTGTGACTTCAGAGCTCCGTCCATCATGTCTGTCAGCTGAGACGACAAACCCTTCACCGACATGTGGAGAAGCTCCCTGGCTGCATGAATGATGAGTGACGTGACTCTCTTTCATATATTTTTTTACTATGTGCACGCTCGAGGGAGCTCCTCCACAAAGCGCACATGTAAAGAGGAGCTGGGACCTTATGGACTTTCTCCCCAAAGGCAGTTTAATTTCTCTTATGTTTAAACAGCCAAATGAAGCGAGCATTTGTGGCTGCATTACACAACATTACATAACAGGCTTCATTATTGCCCATCAGACCTGAAGGATGTTCCTCTGAGAACATACAAATTTCTGCAAACAGTTCCTTTCAGCGGCTGGTTGGGGGGGATGTTTGGCAGCTGACTTCTCCTCATTCAAACACAGCTGCGTCTTTCAGCGGGACAGTTGACTCGTCACAGATCACTCTCGGTTATGAAGAGGTGTCTCGACCTCGATATCAATCCTCCGCTAAGTGCATAAAGGCTGCGTTTGCCTCGAACTGTGAGTGCTTTTGATCTGCGTGCTGCATCGCTCGCACATGCACTAAAACCAGCGGGGTTAGAGGTTGGATCTCTGCACGAGGTTTTAACCTACAAAAGCAGCCGGGAACAAACAGCAGTCTGGGAAAAAACTCAAACACACAAACACACAAACACATGATGAGGAACTGACTGTTTATGGCAAAAAAAGCAATGCAGCAGAGGAGTACATTCATGCAAGTATTGACTTTAAGTAAAAATTTAAGGTACTTTTACCTTATTTTAACTCCTGTCAGTCCACCTCAGCTCTCGTTAGCTTGTGGCTAAGCTACAATATTCTGGCTGTTTGTTTGACAAACATAAATGAGGCTGCAGTCAAACCTGTGCAAGTAATTTCCAATCTTGTTTTTCTTTTATGACCACAGGCTTCATTCAGAAAACCTTCAGCTGAAGCTTTAATTGTAATTGCATTACATTTAACACAGCCATATTATGACTTTTTACCAAACTATTCAAGTACTTTGCTGTTTTCTGACTTTTTAATATCTCTTAAAGGAGGAAACTTATCTTATTACAAACTAAAATAAGAATTATTTCCTTAAAAAGTTTGTTTTTTTACATTTAACTTTTACATCTTTTAAATCAGTCGGCTTTTTTGTGTTATTTTTTTCCATTTTGAAGTTTTTTCAGGAGTTTTTCCTGTGCAGATAGAGGTTGTCATACACTGGACAGACTCTGAAGTCCTTGGAGGCAAAAAAAAATGTAATTTGTGATGTTTGGTTATGTAAAAAGAAAATTACATGACTTTTTCCTTTTAAATTTCTTACATTATAATTTATTCCCTGAAAGGTTATAACAGCAGGACCGAGTCTATCTTTTATTAATGTGGGAGAATTAATTTTCGTGGATCCGTCTATTAAACAGACTCGTTGATTGGCTGAGAGGGAGATGCCTGTTATTCAGTCCTTCCATGATGGAGAACTCTGCAGTGAATCATAAGAGGAAAAGCTGCGACCTCGGGGCAGACGTTGGGAGACGTGGTCTATTGTCAATGAATAAATTATGTGCAGGAGCACAATCATGCTGAAGAGCTTTAGAGGCTTGTTTTTTTCCCCTCTCCAACCTGTAACCTTTCTTTTCACTCAGGCAGACTAAAATGTCAAATCTGCCGGGGCGTCGGAGCCACAGGCGGCCGCTGCTTTCCTGGTAAACACACAGACGACTAAAAGCAGGTTTCTTTTCACCACAGCTGAAAGGTTAGACTGCTGATGCAGGTCATGTGGTGAGGACGGAGCGGTGGGCATCCGACCGTCCGTCCGTCTGCACGTCAGACCACATGAAGTCTGCGTCGAGAAACACAGTTTTTAAGTATCTGAAAAGTCTTAATGTCTCATTTAACTGTGTAAAATGTGAATAAATTGTTTTTACTGAAAACAAAGTTAGTTTATAACTCAAACTCATCATGTTTGATAAAGGCTTAATGACTCCGAGACAATTATATCACTTTATTTGTACTTCATTTGCCTTTATCATTGTGAAAATAACTAAAAATTGAATATACATAATGTAAAAAAAAACAGACCATTAAACATAATTTATTATCCACAAGCAACATTTAAACATATAATTAAGGATTTATAACACATTGTAATGCATTAATAAGCAGCTATGAGGAAATCCTAATGTGATAATTAATGTGAAGAACTTATTATGAAACATTGTACTACAAGTCTGCATATTTAGCGTTTATAAGCTTTATATAAACAATTTATGATTTATAACACATATAATAAACTCATACATAAACTATATAAAAATTTAGTAATTATGGCATCCTTAATAGTCTTATATATGCCTTTTTAAAAGGCCAGTGTGCAGGATTTAGTGACATCTAGGGGTGAGGTTGCATATTGCAGTCAATTATTTTTCAATTTGCACTCCCTCCCTTTGCAAGCATGAAGAAAAGCCTGCGAAACTTTTTGTGAAATTAGGAAGGACCTCTCCAGAGTCAGAGTTGGGTTTGTCCATCCTGGGCTTCTGTAAAAGCATGGCGGAGCAACATGGCCGACTCCATGGAGGAGGACCCGCTCCCTCTGTAGATATAAAAGGCAGTTATGTTTCATTTCTGTCATATTTTTCTAATGGATTTCTCTAAATCTTCCAGCCTTTAATTGCACTCAGTTCTACACTTAAAAGGATTCTCGTACATTAGTACTTTAATTTTCTTTACATTTCAGAGGCAAATGTCATTTTTTGAACTTCTTTTCATTTATTTGAGAGCTTTACTTACTTTGTAGATTCAGTTCCACAAAACAAAGTATCACCAACAAATAAATCAGGTGTATAAATAAAGGTTAAGATTAGATCAGACTTACAGATTGCACAAAAAACAGGCTTATCATAATTAAGCCCACCTTTGCATTAAAGTGATGCAAACATTAATGCATCAATAATCATAATCCAGTGAAATACATGTTATTATGCAATATGAGTGTTTTTATGTTTCATTATGAAGTCTGCTAATGCAACTTTACCTGTTGCTTTTCATGTTACCCTTAATGGTGTGTGTGTGTGTGTGTGTGTGTGTGTTGGAGGGGGGGTCTCTACCATCTGATCTGTGAAAATGACACCATATATTTCACACTCACTGACTCTTATGTCTTTTGCTGCATGATTCTTGTTACACTTCTGCTTCATAAAAACTGCTAAAAAATGCAGCTTCCATTGAAATTTTCTGATCGAATCGACCTGAAACACGCAGCTGGATTAGTTGAGAATTTAATATGTGGAAATGATCTCAGTTTGCAGTGTGCACGTCATCTCATAACCCTCTGAATTAAATGGAGAGATTTGATGGCAGAATTGTATTTTATCCGTGATTAAGGTGGGCTGAGTGTTTTCTAGTCTTTGGAGGAAAAAAAAACAGAGCAGTTCATATTTGAGAATGTTTTAATATCCACGTTTTTCATCACACGAACACAATCACAGCAAACCCCTCTGATGCTCCAGAGTCCTGGATGTTTGGATATTTACACTGGCTTCACTTCTTTGCACAAACCTGCTGTAATAAAGCTCTTATTTAGCGACACTGCAGGCGAGATCACACGCTCAAAATAGACAGTAGAAACACATGTGACATCAAAAACATGATGCAAGTTTACAAGTTTAGTGTACAAGTTTATTTTACATCTAAGCTCACGACAGCAAACAGGCCACTGCGGCCGCTCAACGAGGGTCTGCGGGTCAAACGAACTATAGAAACCAGCTGAGAACAAGATGAACTCTTCTGCTAAAATGTATATATATAAAAAAAACATCTGGTTTACTACAACATCTTCTCCTCTCTCTCCCACGGAACCGGATCCTGCTCCTCCTCCACCTGCGTGTTCCTGCGTCCCGTCCAGAAGTGCTCCACATCTGGAAACGTCTTCTCCCTCTCCTGTTCGACCGCGTTGGCGACGGCGTTGGCCCCGATTTCTGCCCCGTTCCCCTCCGTTTTTGGACACTTGTTGCTGGGGAGCTGCTTCGAGCCTCTGCAGGTGGCGATGAACCAGATGTTGATCAGTCCCTGGCGCACGTCGTCGTACATGGTCATGAGGATCACCGGAGAGAGGGCGCTGCACGCGTAAAGGAGGACTTGCGCAAAGATGATCAGACCCACGGGAGGTTTGTTGAACCCCAACCTGATCCAGGTGAACGTGCCCCACTCCGGCAGCAGCATGAGCCCGAGCGCGCCGCTCAGACACAACAAAACCAGGATAACTTTGCTCTGATGCTGCGGGCTCGGCGCGTGATTCACCGCGAAATGCAGCGTTTTTGTGTAGTACGCGAGCGTGAAGACGACCGGCACGAAAAAGGTCGCAGTTGGATAAATCTTGTAGAACAAACTCATGAAGTCACTTGCGCACACTGGCATCTGAGAGACGCAAATGGTGTCGCGGCCTTGCGCCACTAAGGACGCGAACAGCATCTGCGGGATCGGAAACATCATGGACACGATCCAAATGAACGCCAGGGCTCCGTGGATCCACGTCGGGCTGTAGAAGGGCCCCGTGGCGGTGCTGGGAACGAAAGTGTGTTTGGCTCTGGTGGTGACCGCAAGGATGAGTGTTTTTGCAACCACGCACGAGTGCTGGAACCAGTCCGTGGTGCTGCAGACGAAACCACCCAGGGTCCAGGTCTGCTTGTAGTAGGTGACGGCGCGCACGGGGGCGCACAGCAGCAGGATCACCAAGTCCGTGGTGGCCAGAGAGGCGAGGAGGGCTTTCACCTCAGAGCCCCTTCCGTTTTTAAAGTCGCGGAGGAAAATGAGCAAAATAAGCAAATTCCCAACAGCTCCGGACAAGCAGATCCCGATCAGGATGACAGGCACGGCGGTCCGGGTGTCCTCGCTCTGCAGAAGTTGAAGTCCTCCAACAAAATCAAAGAAGGAGACATTTGCCGGTCGATCGACATCCATGTTTTCTTCTGTGACTTTAAAGTTCAAGCTCCTTAAAGTGGGGGGAAAAGTGCAGTAAAGAAAAGAATTAAGACGTTTTTCCCACTTTTCTCCTCAGATTTGGCGTCCTGGAGGGGGAGGAGGAGCGAGGCGGAGGAGCTGCCCTGCGCGCCGCGGTGCTGAAACGCTCTTAACGGGGTCGTGATCGCATCAGCAAGTGGGTGCGCAGGCTGGCAGGTAGGCTATTTCAAGTGCTGTCATTTACCCTCGTCAACCACTCACGTCATTTTATCAGTGTGGCTCCGGGCTGCAGCCAGCCCATCAGGGCGCAGCGGGACGCGGTCTCCATCTGAAACCTCAGAGGCTTCACGGCTTCACGGCACCGGGTCTGCCACAGTAACGAGTCAGCGTTGGATTATCGTTTTTCCTGCAGATTTAAACACATTTATTTAACTTTAGATGGCATTTTTCATCACATCATGGTGCAAAAAACTGTAAAGACTCAAAGGCAACTTACTTCTTAATGAGAACAAACGTCTCTTTAAAGCATTTAAAAGCACCATAATTACGTTTAAACACAAGCAATTAATGTCTCAAATTTCACCAACTTTGCAAACTGACAGAAAAACCATTTTAAATATATCAAATGTTCAGTCAAAACCCAACATGAATCCAATTAATCATCCATTTCAAAGCTAACTGAGGGCAATGAACCACAATTTGATGTAACATTGGTCGACAGAGGATCAAATTCTGCTTTCTGAGCCTTTCATGTCTTTATTCTGTCGATATAAAAACATTCAAAGGTGCTTTAAAGTTCATTTCTGTGACATTTTGTTACGTTTCAAAGAACTTTTTCCCCCTCACAAACGAAATGTTGAGCCCATAATCAATAAAGCACTCTCCTGATGTTCAGTTCAATACATTTATTGGCCTTTGATGCAGACTTGACTGTTAATTAGAAAAATGAGAAACCAGTGAGACCTTTATCAGTGAAATATCAACATCTATAATCACTTTATCACCAAGCTGAACGGATGCATTTCCTCCTCAATATATAGAAACAGAAATATAGACCCAGAAAATCTGCTGAAACAGAGCTGGGATCAGTTTGAACTCACTGCATGTTCCTCATTTGAATACCTGTTAAAGAAACAGGAAGTCGGAGCTGGTTGTTGAATTTAAAAAAACTGAGCTGGCAAAAATGCAAATGAACCCAATGAATTTTAATGTCAATGGAAGCACTAATTGAATCCTTAATGCACCTCACTGTGTCCTGTTTTACCCACGTAGTAACTCACTGATTCATAAAATGAACGGATGAAGTGAAACAAAATGACAGTTCATGCTCATCAGTGGCTCTGATACACTGATGCATGAGTGCATGAGGCAGACGGCACCACAGAGCGAGGTGTGTTTACTTGACTTGAACAGCATCCTGATGATGAACGGGGGGGTGAGGTGGGAGGTGGGAGGGGGGAGGAGAGGTGAGGGTGCCCACTCAAATGCTGTCACCTCCTCTAAGAGGGCCGGTTGCTAGGAGACCGGAGCCACCATCACAGTATGGGGTTAGGAAGATGTGAGGCCTCATGAAGTAGTGTGAGATGCAGACGGATGGAGAGGCTTTAAAGAGACACATGTGAATGAATGAAGAGGTACGAGGTGTCAGAGGCTGAAAAAGGCTCTCGGGTGTTTTCAGAGGGATGATCCATATCAGCCCTCACACCTCACAGTAATCAGGGATAATTGATATGTTATGGAATGTGCAAAGATTAGAGTATAACTGGGTTTCATCTCCAACTGATTTTGATTCTGGAAGATTATCAGTATGACACCGAGGTGACACTCAAACACTCAAATCTGCATTTGTTTACACAGAGACGCATTTATAATTTCAATACATGAGAAGATCTGCAACATATATTCACAAGTCTGGGATTAATTAGAATATAAAATACTAAAATCACAGTTTGTGCCTCACTGATGCTCTAATGAATGTTTATAATCAAATGATAGCATGCTAAAAAGCTAAACTGACTTATTTTGAACATTAAAGCTGCTAAATGTTTAGCATGTTAGTATCATCATTGTCTACATGTTAGCATTGTGTGCTAAATATGCATGCTAACAAGCTAAACTGAATTATTTTGAACATTAAAGCTGCTAAATGTTTAGCATATTTGCATCACTACTGTCGACATGTCAGCATTGTGTGCTAAATATGCATGCTAACAAGCTAAACTGACTTATTTTGAACATTATAGCTGCTAAATGTTTGGCATGTTAGCATCACCACCGTCCAAATGTTAGCATTGTGTGCTAAATATGCATGCTAACAAGCTAAACTGAATTATTTTGAACATTAAAGCTGCTAAATGTTTAGCATGGTAGCATCACTACTGTCGACATGTTAGCATTGTGTGCTAAATATGCATTCTAACAAGCCAAACTGACTTATTTTGAACATTATAGCTGCTAAATGTTTAGCATGTTAGCATTGGATGCTAAAAATTGCAAACAGACTCCCACTTATTTGGTTCTGCTGAAAGTTTAGAAGTCAAAAAGTCCATAAAAGGATATTTTTTTACTGCAAATAGTATTTTTTGCATCATTTTACTCCACCTGCACATCTCCTACACACCTGTCTCTGAAAAAAAATGTATAAAATTTATTTTTGTTTTTAGCATTGTATGCTAGCACTTAGCTGAAATCAGTGCTGTGCAAATTCAGAATCACAGAGCTTCCAGCATTGGTATGAATGATTAAAAATGATAATTCAAAACCTCAGTTAATCCATTTTAGGAAGGAAATTAATTGGAAAAAAATAGCTGATATGATCTTGTCCTTATTGGAAATTGAAACTCTGTCAGTCATTATTGCTAATATCCTGCAAAAAACAAGTTTCATGACGAAGGAAGCAGTTTTTCTCAGCGGGGTCTTCTGAGGATAAAACTGCTTTTTGAGTTGCATGTGCTGTGTTTGGTACTCAGACTGTGATTGTGGGTCTTTTTTTTCTCAGGAATCAACTCAGGCCAAGATACAAGAGCAAATGCCTGTTAGTTTTTTTTTTTTCTTCTTCTTCTCTTTTTTCATCCACCACTCGAGCCCCAGACTGAATGAGTATTGTGTGAGAGTTGGATCCCCTCTCATTCCCTCAAGGCTTCTGCAGAGCCACAGGAGGACAAATAACAGTAAAAGAAAATGATAGAGAGGAGGAAGAAGAGGAGGAGGAGGGCAGGACATGAACAAAAAAAAACCCAGAGTGTATAAATGAAGTGCAGTAATGTTCCCTTTGGAGATGCTCCTGAGCAGAAACAAAGATGAAGTAGGTTTTCCACCACAGGGATGGCGTCCCACAAAGAGCAGACCTCGCCCTGATACATTTTTGTCCCGGACCCCTTGATGCAGAAAAGCTTTTACAGTATCAAAGAAAACAAATGCCTGTTTTTTATGTGTGTGTGTGTTTTTGTGTGTTGTCATTGGCTTCATGCAGAGAGATCAAAGGTGGAAAAGGGTCCCGGCAGGTAACCGTGGACACAAACCTCGCCGTTGTTCTCGGAGGCTTATTGATGTTTTTGCTCAGAAGAGGAGAAGCGATTAGCAATTTGCTGTTGATGTTGCGACCCTGTTTTACATGACTGCTTTCAAGCTGCACCATCGTCAATAAAGGGGGGGGGCTACTGACATCAAGTTGCCCCTCAAGGTGGCAAGACTGGCAGTTACCACGACAACCTGTGGATGTTGCAGAGCTGTGTGTGTGTGTGTCAGTGATGATGCTTCAGACAGGAGATGAATTTCACCTCTTTGTGTGTGTTTTTTTAAATTTTGTCGCTTGTGTGATTGAATCGATCTGTGCTGATCTGCAGGAAATCACTGTGATTATCTCCATTGTTGTTTTCTTCATTTGTTTCAGGCATCACGCAAAGGGATAAGTGACTCCCTTTAGCAAAAGGGCAGACTCCCGCCTGCAAAACAGCAAATAATTAATGTCAGGTTTTTTTTTTTTACAGTGTGTTTGGGAGGGGGAGCAGATGGAGGTTTAGGCTTTTCTCTTTTTTTCCCCCTTTCTTTAATCATAAAAACATAAAAGCCAGAATCACGTGAAACATGGCATTATCAGATAATGTATATGTGTTATGGATTTAGTGAATATTGCTACTGTCGCCTGCTTTTTAATGATTAATCCTTTTCCCTCTTTTTTTTTTATGCAGATGAGTGTCACCTCTCTGCTGCCCCCTGCTGTGCCTTCCTGCTGCCTGCAGTCATGACGCTGTCGGCTTATTAAGAGCAGTGGAGGAGATCCTTTACTCGACTAAAAATAATGATACTAAGCTGTAAAAGTACCATAATTATACATGTTAATGTTATCATAATATTTATTGTATATAAAATGTAACTTGAGGAAAAGTATGTGATTTCAATAAGGAAAATGTACGTTGATTATTAAAGTAAAAGTGCAGATAAAAGTCTCCTGTGACTTTCTGTTGTATGTTAGATTCTTAGGACTCATATATTCACGTAAAAGCAGGATTTTACTGTTATAGCTGGTAATTGTGCAACTTATTTTGGGGTTATTCTGTGTGGGAAGTGACTAATGATTGCTTCCTTTATAGATTAATCTGTTCATATCTTTTCCTTATTGGTTGGTTAATTGTTTGGTTTGGTTTTCTTTGTTCTTCTATCAGATTGTCTGCTTTCGTTTGTGTTCTGCTGTCTTTGCATGTGTCCACCTGTAAGCCTGCTTATATTAAAAGTTACTTCACTGCATCAACCTTTCCTGTATCTGCTTTTGTGTCCAAAACAAACCAAACTATATCAGTGCTAGAATTACTGAAATGCACAAGTGTATATAAGCACAGTATGTGAATGGGCAGCATGTTGTTCAGTCCAAAAATGTGATCTGTATTTATGTCAAAGTTCTAAGAAAAACTGCACAATAACATTTTGTACTACAATAATTCAGTGTGTAATACTGTCAGAGGACTGTCAGCAAGTAGTATTTTTAATCTTTAAAGATCTGTTTTATGATACTTTTGCTTGTTAATGTTGTGCATCACAGAATGAAAGTTATTGAGATTATAGTATAACATTTTAATTATCATTTGATTTAAAAACTTAAAAAAGGGAACAAGGGAATGAGGTAACGAGGTAATTTATTCATCCTTGTGCAACAGGCTGTGAAAAATGATTTTATTTTAGTATCAGAAGGTTGTGAATCCTGACCGTCTGCTCTCAGCTCTGTGAGGTTTTCTGGGCTTCATGTCAACGAGGATGATTAATGTGCAACCAGCCAAAATACTAGGAAAAGAGCGCCCCCGTGTGACAAAGGGAAGGAAAGCCAAACATTCACAACAACAGGTATTTCCAGATATTTTTCAGTATTTGACATATTTTTACTTTTGGTAATTTAGAATGATAGAAATACAAAAATAAAGATAATATATGCTGGTTATGTTTCCCTAGAACATTTCTTTTACATGTTTATATTAAAAATGTTCTGCATAAGATTAATCTTTTTCCATAAACCCACTTTATTGTAACACATGCTGTTGGATTATCTTCATTTTTGTTTGTGTGACACATTTTATAAACTGCATTTCTTTTACTCATTAAAAACATCAATACCCTGATAGTAACACTAGATGGCAGCAGACGACAGTTTTCACAAGTCACCCTGAAGTCATTTCTCCTCTCAGCCACTAGATGGAGACATTGACACATGAGTTTTCACAGCTGATGGACAGAATGAATCTGAATCAGTAAAAATGTGTTATTAGTTCATCAGTGTGGATTAAGAGGAGATTTTAATCCAGAAATGAGATGAAACCAACATGAATGAATGAATGAATGAATTATTATTATTATTATTATTATTATTATTATTATTAGTGTAGGAATAAAGTCGTGTAGAATAAAAGGAAAAAAATGCTGAAAAGGGTAAAGACATGAAAGCCACTTTCTTTAGCTGAGAATATCTGAAGAGAAGGATCTATCATTAATCTTCTGTGTGAGAGATGTGACTTTTGTCTAAAGTACATTCATTCATGCTTCTTATACTCGCTACTGATGAACTTGCAGTGAGAAAATCTTGATTGTTTCATTTAAAACTTTCATAAAAAGCCCAGAATCAATCACATTTTGCCTCAAAGAGCCTCTTTTTCACTTATAAGCACATTTACTGCAACATGCAATCAGTCACACTCGTACATTTCCTGCCTCTCACACCTTTTATAGATGATCTAACTCTCTCCAGGCCTCTACAAAGACACTTCCATGCTGTCAAACAAATGGAAATCAATGGCTTTAAATCAAAAATCTAATCACCGCAGCTTGATTGATCCTCCTTGTGTGTGTTTGAAAGCCTGACGTGTTTCATCAGGTGCCACAGATCTCCAAACTGTTAAAGCACATCAGTGAGGCACATCCATGTTTTTGTTGTTGATCTAATTTGACTCAATGCAACATGCTGCTGCACCGGTGGAACCTGATGTGTATTAATCTGCTGAAAAATGAACCGTTTCCTCCTGTTGAATCACTCGTTTGTGCAGCAGGCGCGAAATAACAAGCGAATCACACTCAATCCGGACACAAAGGGACCCTGTGAAACCTCTCATGAGGCCTGAAACATGCAGGCGGATTCATCATTAGCTCACATGTGACTTTTAATGTTTTTATGAAAAGTGACAGAGGAGAAAAAGCCTGCAGCAGCAATGTGTGTGTGTGTGTTTATGTGCATGCTGAAATATTTTAATACACACACACACAGCCAAACTGATTACAGTTAAAGTTTTAATGCACACAATAAGAAACCAAATGTGTTTTGTTTATGAACCTGCTGTGAGAATAAAAAAAAAAAAAAAAAAAAAGGGGGGCTGTTTTATTTATTTAATCTAGATGACTTGTATGTTTCCGCCTTTATGCTCACAAGGCCCCGCGTATCTTGTTCTCCATCGGCCCCTGTGCATAATGAAAAGGGGCTTATCATGATGCTGGCCTCGGGGTGACGTCGACTTTCTCCATTTCCGCCGAGAACGAGGCGAACGCCACTTTAAACCACGTGACCGGCGGAAATCCCCCTCTCCTTCCCCCTCCACCTGCCTGGACCCATAGGGGCCGTCGCCGGGGCTGGAATGGGAACAATAACTCAGAGAGAATAAAATGAAGAGTTCAATTGGGAAGCGATTATAAAATGAATAGAAGCTTGGACCAGATAAGACACATACCATTTCCTCATCTATTTAACATTCATTGAATTGAATAATCCGGTCTTATTATCGTAAATAGTCTGCATATTTACCCTGAATATGCTAATTTATGTTTGCTGCAAGCCCTCTGCGACTTAATAATTTTTTTTCCATCAGTATATGCATATCTCTCTTTCCTCCTATAGCTATTTCTAAAGAGGAGTGGAGAGAGAGAGGGAGGGAGGACGAGAGACCTGGAGAAGCAGAGGAGCACAGTTACACAGTGCTTATTGTTTCTGTAACTTTTCCATCCTCTTTTTCCTTTTTTTTCCTTTTTGCACTTTGCCCAGGGCCGACCGAGTTACATTTCAATCAAAAGATTCATTGTAAAGTCATTATCCCAAACTAGGCCCCGATAATTGGCTGTCATTTTGCATAGTGGTGGCACTCTGGCTCAAGGGCAAATGACTGCGGTCTTATCTTTCACTTTTAAGGAAAAATAATGGACAATTTATCATTAATCTTCTCTGGGAAATAATAACAAGTTAAATGTCATTCCCCCCCCCCGTGTCGTGCCTTTACAAATAGAATTGTGTTTCTCAACCGCCTGACCGACCCGTGCTCTTCACTGTGAAGGTGGAGGAGGAATTTCACTCCGACAGCAGAGTGAAGGTCAGAAAACCAGGACGTGAACTCTGCAAAGCCTGAAAATATGAGAAGGATCAGTTCAAACGACATTTTCTGTGCACTTTTCAAAGCTTCTTATGTTGCATTTGTCTTTCTCTGAGGCACTTTTTGGTACTTTTCTGCTGTATTGTATCATCAAAAGCTTCAGATCTAAATTATGTAACTTGGTACATTTACTCAAGTATTGTTTGTATGTTGAGGCTCTCTTCAAGCTGCTCTCTGCTTCTACTTCACTAAACCTCAGAGGGGAAATATCATACTTTCACTTTTTTACATTTATCTGACATTTAGTTACTTTACAGATTAGATTTTTGCATTCAAAACACATAAAAGCTTCTAAAACATTATGTTTTTGACAGATGATGCAAGTAGTCAATGAGTTGATTTACAGACAATTAATTTGCAACTCGTTTGATGATCAGTTCTTTGATTTTTCAGCTTCACAAATGTGACATTCTGCTGCTTTTCTGCTCAACAGGTTCAATAATCCTCGTGTGTCTGTAGTCATGTTAAAAGTTTGGACTAAACAAACATTTTTAATGTTGTCAAGTTTGTTATTTTGACGCATTTTGTGCTATTTTTTTACAATTTTTACAAACCAAACGATCAATCGACTGATGGAGAAAATAATCATCAGATTCATCCAGAATGAAAAGGAACATTAGCTGCTGTTTGATTCAAAATGAGATCCACCTGAAACAAACTTCACACGAATGAATGACACAATAATCTGATGAGATCAAACACAGGAGGCATTTTATCGCTTTAAGTACTTTTTTTTTAATACTGTAAAGGTCCAGTGTGTGATATTTAGAGGACTGCGCTGGCAGATTAGAATATAAATTCATAATCGTGTTTTCATTAGTAGATGATCAACCAAGATTATGAATCACCGTCTTTTCTTAATCGTAAAACGAGCCTTTATGTCTGCAGAGGAAGCAGGTCCTCTTTCATAAAGTCAGCCATGTTTCTACAGGAGCTCAGAAAGGACAAACCAAACATTGACTCAAGAGAGAAACATTTGTTTTTTTGCATTTTTTGAAGCCACTTTAAGTTCTCCTTCATGCTCAGGAGGAAAAAGTGAGTCAAGGACAATCAAAACATAGAATATCAGCAGATAATAATATTATTTTTGCAGGATTTTCAGAAAACACAGGTCACGTCCTCGGCTTGTGGCTCAGCAGTCTGATCGGCTGCTTCATGAGCTCAGAGTTGAATCATCAGCTGTCACTGTGTCACATTTGTGTTTTTAGGGCTTCAGGTTTTCCTCCTGACCTCGTCCGTTTCCAGGGTCTCATCAGTAAACAATCTGAGATAAACGGCGGAGTGAAAGGTGGACGCGAGCAGAGGACGACACTCATTCCCATTCGCTTATCGGATTAGGCGGCTGTGAGAGGACGAGGCAGGACGGCTCGTTTGGCATTCAGAGGCCCGAAGAGAGGCTGTTTGAACAGGGATCAATTATCAATCAGTCTATAGGCGAGGAGGGGGGGGGGGATTACCGAAGCTGTTCGAGTCGTGTTGACAAATAACCTCAGAGATCCTGTCAATGAATGCACGCAGACAAACGCCTTTGGCTTTGACACTGGCCACTGAAATTCAGATTAGAGTCCATCTGATCGTCGGATTAGAGCCGTTTTACGTCTGTTCAGTCATCTCACATCATCTCTGCCGTCATTTCAGCTGCATTAAGATCCTCCAACGCCCATTATGTCCTTGTAAGCTCACAGGTTCCTTTCACTTTGTCAACAAATCACATTTTTGGAAACACGATTCCACACAAAAACACATTACAGGTTTGTAGCTCTAATAATGTCGTAGCTGTAAACAAAAGAACTCAGAAAATATGCATCAAATGTTTAAAAATTAGACTTTTACAGTCAGAAATAGGCTCATAATAAGATGCATTTGCAGCCAAATGCAGATGATAAGGAATCAAATGGTCCAGAATCAGTTTTGATGAATCGGAAAACGACACAAACAAGCTTTTATTCTTTGGAGTTTCTTTATAATAAAACAAAAGTCATGTTTACATCAGCTGTTTCACCTTGGGACAGACTAGTTTTGTTTTATTTGTTTGTTCGCATGTTTTCTTGGATGATTTTCTTGTTTTTGACAATTACACACGCCGATTTTTAGATTTCAAACAGGATTCAACTCTGCAGGAACGACAAGAGGCAAAAACCTTCACATGGTGCCTTTAATGAACATCTGAACTCCTGAGATAATTAGAAAGAGTTCATGATTAAATTTTATCTGCAACATGTTTATTGCTTTATCAGGTGGGTTAATAGAAGTTTCTTCAGTCCAACAATAATGTAGCAAATAAAGAGAAAAAGGGTCATTTTTAGATGAGAAATCATCAAACAGACATTGATCTTTTCTGCAGGAGAAACTCAGAAATCTGCTTGTTTTTTTCCCCAGAAAACCAAAACAAACTTAATTTGTTCTTTTTACTCAAATGTTCATCACCAAAACCAGAATGTAGGTGTGTTTTTGTGCATGAGCTTGTAGTTTCAGGTCATTTTATAAGAATGAAGGAAACACTTTCATGTTGTACCTTTTTTTCTTATTAAAATAACCTGAAAAACTGCACCGAAACACACAAAACATCAACATGGGAGAAAAGAAAACAGGTTAATTAAAAAGAAACCATAAAATACTTTGTCCTCACATGATTAAATGACGCTCGATGAGTTCTGAATGTTTAAGAGACATGAATGAGGATTTTGCTGCTTTCGATGGCGTCAAACGAAGCTGATCCATCATGAATTTTTCATCTTTGTTTCTGCAAACAGACGAGAAACTGACGGGTTTTGTTGTGAAAAAAATGCAACAGATGAGGATTAATTTGACCAAATGCTGCTGTTTGCTGATGCTAATGTCTCAGATGAACTCATGTCTCTCTGCAGCCGTGAAAGAAAGACATGAAAACTCTCTCGCAGCGGCTCTAAAGAGGAACTCTGACTTTGTTCTTCGCGGCTGCGTGAATGTCAGCGGTCAGTGTGTCAGTTTGGAGGGCAGGTTGAAGGTTACGGAGAGCAAACACGCCCTCGTAATCCCGACCTTCTCCTCCTCCTGCAGGCAGGAGTTGACCGTGACGCTTAAGAACCGCCGTGAATCCTCGGGCACGTCTGGGACGAGGGGACGAGCCTGCAGCGAGGGATCATGGGAAGAGCACAGAGAGGGATGATGGTGTTGATGAAGTGGAAGCAATGAGGATTTTTGGTGCAGAGATTCAGTTTGCTGGTTTGTTTTGTAACTAACACGACTATTTCTGCAGGTGTG